>CM032066.1:24534331-24544892 GCA_018831715.1 Matsumurasca onukii | reverse complement strand
GGTCCAGGTGGAGGGATACGTTGTGCTAAATACCAACTTCGGATATAAATGGCCCTGGGGTAAGAAGTAAGTAAGTAAGTAATGCCTGTATACTTGTATTCCTTGCAGATATTGAAGATGATCTGAAGAAGATGGTGGAGGAGACGACTGAACGGTTCAAGAACATCGTGACAGAGTCAGACAAGAAGTCGAGTGAGACGAGAGGAACGAGGCAGAAGCTGGAGATCTCGCTCCTGATGGAACACCCGGAAGTGACGACTGTCACACAGAACACAGACGAGAGCTACAACCTCACTCTCAAGCAGAATCTGAATGGCGTGGTAAGTAAGCACAGCTCAGTGATAGAGTGCATGCTTCGCACCAAGTCGGCCCGGGCGCACTGATAACTTTTCACGATGGCTGCTCCCAGTGGTTCGGAAGTCAAGTTAAGCCGTTGGTCCATTCCATTGATGGTTGAGCTATCAATAATGAGCCAATCTGGGGAACAGTTGGCCCTAGTTTGTAACAAGACTACTTCTCATCATCCAACAAAAACACTCATCACACTCACCATCGTTCCATATTCACCTTAAAATACCCTCTAAAGTGATCTGTCTCAAGGCAAAGTTAATCTTTCAATTATTCATCCACATTACTGATGTTAAAATTATTTGTTTATTTTTTATGCAAAACTTTAGTCTTGCTCTTTTTTGCATTGTCGAAATCCAAGATGATGGATACAATTTCAATGCTTTATATGGAGCCACGGTATAACTTTTAGTTTGAAAATATGAATAGGAGTTTACAACAACGTCCATTTTTTTTAGACATCTCAATCCTACAACTTGTATCAGATTTTCGTGAAAATAAACTTTATTTTAAGATTATTTAAATGTTCTAGTACTTATTTATCTGTAAAAATAAGATAATGGTCTTACAAACATTTCATCATCTCTATATTTCCTAGATTCGAGTGATTATAACTGCACCGACATACTTTGGCACCGCCACGGCCTGGAGACCTTGGGACAGCTGATTGTCTACGACTTCGTGTCGGGAGGCCTTGTGGTGCCGTCCTACGCAGAAGTGACTGACCAGCCTGCCTACTCGTACCGAGGTATCCTGCTGGACACCAGTCGCAACTATGTGTCAGTACCGACCTTACGTCGACTCATCGACACCATGGCTGCCAACAAACTCAACACCTTCCACTGGCACATCACCGACTCACAGCTTCCCTTCCAGTCCGCACCTACCCTCAGATGTCCCAGTCACGACTACGCTGCCAGAGAAGGTATGAGCGGACAAAGAAAATCTTTATAAAGATCAAATCTTTACAAAAAAAACACTAGTTCAATCACCAATCCATCACCGATCGTGCCATTAAAGTTTTAAACCAAACTATTTTCCATGCAGTATGCATAAGCTCAATATTTTAATTCCATGCAACAAATTATTGCTTAATTTATTAAAATCAATGTTTTTCTTGTTTTCAGGTGTACACAGAGAAAGACATCGTGAACCTGGTGGAGTTTGCGAGTCGCAGCGTGAAGTGCGTGCCTGAGCTGGGCCGCTGCGTCGGTGAGGGCTGGCAGTGGGCTGACGAGCATCAGGTGCCTCAGCATCTCTTTCCAACCTTACCAATGAATAAGTTTTGTATGCAGTGGCGGCTGGTGAACTTTTAGTTGGGGGTTCACACGCTTCAATTTAATACTACTGAACGTTATGGAAACAGTTATTAATACATACATACATAGTCATTTTACAAATCAACAAACATTGTGTTGGTAATAAAAAAACAATTACAACTTATGAACAAATTACAAGCCACTACAGTAAATATTATGCCAATTATTGTACAATTTGAATTTAAAACTAGTAAAATGTATTATGAACACAGACTTCTAAGTGTAAGTGGTGGTCCATAAATTCTGTAAACTATAAAAACTCGTTGGTGACAAGATAATTTCTAAGTTCGTCTTAAAATTCAATTGTGAAGTCCTTGCAATTTCTTAGGAAGTTTTGAAGAATGTAATTCGGCCTGAGATGGCAATTTTTTGAATAATTCTAGTCACAAGTGTATTCTATAACTAGTTAAACGAGTATCATGACTATAATATATGCCTTGTACTAAGCAGCACTTATTAAGCAAATAAAAATGGAATCATAAATGTAAAGTGAAGAAGGTTAGAATGCCTAATTGTTTAAAATAATTCAGACAGTCTGCTTTTAAATTGCACAAGATTCTAATGACATACTTCTGTAAACAAATACTCTGCTGATTTTTGTCTGAGCACAGTTTCCACAAACATGTGCGTATTTTATGGATAAATTATGCAGCCATTTTAAAGCATCTTTGGGCAGTACACAGATAAACTCTGAGCAATACTCCCTGGCCAAACTTTATTACAAAACATGTTCAATATGGATCCAACTAAGTTTCCTGTCAGGTGAATACCAGAAACTAAAATGTTCAACTTCTTCTATCTGATTAATATCTAAAAATGTTTAAATGTAGCTTTTGAACCTAGATTAAAATACATGAACTTTGATTTGTCAATATTTGTTTTAAGGTTCAAGTTCTCGAAGAACTGAACTAAATATTTGTTGATTGGAAAAATTAACCTCTAGGTTTTGCAGTGTCTGAGCATGCGTTAGGTTGTATCATCTGCATATTGAACCAAATGCCATCATTATTCATTAGCATGTAAGTGTTCACATCAAAATAAACGCATAGGTCAAAATGGAGCCTAGGAACTTATAATAGTTAAACAACAGTCAGTTATTTAAAGCTGCAATCTAAAGACATTTTAAATCAAAGTATCATGATATTGACTCTATGTAATATTACAGAAACTCACCCCAGGCCTCGTATTTTGGGGCACTGGCACAGCTTATGATTAAGACAAACTCACAAACTATGTAAATGCAAATTCACAGTGGTGGATTCTCTAGAAATGTTCAACCAATCAACAAGCTGGTTTAAATTTGTTTTTATTGAAACATCTAACAATAGCAGCACCGTCAAGTCAACTCGTTATTAGAATAGAACTGTTGGTAATCTCTGTTAGGTTCAGGTCTTGTTTAGCATTACTGAGGTTTACTGTATTGATTGATTAATTGTGTTTGGTGTTGCAGGCCACCGTGTGCTTCAAGGCTGAACCCTGGCAGAAGTACTGTGTGGAGCCCCTTGTGGCCAGATCAACCCCACCAGTGAATATGCCTACCAGATACTGCAGGTACTTCAAGGAGGATTCCTAGAACAATGTTTTGTGGGGAGGGCTGAACGATGAAAGTTCAAGGGGTTTTGTTTTATACCTACAATATTGGTTGGTTTATAAATCTAAACATTATATTGTAGTTACTTCAATTGAAAATCATCAATGAATCCCTTAAAAATACAATTGTGTTGTGCTCATTATTTACTAAACGTGAGTGTGCTTGGATTGCAGGGGCTGTACAGTGACATGGACCGCTTGTTCAGATCTGACTTGTTCCACATGGGAGAGGCGAGGTGAACATCAACTGTTGGAACTCCTCCGCCCGTCGTCAGCGACTGGATGTCAAGAAGTTAGTAGAGTTCAGAAAAGCATATCTTTTTAATGGACTGCCGCTATGTGTCATAGTTGTAATGATCTCAGAGGCTGTGTGATTTTGCCTCTCCAACTACGTAGTCTCTTCCAGAACAGATGTTGATGTTTTGTAGATAGCGAGTGTTTAAAACCAAGTATTTAAGCAAAGTTTATAAAATATTGTAATTTGTTGTTGATGGCAAGGGGTCATTCACTGCTAAATATAGTTACACCATTTTAGACTATTAAATACTGCAAATCACAAATCAATCTTAAAATTTCAAAAAATTAACATTTTATTTTGTTTAGTAATTTCAAAAATGACGAAGAAGGACTTCACGGTCTCTGGGACAGATTCAAACCAAGGCTTTGCAGAAGTTAGACTCAGTGAGCAAAGAACAGTACCAGATTGTGGTCTGGACAAGTTCCCTGACAGAGAAGGGACGTGTGGACAAGTATCTGGACAACTCGAGATACATCATCCAGATCTGGACCACAGGGAAAGATGAAATCATCGCAGAGCTTCGTCAACAAAGGCTTCCGGTCATTTTCTCCAACTATGGCGTGCTTTACTTCGACTGTGGGTGAGTGTAATGCCTGACAATACTCACTATCACAACTCTACATTCCAGATTTGCTTTAGAAGAACAGTGAATTTAAATACTTTATTTTGGATGACGGTCCTATGAGAGTTGGCAATTGATCAGATCACTGCTGTAAATGCCAGTACTGTATGGCAGTTTTAACAATTAAAGCTACAAAAGCCAATAACTGTAAGCCAACAACTTATTCAGAAGTCAAGAACTGACGAGATATCGCAGTAGTTCAACAGACAGCATTTTGTTCGACAGAATGGAGGAATATTCCAGTTTTCCTAATCCTTATAGCTGTGGTTTTGCTATGTGAGTTGGCTCTCTATAAATGGCTAGGTCAAAACAATGTGTCATGACAAGAATATTTTTGTGGTGTGAAACGGCCTTTAATATTGTTAAAAATTTTAAAAATATTATCACCAGGATCTAAGGCTTCCGGTTTACATTAGCCACAGTTGACATATAAATACTGCTAGACTTTTGACCTGGCTCTGGAGAGTCATCCTCAGTAGCTGGTTAACTGGCTGAGCCTGGATTGGCCGTCCGTGGCGTTTTCTTTTGGACATCACTATTTTAAAGACTTTTTGTGTTAAAGATATCCCAATCTAGAAACTTATTCAACTAAATTATTTTTAGATTTAGTGTCTGGTAGTATCTTGATGCAGCAATATGGTTGTAGGTTTGGATCATGGGTGGGAGAAAGGCAACTGGTGTTCACCATACATAGGTTGGCAGAAGGTATACGAGAACCGACCAATGAGCATGCTGCAGAACCTGGGTGTGAACACCACTGACCCTGCAGTGCAGAGCTGGTGTTGGGTCAGGAGGCTACTCTGTGGACTGAACAGGCGGCGATCAGGTATATACCATACATACACGATTTCTCCACATTTTAAATGTATCAAAAGCTATTCTTGTTCTTCATCTTGAATGAAAATATTTTAACAGTATTTTCTTATCTCAGTCCGCTGCTCACAAAGCCCGTATATCACTGAGCAGTTCACTGTGTGTTGTAAAACTCCTTCACTCTAGATGCTGAGGGCTGGAACATGTGATATAATGTAGCGTATGTGATGTGTTGACAGTCAATTGACCAGCGACTCTGGCCGAGAGCGGCAGCTATGGCTGAGAGGCTGTGGTCAGACCCAGCTGAGGGCTGGAAGGCTGCAGAGCACCGCTTCCTCCATCACCGAGAGCGCCTGGTGGACCGTGGCACCCCGGCCGACACCATCGAGCCACTCTGGTGCCTTCAGAACCAGGGACACTGCTACTTGTAAACTTCACTCTCTTTTTTATATGAAAGTAAATATTTGTGTGACAAAGGTGCTGTTGTGATTTGTCCAACTTGAAACTGAGGGTTCATGATTCCAAACTGTTCCGTGCAAATTAAAGCTATTTTTGCTACAAATTAGGATTTGGTTAGTAGAGAAGCCTGCAGCATTGAGAGTGATTGCACTCATAGGATAGAAGAAATCAAAGCTCCACAGTGCGCTACCGCACAGTTCATCTATATGTTTAAAGAATTTATGAAAATCTAATGGCAGTCAATACAACCGTTCTATCAGGCCGATTTTCTTCATTTTTTTAATGAAAGGTATTTATGCATAGATTTGTCATCAAACATCAAAATCGTGAGGAATGCAAACAAATCTGAGGCACACTAGTAGAAAAACTTGTCAAATGGCTGCATTTTCACCCAAAATCAATTACTGTGGCCTGATATCTTGTACATTTAAATTTTAATTAGGATTTTCAAATAAAACTAGGTATTAACCAAAAATACCTTTGGTTTTAAATAATTTTCCTTTATTAATAAACTTTTTTTAAAGTACAGTACAACTATTTACCTATTCAGTCATCAGAAATAATATATGTAAACACAGAAAATTAAAAAAGGCACATCAAAAACTGATATATTTTTGATGTATTGACATTCTGCTCATATTTCTGGCATCTTATGGTACCCCTGCAAATATAAAACATAAGATAAAACCATTGTGCCATTAAAATGTATTATTTAAACACTGTAACTGAACAGCACAAACTTAAGTAAAACACCATGCTGCTTTGTCTCAGTACAGACAAACTGTCTGTGGTTGTTTATACATTAACACAATATTACCGTAGAACCTGCATGCTTAGAAAAGTGTGCCAAATCTATTGGAACCTTTGCAGAATCACTGTTTCGAACGAGAACAGTGTTGTTGTTCTAAACTTCTGTTATCATTTATCAAAGACTTTATGTGTTTCACCAACTAATGTTTGATATGCTGAATACAATTTGTTGTGTACTTTATACAGTACTATTTTTAGCAAGGCTAGATCGATTTCTCTCTTTGTTCTAAATTACCTTCTTTGTAGCCTGAAGATCCTCTTTGTTCTACTTTTGAACAGAAATATTTTAAGTTGTTTACATCAGCACATATTCAAATGAATATTACTTTACAAGTTGTTGTGTTCCATGTAAAATAACTAAACATCAACCTTTAGTTTTAATTAATTACAATCACACCAATGAAAATTTGAAATTTATTGGTAAGATCTTTCACAATCGTTGCTTACATCTTCAGACCAAACGGAATATCTTTTTTTCTTTTCAAATATTGATTTGTTAAAAACACTGTCAGTTTATGGTTTGGTTTGAAGATGCAGACATTGCTTGTGAAAGATTATTATTGGAGTGGTTGTAATTTAACACAATTATATATAATTTCCAATAACTGTTACTTCAAGAATGCTTAATATATAAACTTACATGTAGTATTGAGAACATTTAACTATAGGATAGTCGTGTTGGAAACATTGTGTGTTGAGAGCGTTGAAGTAAATATATCCAATCAATTTTGATGTTCTGGACTTGTCTGCTTTCAAACAGCTGTAGAACTTTCTGTCACAATCACAGTTTAGTCTGTAATCATAAACTTTATTAAATACATTTTGTTTTAAAATCATAATAAAGATAACAGAACTTTTTCTAATGTTGATTTGGTACCATGAATTAAAAATAAGCCAATAACAAAATGAATTAAAATTGTTTTTAAACTAATGATAGAAAAGGTTGTATCTTAAGTATGTTTTGACTAGCAAACCTGTTTTCATCAGATTATCGCAAAAAAAGAACCAGTTTATTCATTTTAAATTTGGCATCTAATTTTGACACTTTTCACATGAAGTCTTGGTTTTACAGTCCATTAAATTCCTTTGATAATCTTTACTCAACAAATATTGTTTCTCTAACCTTTTGGCTAAGATGTTTTCTGACTAGACTCAAAAGGAAAATAGTTTGATTATCATAACAAATATCTAAAGATAATTGTACTTTTTCATTAGATGTATTTGACCCTACCGACAAGTATTTGTAAGCTTGGTGGGACCAATTCTTGTAATTTTTTTGGAAATATAAGAATGTTTGACAGTGACAATAGATAGATATTATTATTATGTAGACCCAATGTAGGTCCACACATACTAGGGGCTCCATACAGGTGTGTAGGGTCCACACATACTTCAGTCGCTGTCCATCCCCCGCGTGTGCACGAAATGTTTTGTCTCCGCGCCAGCGTACATAAGTGTAGCCGCGTGTACATTATGTAAATATTTTTAGTATAAGAACCACAGTGCGACGCTGACGATGGGGCACAACTGCCCCGAAACGCGCATCCGTTAAGAAGAAACCAACATCTGTAGGATCAAGAGGCACCACACAAAGGTAAATCTTGTTAGATAGATACTCGTAGGAGGGATTACTTGGTGTAAAGGTGGTTGTTGGTGAGTCCGTGGGCAGTCTGGCCAGCTTCAAGCACATCCGGGCAGTTGTCATGTTCCCGACAGCGGTTGCCTTTTAACCTATTTTTGAAGGATAGGTAACTTTTCCACTATGCTTAAAATATCGCGGGGTGCCAGTTTGCAAAAAGGTCTGTAAACCATCAAGTTATCTAAACATATCTTTAATTCCAGACTTGAAATAACAATTACAAGTATAATACGTTTTGTGCTCATTACATTTACTGTAACTTTGATTGCAATGGTTACATTCAGACTGCTTGTTCCACGAATAACGGGTAATCAACTGTTACAAACTACTTACGTAACATTACATGTAACTAGTCCCTATTTTCCAGCTGGAATAGTAAAAATACGCACTATTTCCATAAATTATGTAAATTTCGCCTATGTGCTATTAAGTGATCTCAGGACTGTTTATACTTTATCTCCAACTGTAGTCTCTATGGATTGTATCATCAGAGTTATTGAAAGCAAAGTTTAAAACCAAGTGAATTAAGCATAGTTTATAAGCGGCAATGTTTGAATTCACGCTAGTTGTAGTCGGCATGATTTTACACTTGCTAAATATAGTCACCATTTTATATTAAATTTGCAAATCAAATCATTAAATTCAAAATTAACATTATAATTTATTTAGTAATTACGTTAGATGTGATGTTTTGGTTTGCAGTTGTTTCCAGTTTGGGTAGAAGTGTGTTCACCGGTAATTGGGTAGAACTCACCAACCCTTACTGCTGGACCAAGGGCCAAAAAGGATGTTTGGATAACTTTGGGAAAGTTGAGATACTTCATTCAGACTATGGTTTTACAAAATAAATAAACAAAGCTTAACAGTTTACCTTATACACCTTAACTAAGTTTGCCTTAACTAACCTAACTTGACGATAGGATTTAATTTGGACAGTTATGGGTGACAGAACTATGGTCTTCACCAGAGGTCACTGCTGTGTAACGCGTCCGCACTCCCGATCGTAAAATTAGCCCAACACAAACCACTTTTACAAAATGTTTAAACTTATTATTAAAATTTGCTGTTCAATTGAAAACCGCTCCATTGCAACAAATGTCAAAGGTAAACAAAGCAGTTTTAAAAATAACAGCTGTTTATCTCCATAAATAAATCAGGGGTGACAACTTAAAATGGTAACCTCTTACTGAATCCCCTCTGTGTGTAGCTACGAGTATATGAAGTGAATTTCAGTTACCCGTACACATGGACATGTGAGGAGGAAGATGTCTGAAGAAGAAGGCCTTGGAGAGCGAGGCTCAGCAGTCGCTGCCGGTGTGCATGTTGAGATGCAACTCTCACGCCGGACTCTGGCCTCGACCCGTCCACGTCAAGATCAGTCCAGAAGTCATCCCCATCAGCTCCTCCAGCATCTCCATCACCAGTGGAGTTATCGGTGCCAAGTAAGTAGTAATACGTTACGAGCCCAAAACTTCAAATCTTTCAACGGTGGAGATATTTCCTTGGGGTTTTTTCTTGACAACTATGACTAAGTTGAGTACTAATTTTGATTCTCTCGATAACTCTTTTAAACTCTCACTAATAAATGTACTCTCCCTAAAGCATGTACATTTTAAAATATGGAGGATGCAAAGACACTTTATTTTGCAAATTAAAGTGCTCAATTTCATTCCTGTAAACAAAATACTGGCTAAGTGAAATCAAAGAAAATTTGCTAATAAGTTGCGAAGGTTTAAGTCCCTCGTCGCTAAACACGAAAAACGTCTGATAGTGTGTAGCACGACTTAAGGAGCTCTGTGTCTGGGCTCTGGCCATAAATCCGTTACTTATTTTATCGAGGCAGTAATAATCCGTCATAGTCTTTTAACTTAAAATATGGTGTATATTTTCCAGTCAAACAAGCACAATTTAAAAAAGTGTTTATTGTATTCGTAAAGTTTTGTGCAAAAAATATTGATTCTAATGCCAGTATACTTGTATTCTTTGCAGATATTGAAGATGATCTGAAGAAGATGGTGGAGGAGACGACTGAGCGGTTCAAGAACATGGTGACAGAGTCAGACAAGAGTCGAGTGAGACGAGAGGAAGCGAGGCAGAAGCTGGAGATCTCTCCTGATGGAACACCCGAAGTGACTGTCACACAGAACACAGGCGAGAGCTACAACCTCACTCTCAAGCAGAATCTGAATGGCGTGGTAAGTGATAGAGTGCATGCCGCACAAAGTGGCCGGGCACTGATAACTTTTCACGATGGCTGCTCGGTGGTTCGAAGTCAAGTTAAGCCGTTGGTCCATCCATTGATGGTTGGGCTATCAATAATGAGCCAATCTGGGGAACAGTTGGCCCTAGTTTGTAACAAGACTACTTCTCATCATCCAACAAAACACTCATCACACTCACCATCGTTCCATATTCACCTTAAAAGTTAAAATACCCTCTAAGAGTGATCTGTCTCAAGGCAAAGTTAATCTTTCAATTATTCATCCACATTACTGATGTTAAAATTATTTGTTTTTTTTATGCAAAACTTTAGTCTTGCTCTTTTTTGCATTGTCAAAATCAAGATGATGGATACAATTTCAATGCTTTATATGGAGCCACGGTATAACTTTTAGTTTGAAAATATGAATAGGAGTTTACAACAACGTCCATTTTTTAGACAT
>CM032066.1:24230608-24534231 GCA_018831715.1 Matsumurasca onukii | reverse complement strand
AATTAAATTTATATTTGAAAAAATATTTCGAAAACTGTATTTGAAATCAAAATTATTTCATAAAAAACTTTTTTTGAAATTAAAATAATTTTTAAATTTAAATTATTTTTGAAATAAAAATTATTTTTGAAATCAAAATTATTTTTTAAATTTAATTTATTTTTGAAATTAAAATATTACTTTAGAAACCAAAATTATTTTTTTAAAGTTTGATTTTAGTTGGTTACCTCCAGCCAGATGATAATTTCAGCCTGCTTAACCCTGAGCAGAGTTTGATTTTAGTTGGTTACCAATGGAAAATTCATCTCCAGGAAAAATCACATTCAGTCCTACAACTTGATTTTAGTTGGTTTAGATGGAAAATCAAATCTAATTTTGAAAATTATTTTTGAAATTAAATTTATATTTGAAAAAATTTTTGATACTATTTTTGAAATCAAAATTATTTTTTAAAATAAAATTTTTTTAATTTAAATTATTTTTGAAACCAAAGTAATTTTAAAATTAAATTTTTTAAAATAAAAATTGTGTTTGAAATCAAAATTATTTTTTAAAATTAAATTATTTTTGAAATTAAAATATTACTTTGAAATCAAAATTTTTAAAATTAAATCAATTTTGAAATTAAAATATATTTAATCGTGTCTGTGTCGCCGCATCATTTACGCTCGTGGCTTGCACGTTCATTTGTTTATATCATTATAAAATCACATACAAATATTGGTTGAATTCTGATAAATTATTCAAACTAAACTTTTAATTGCGGTTCGTTAAGCCAGGTAGCAGGATTCTATGACCACCGGCTTCCAAGATTGCACTGGTTCATAAAATGTACAACAACCTTTTTAAAAATGGTTGACATTGTAAAACAGTAATTGGTTACATAACTGTATAACCTACATTGGATAAAAATTTCACTCACGCTACAACAAAATTTAAAGGCTGTAGAAATTTTCAAAGTTCATCTTTAGTCGAATACACCGCAAAAAGCGTGTTTTTAGACTCTTCATACCTGGAAAAAATATTTTTGCTTTAAAAATAATTGACTTATATGTCCTTCGTTAGAATTAAGCGGTAAAATTTGGATGTGATTGCCATAATTTTACGTTCACTGAGTTGCATACAGCACCCGCTCAAACTCGAGTATATTGCTTTTTGAATCCGATAGTAGTCCGCCTCTTCGGAAATACACCACTGCATTATTATTAGTAATGTGCTTAGTTTATTGCGACAAGGATACCCTGAGGTTGAGTTTAAGAAATGACATCTTCATAGGCAATTAAAAAGCTTTTATTATCCTTAAATATAACACATTATGCATTGGTTGACACAGTTAAGGTAGATACCGTAGCTATTTATTCTTTGATGGAATAAACATGTAAAAGAATTGATCTAAGGGTATATAAATATTAACTGTATAATAACTGTGATTTAATTATATTTACACTTTATATAACAAGCTTTGCTTTGAACAAATATATAATACATATAATTCTATATACAGTGAAATAAACAACAACTAAACAAACGATGCTCAAAGTCACTACTGAATGAATTTAAATGGTCCCACTAAAACCAAAATCAACGTCTCAGTCTTAAAATAAAAGGAACAACTTAAAAATCTAGTATATATTTTATATACAGTACAAAATAATTTATTTACATTGTTTATTTACATGTTCATAGAGAAGGCACTGAGAGTTCCATTTGGAAGCATGTATAAAAATAACAGAGTCTGTAACACTACACGAAATTCTATAACTAAAACAATTCGATGAGAAGTTGTAATTTTACACAGAAAAAGGTGTCGCAAATAACCAAAAATATAGTAACTTCTTAACATAAAAGTACAAAAGAAAATATATTTTGTTGTTAAATAGTTAAACTACTATTTTACTTTTTTAGAGAATGTTTACAGCTTCGGAAAAATATTGCAGATTACGATATTTTTATTATTTATAATCAGCTGTTTTATACGGATCAGCTGATTCAGACCAAATGTTTAAAGCTTTTAAACAGCTGTTCCTTTAGATCAATGTTAAGATATGGTTTCCATAGAAAAGCGGTGACTTACAGCCCTAACATTACTTTGAATTTTGTATTGTAATGAAAACAGTCACCGCTCTTTAGGAAAACACGCCTATATGATTACATTGAAAATAAAAGTTCACCATTATATTACCGCCATAATAAAGCGTTCAACGCTTCCTAGGAAACCATAGCTTAAATGTACCATTAAACAATCACTATTATTTTCATTATTTGTGTCATTCCTCTATATTAACAAACATTGAAAACCACTGATCATTAAATTAAATCGGGCACAGTAGAAGTTAGAGATAGCCAATTGACGCGGACTACACCACAAGCTTTAGTTAGCACTGATCACTATAGTAATGTAAGTACTCAAATGATTATTATTTTTTAAAGTTTCATATGATTTAATTTCAAAAGCGTTTTCGCCAGATAAGGTATTGCTTTGAATCCTAACCAGTTTTAGCAAGAATTTAACAAAGAAAGTAATGTCAGTATTGATTTGCCTGATATATTTGGAGGAATGACGTAAACAAGCCGGAAACTATGGTGGAACTGTTGCGTTTGTAATATTTTCAGAATCTGCAAACTGTCCCTATTGAATTATGAAAGGAATATGCAAAAAAATATTACAAAATGATTTGAGAAATAGATTGTTTACAATCAATAGGCCGAGGAATATTCTAAAAATAATTCAATGATCAAGATAATTTTTCTCCAGTTGAGGCCAAAAATTTGTAAAATATATTCGTACAAAAATTATGATTAATTCAATATTATGCTCAAAATTTACAAAAATCACAGAATCCCATTGTTTAACAATAACAATAGTTACAATTTATGAACTTGATTTTAAGCTGGAAAAATAATACAGTATAAGATTTCTGAAGTTTCACAATAGTGTAGATGATAGTGATTTATTTAGAAAGAATAGATGCTAAAATACTTATATTCCTTATCTAAAAGATTTTTTATGCACAATATTCACTCTATTTAATATTGCATACAGAAATGCTTTATATTTCTTCGAGAAACTCTCAAAGAGTTTGTCTGCATAATAAAAATTATAAATTGATTTACTGTCCATAAAATTCTTAAAACCAACAACAGTTTATAAATGGGTTCCTTGGTCAAGTGTTTTAAACATTATTCAACAAGTGCTATAATATAATTAATTATAAATAACTTTCACATCAAAGCGAAAAATAAACTATACAAAGCACCTATAACTATGAGAGTTGATCGGTAAAAATATAAATTCAGCGATTTCTTTCACTGTTTGGTCAGAAACCCCAAGATTTGTTAGGGAAAGATGTAGTATGTCTCAAGAATCAGGGCACATATGTCAAAATCACGATACTTTAGCCTCTTAAATTTAGTAAGATATGTTTTGAAGTTTAGTTTATTTTTGTACCAATGCATACCAACAAACGTAACAAGATTTTGTGTTTTCTAGATGTTTATTTATACCAATCATAATGAAAATGGTTGAATTTTTTACCAATTGATTCTCTTGGTTTTATAGAACGTTTTAAAGCTGCCAATGCATCAAATAACTTTTAATTTTGAAAAATCCAAATAAAAAGAATTTATCTTTTTCAAAATTTAACTTAAATTACATAACACCATGACAAATTCGTAAGTGCCCTTACTGAGATTTGAACATTTACCCTTCTTTCTTCAGGAGGCTATGTGCTCACTTTACCACCCGACCACCTGACAGAAGCAGTTGCTCAAATTACTGCTACCTTTGGTTGTGAAAAATATTGCAATGATTGGCATAGAACTAAACTTTTTGATATCATTTAACATTTTTCATCAGTTTTGAGAAACTGTATCTTTCCCGTCCAACACTTGGTTGTATCCTGAATTCAGTCATTCAGAAACAAATAGGCACTTTTCGTTTTTAAATCGTGGAATACTCATTCCTTCTACTGCTTATAAAAGCACATTCTTACTGTTGTTTGGGATAGGAAGATTTTAATGAGTGTCACTCCACATATATGTATTACAAATTTAGTTTCTCATATTTTTTAGGGTGTTTTCAATACTGAGTACAGATTTTGTATCACTCCGTCTTAAATAATTATAGTTTATGCCAATACAGTTGATAACATTAAACAAAAGGATTTTTGAACTTATTTATAAAAATCTCAAATAAAAAAATTGACATGTAAAAATTAAGCGGATAACCTTTTTTTTTTATGGGATTAGGTAAATAAAATTGATTTGAACTTCTTTGGTGCAAAAATCCTTGGGTAACTAAAGATTTTGATTTTTATAGACATCTGACAAAATTCTTTTATAGAAAATTCTGTCAGTTACAACTTAAATGTGCTTTTCCACAACGGTAAATTTTACTAGCATATTCTGTAATACATACTTCATCAACAGAAAGTGCCTGTTTGTTTCTGCCAGATCGTACATTCGACAAGTCCCACTTCACTCATGCATTTCACTGCTAGTACCCTGTACCGCCACCACTTTGCCGCGGCGCTAATGTCTGTCACCCGAGCACGGTGGACTGCAAACGCAGGAGCAGAGGGAACAGTCACTCTCAGACCTCCGTGCCGTCCTCTCCCTCGTCCTCGTATAAGGGGCCGTTCTTCTTGGCCTTGGGCTTCGGTGGGGGCTTGGGTGGTACCTTGGCCCGGGTGGGGGAGGGTCCCTCCGCCGAGATGGTGCGGGAGGTCAGCTCCCTGGGCGCTATCGCGGGGTATCCTGCTGCGGCCTGCTTGCGTGGCGTCGAGCGTACTGCAGTGCTGCAGCGGCCTCACGATCGGCTGAAACATTTACACATACATTACAATCTGTCTTCCTACTGGGAACATATTTAAATATCACACAAAACCAAAGGCGAAATTTTCTCTTCACAAAACATTTAAGAAACATCTGGAATGGCAAGAACTGCAATATTCTTTACTCATTATCTGCTAAGTTTCAATCACTGGGGGAAGGGGAAAGAGCAGCATAGAACTTCGAAATTTTGTAATAAATGCAAGGCAAATTTGGCAAGGAAATTTTATATTTTTCCTTTTATATGCTGCAGGATTATTGGCCGTGTTTCCAGAGAAAACTTTTCCCATTTTAGTATAGTAATCTACACAAAACATTGTTTGCAAATTTCCTTATCACGTCAAAGCACCACTCAAGCTCTATCCGACCGACTCTAACCACAAAGCATAGAAAACTTGTTGTTATTTACTGAAGAAACATAAAAAAGTTATATTTTAAGTGTGTTTCCATTTTCTTCCGGCCAAGTGGTTCGGATTAGCGGTATCCACATTAGTGCAATCCACTCTGGCAAGGGTTTGCTTTACTTACACAGCTGCTTCTCACCTGTGAGGGTTCATTGATGGACTTGTTGAGACTGAGCACGGAGCTGCCGTCTGCCGTAGTGCGTGGACCCAGGTTATCGTACGCGGGCTCAGCCTTAAGCAGGCTCAGTGGGTCCTCGAGCAGCGTGGGCGTCGGTACACTCGACCAACTCGGTACCCGAGGCCTCCTCGGTATCGTGACATACCTGCAAATCAACCTTCGTCAATCACAATAGGTATCACTATTTGAGATGCCGACCACTCTCATGAGGGTATTTTAAGGCAAATGTGGTGAGGGATGAGTGTGATAGTGGTAGTAATGAGTTATGAGGTAGTCTTGTTACAAACTAAGGCCGACTCTTCCTAGAATGGGTCATTAATTAATAGCCCAATGACCGATGAAAATACAAGGACCAACGGCTTAGCGTGATTACAGGTGATGGTCTGATATGTCTAAACGATGGTGGGAGTTGATGCGGTATCATCAGATGATCACTGAGACTATCTGAGCAGCTTTTTAGACCTATACCTCCATGAAGCTGGATTACAGGACCATACGAGTCCCAGTCCTTCCGGTACTTGTTGAAGGACAGCCTTGTATTATAAGTAGTGAAAGAGCACGTAATTCTTAGCCTAAGGGTGAAACGAAGCTGTGAGCGTAGACAATAGTCCATAACACTTTTGGTAGAAGATAATGTAAAAGTGAGGCTGAAGCTAACTATTTGCACACGGAAGGTTGATAGCTGTTCCTAAAGGTATGGTGACAACTAGATCAAGAGTCCAAAATTTCCTTTCAATGCAAAGGAGTCCAAATTGTTGACAATCTCAGTGTTTAGAAGTCATTTGTGACCCAGTTGGAAGGTGTAATGGTCAGCATTCTTGCCCGGAAAGTGAGAGTTAAGGAAGTCCCGGTTCGGTCCACACATTTTGTATCAATGTATATTTGTACAGGATCTGTTACTTGTACATGTTGTTCAAGAATTATTTGATGCAACTGTTTATATGTTGCCTAAAACTATTTTTCTAGAGGTTGACAGCTACATTACGACAATATGACGGTGAGTTTTGTTTTCAATACAATCAGATGAGAGTGGTTTCTAAGAAAACAGTGGGCTAAAGTTAGCTGAAAACTAGTTAAGGTTTGTCTCACCAGACACATTTGTTTGTAAACAAAGTCTAAGTCCATTTCTTCATGCATTAAATAAACTTTGACAACAAAAAACAACATATCAAAAGTTGTTTTCGTCTACATCTGTTTAAATATTATGTTAGATCCACCGTCACTGTTAGTTCACGCTACAATAACGACCATTAATTTAGCGGTGAACTTTTCTAAAACCATAGCCAACCTATTCACGTTTGTGATGCCATCTGTTATGGACATGTCCACCCACTTCTTTTTTAAGAGTCAGCTTTGCTAATAGTAGTTTTCTTGAACATTTGTCCAAGATTTTCATCTTTCAAAAACAATCAGTTTGGAGACCAGCATTTAAAAATTAACTGGAAACTGTTTACGACCCGTCTCAAAATTTACAAACCAGTCATTTTCAAAGGATACGTGGTCTCATAAGAGGTATGGATGTACCATTTAGGAAACAAGTGGCAGAAAGAGCTACCAAATTGGAAAACCAATAAATATGAATGTATTCCTTCCCAAAACAATTAGTTGTTTCCCACTACATGTTTTCTAACTGGTAAGACTAGCTGGTTTACTCACCCAGGACGAGTAGGTGAGAAGGGAGACTGAGATCGTGAGTAGGGCAGAGTGCCGTGAGTAGGTGAAGTGAGATGTGGCGGGGGTGTGCTGAGCCCCCGTGGGAAAGCCAGCAGGTCCGGGGGTACAGAGGCCCTTCAAGCCCCCCACCCCCCGCCGGACCCACACCGAGGTTAGGTGTCGTTGCTGTCGACTCGTTGGATCTGTCTTCAAAGTCACCTCCTACGCTCGTTCCTGCAATTGTACAGTTTACGGTTAGTAATATAAAAGTAAGGTACTGTAGAGGTTTTTAGTTATGCCTTCTGAACATAATTCTGACAGGGGCAGCCCGTTATTGCACTCTTAAGAAAAACATAAGCGTCAATAAGTGTTCCCATGCAAACGGCGCTGCAATACTGATTTGCAAACATTTATACTAGGGGTTTTCAGCAAATTTCTAAGGAAATAAAGCTATTGCAATAAAGGGAACAAAATGGGTTGCAGATAAAAAGAGGCTTTGGACTGGAATCCCCAAGGAAGTAGAAATAGAGGTTGGCCAAAAATAACATGGAGAAGGGCGGAAGAAGAAGCTTTGAAAGCAAGAAAAAACATGAGGAGAAGTTAAGGCTCTGGCTGCCAGCCGAATCCGCTGGCAATCTTTGTGGAGGCGTTTTGCTCCGAATAGGAGACACAGGAATTAAGTAAAGTAAGTCATCAGGCCTAAGGTTAACGCAGTGGTTAGTACCTGTGTCGTCCAGCAGATTGCGCCCCTGCTCCTGCAGCTCGGTGGGTTTGTCCTCGTATCTGCGTGGAGGTTTCTGCACAGGGTTCACCACCGTGAGTAAACTCTTCTCAGGGTGCAGCAGGTCCCCGTTGGCAGTGTCCGCCTTCTTGGCGAGTCGCGGTGGCTGCTTCCGGCGTCGACAGAGGCAGCAACACAGTACCAGCACAATGACCAGTAGCGCAATCAGCCCGTCACCAGGCCTAGTATCAGCGCCCAGTTCTCCCCCGCTCTGTAAAAGTAAAAATAATGGTAAAGTTTGTCAGTTTTGTAACAAGATGAATTTTGACTAAAAAGATGTCCTCTCTACCATTCAACCTCGACTCTATACCTAATGTTATTGTATAGTCACTTGCAAAAATTGTCAGTAGAGACTGCAATGATCGATCCAACACCACTGAAGTGAAGATTTCTGGAGCTGCAAGAGATACAAACCTGCCACTGGGTGTATTGTGCAAGAGAGGTTGTAAAAGGTGGTCTGCAACCATCCTGGGTGGGCTGTTTCCATTTTTACAAATCCTCTTTTCCCTATTCTTTGTTTAATATTTAAAAGTGTATTCCATGTTATTCAGGATAGGGGTACAATATAGGTTCATCAATTTTCCATGTTAGTTAGAATGGGGTTTAGGTTAAGTGTTTGCTATAACATAGTATAAGATTAGGCTAGCTCCTTGACAACTGATGGAGTTACCCATCTGCCTGAAACGAAGGAAGTTGTTTTCCACCTGAATTGGCAAACAAAGTCTAACAAATATTTTTGTAAAGGATCCCGCCACTTGAACTTTCAATCTAGGAAAGTTAAATAGTTGTCCATGTCCGGTGGCATTCAATCTACACTTAAAATCGTGCCCTCTTAAGCTGAAGATTTACAAAGTGACCCTAGTACTTTGAACTTAACTCAAAACGATCTTTAACAGCTTGATTAAACTTGAACCAAACTTTGTTGGTTTTGGACAGAATTGAACAAATACTAACAGCTCTGACAACAAGTTGACAATTTTGTAGATCACCTAACTGAAAGTTTATTTCACTGACCTGATCGTGTGTGCGATGTGTGAGCCGGGAGGTACGAGAAGGGTGACATTGCGCTCATCAACTCCCCTCGGGACTCTTGGCGACACAGGTCAGTTCTCCTCTGTCCTGCACTCGCACTCTGCCTATCGTCAGGTTCACCCAACCGACACCGTCTCGCACAGTGTACCTCGAGTCTCCGTAGTCTGCAATAACATGATGGACATTATAGAACAGAACAGGGTAAGCACCAGGGTTTAAACACCTAACCTCGGGAGTCTTAGTTACTCCCCCTGAGAATTGCATTACTTCCATGGCACATTAGTTAGTTGTATTTCTCTCAGGGAATTTCTAAGAGTTGTAGTTTTCCAATAGATCTTCCAACAATGGTACATTATGGATCTTACAAGAAAATCCCATCTTTCAGTGACCACTTTTTGATTTTTATTACATTTTACCAACTATCCAAGTTCCAACTGAAATTGGGGGAGTAATTATGACTTTTGCAAGATAGTCAAAATCGGGACAAAAGTAACTTTTCTGATTGACCTACTATTTCAGCAACTTAATAATCAGCTTCTGGTAAATCAAGTTATTACTTTATGTCTATTTTATTAAAATTTCCTTTGGATATTCATGCCGTCAGCATGGTACGACCCAGGCCCAAGACCATGGAATGTGCTCCGATCCTGACCCCCAAAACATGTTTTGAGCATTTGTTCAACACTTTATATACATATGTATATTTGTGTATCATCTCTGCAGGTCTCATTTTTTGTCCCATTTCGGAACATTTGGCACAAATGTTCGTTTTGTAAATATCTCGGTCGAATTGGTTAACATGCAAAATTGGACTACCGGAACTACAATTTTGGGGACTTTTTTACAAATAAAGGGGTTTTAATGATCTAAAACCGTAAATTTCATCCGATGTCGATGAAATTTGAAGAAATATGTATTTTATTACCAAACAACAATGTACAGTTAATATGAAAATCCATCAAATCGTTTCAAAATGGCTCTCAAAAAAGTTATTTTTTGCTATATCAGCGGAATGAGTTGTCTGATTTATTGAAATTAATCATGTGTTTTCCTTTCATCATTTCATGATACGTAGAATCACCTAAAATAAAAACCTTGTAAGTCTGAGGCTGTGAGCAGAGCGAAATAGAGCAACAAATTGCAAAGGAAATTCGATTCACTCATGCCAGCGGCGCTTTAGTGCTCAGCTGCGTGTCGGCCTGGTTTTTTATATTATTTCTTCTTAGGTATGTTAAATACAAGGTAGTAGACTTTTAGCAAGTCTTCATAGTACAAGTCCTCACATATTTTTGTCAAAGTAACAGGAAAAGACTCTGGATCCCCCACTAAGTTAGGGGTATTCCTTACCACATCAGCCTTTATACATCCTTTTCATAATTTGTTCATCGATTTTATTAGGACCTTGACTATATGGGCCACCAATATTAACAGTTCCACAATCCTGGTTTACCTATCACTCACGTGGAACGCAACACAACGCAAGTCAATGTTTTACATGGCTTGTAAAGCCAAAAGGGAACTGCCAATATGTAATACAAGAGAGAAGGGTTTCAACCTACTTGATCTTGTGTTGTTGGAGATGATCCTTGAGTTCACCACCCAGTACACCTCCGGTTGAGGGTTGCCGAGCACTTTGCAGCTCAGAGTCACCTGCGAACAATCAACACTAACAGTCAATACAATCGACAAATCAGAGTAACAGCTTTTAAGTTCCAGAGCACTATTTTTCTTCCCAAACCATCAGAAACAAAGAAAATAAAAAGAATTTACTGGAACACAGTACTTTGAACTTTGGCGGTTGTTACAAAACCTTGATATTTAATAAAAGCCAATTTGAAATGGTAACTTTCTTATCTCGTGATTATTTTTCTTCTTTAAAAAAGATCCCCAGAAAGGTTTTACACAAGAACCTTAAATTTTTACACAAGAAAGGTAACATATGACTAATAAGTCTCTGCTAATATTTAACCCTTCATCGTCTTGAACCGTTATAGTAACGCGCGGTTAGTGTGCCGTATAGTAACACGCCGGATCCGCTGAGTAGATGCTGCTTTCTAGCGGCATCTAGCAGAGAACATCAAAACTACCCATCCTCACCTCCCCGACCAACTCACAAGTTGACTGGTGAATTTGACTCCCTACGGAAAACAGCCCGGTGGTCTAGTGGTTATAGTGGTTGGCCCCTGTCTGTCGCAGCGTGGGTTCCCAACCGGCGCACTGTACGGTACAATGCAATCATACATTGAATCATTGTGGGCACGGGGGCCACAATGACCCGCTGAGGATCACTGCAGAGAAAATGGCTCATCAAATCCAGTAAGCCGGCAAATTCTTGAGCTTAGGGAGGCGCTAAATCATTGCGCTTAGAGGAGCGGTTCTAAGACTGGTAATGCACCGTACCAGAGTGGGCAGTTTTGCTGAAATTTTGTTCACAGGGACAAGAGCAAACCAGATAGGCTTTTAATAATAATTTAAAAATAAAGTAAGACGCTGAGGGGTTAAATACTCCAAAATATCTTTAGAAGTTTACAAACTAGTATTTTAGAATAAGATAAGATAAGGTTGTTTGTTTACCTCCTCGCCGAAAGCCTCGACCTGTGTGGCTCTGTCAGGCGGAGGGAAGATGATCTGCGGTTTGCACGCAAAGTCGTCTGAGTTAACATCCGTCCACAAGCGGTTGGCCAAGTGCGGCGGCTCCACACACGAGGTCGGTTGTGCGTACAGGTTCCGCTTGATCATCCAGTCTCTGAATGCTTTCAGGTGACAGTCGCAGCGCCAGGGGTTGTTGTGCAGCACCAGGCTCATCAGCTTGTTCAGCGGCTCCACCACGGCAACCTGAAACCCATAGTCACACGTGAGATACTCCAGGGTGTATATCAGTTGGGAGCTTCAAGCCAACATCAAGTAGTATTTTTTCATTTTTGTTGTACATGTCCCACTGCCAAACTGTTCAACCTATTTATCGTAAATTTTCGGATCAAGGGATCAGTTAAACAAGAAACACAATAATGGTTGGTGAGAAGCCATCCCACCTTTAGCTTGTGTAGTCACCGTAGAGGCCTTTGTCAAACAAGGACTTTGGAAAACTGGCAAATGTTTGTATTAAAACTGAAAATACTGGAAGGTTTAAGGCTTCTACTAAAACGATCAGCAAGTCACTTCAAATATGGGGAGGGATTTGTAAAGAGGAATGCTGCGGCAGTAAAAGGGCTCTGAACCCAAAACAAATCAAATTTAAACAAATTTAAAATAAATTGCATGAATACATCGAGAATTGAAGTCACATATATAATAAACTTTAATTAAATCGCATAAACAAGAAAACTAAATTCTTAGAACCTTTAAAATCATAATCAGAAAATAAAAGCAGTATATTAGATGATAGTCAGCCAGCATACTTAAGTTAGGGACCAAAACTAACCTACGGACAACAGAAAGCAAATCATTGGTTTCAAAAGTTTTTACTTGCAAAAAAGAATTTTGAGTAAATTTTAGGCACTGGAATATTAGTTGAAACTAGACACATGAGGGTTTTTGAAGGTTTGATTTAGTTATAGAATAGTTGTTTGTTCCCCCGATTTAGCTGTTTTCTTTGTGTGTGATCTTACTGCATTTAGTTTTTCATTACCATTTACCAACTTGTTCAATTTGATAAATTGAATGGTTGTTCCTATGTGCGGTTCTGGGTAGTTCAAAATGGTTGTGAAGCGATGAAAATTCCAACTTTTTCAATGATCTTAAAAGAAGTTTAAATGTTATAAAAATTAGAGAAATGTCCACGTGCTTTTACTTCATCATCACTGAAAGACTTGTCATTGATTACAGCACACCATGAATGGATGTGACAAGATACTGGGACAGTGGGAGCCTTGTTTGGAACATAGATGCAATTAGTTCCACTCCGAGCTCACAGATAGCACCACCATTGATTAATACCCCTCCCCCTGCCCCCTCCGCCATCACACTCTCACACACACCAGTTGCTTATTGTTGCTCTCAGAGATTAAAAAACGGCCAATTGTTGGCTGGCCTTGTCAACCTACTGTGAAAGAAAATTAGCACATGACTTAGAAAGAGTAAAAGCTTTGAAGCATATATTTTTTAGTGCAAAAAGATACACTCTTGTATTGTTTATGTGTCCGTTAAACGGTATGTGGTTTTCCTTGCCTTCTTCTTTTATTCCCCGATGTGTTTATTCTAAATAAAAAAATGGTTGTATCATCTGCAATTGAGACGACTCGCCTTAAATGATCCCAAATGTTGACTCCCCTCATTAAAACTTAACAATTACAGCTTATGTGATCTTCTATAATAATTACAATATAACTTGAGCCACACTTTTTGAAATAACATTTTTTTGTCCCTCTTAATATGAACCTTGGTAGTGAAGAAATTTGGTTCATCCTAACGGAATTTCAGATATGGTCAATGGACACTATTGTTGCTGGAACCCTTCGGTTTAACATTGCTTCAAAAATGGACATATGACTTGGTTTCATCACAACCTCTGATCACAGTTCATACACAATGATAAAACCGTTTGAACGTCACAATATACTGACCAAAACAGCATCTGTTCCCGATTTCTTGCCAATTCAGGGTGGCCACGAAAGTAGCTTGGTAAAATTCACGCATATTTCCCGGCAATATACATTTTCCCGGTGCACTTCCACTGTTGCAGAGCACCGTTTTATGTCCACAGTCTGTACCAATCCTCAGTTAATGTCCGCGACCACAGATCATGATCGCTATTTTACGCCCGTGATATGTTCCGAGTGCCATTTTAGACCCGGTTCGTTCCGATCACCAGTTTACGCCCGCGATACGTTCGATCGCCTCATTACGCCCAATATACGTTCCAATTGCCCTTTTAAGCCCGCGATACGTACCAATCGCCTTTTGAAACCCCACGACACATTCAAAGACGCGTTTATTGCCCATGACACTTTCCGATCGCCTTTTTATAGCCCACGATACGCTCCGAGAGTCGTTCATTACCCGCGACACATACAAAACGCCTTTTTATGTCCACGATACGTCCCGAGAGATGTTTCAGACCCGCGGTACCTTCCGAGAGTCGTATGATACCCGCATGACGTTATGATCCCCTCTTTAGGCTCGCGATATTTTCCGAGAAGCGTTTCAGATCCACGGTACGTTACGATTGCCGTTTTATATTTGGCTACATAACGAGAGCTGTTTAAACCCTGGGACGGTGCATTCATACTCCCGTACGCTCCGAGGACCTAATTATGCCTGTGACACAATATAAGGGCCGATTTTTCCTGGTTACACCCAGAGTTCACGCATATTTCCCGGTTTTTTCTCGGTACTTATTATTCCCGCATAATTCCCTGTTTTCCCGGAATTTCGGTCTGTGGCCACCCTGCAATTCAAATCACTGACAGTAGGTTATGTGGAGCTTTCTCTGTACCTACGACTCAGACGTACCTTCATCCGCTCCAGATTGTTGCCAGCGAGCAGCAGGTGGTGGAGGGCTGGCACGTTGGAGAAGGTCTTGTGCCCGATGTGTGCGATGTGGCAATCGTTCATGTCCACTGTCTGCAGGAGCGTCATGTTCGTGAACAGTCCGTCCTCCAGCTTGGTGAGAGGGTTGTGGTGCATCAGCAGCACTCTCAGCCGAACGTTGTCTCTGAAAAGGAGAACGAGCTTGTTTAAGCATTTTACTCAGCTAAACTTACACGAGAGTAGGCAGGGTTAAATTTACGGGTGCGATAACGGGCTACTTCGGTCAGAACAGTGTCTAGCTATCGATCGGGTTTCAGCCCATGCACTGGAGATCAAGAACAATGATTGGTTAATATTTTAACAAGGAGTCCTCTCTGCCCCTAAATCAAGAACTTAAGGGAAGAACGGGAGCAGAACCCACTCTGGGCACCGCTTATGAAATGGAGTAAAAACTGCAAATGGCATTTTAAACTGGTTAATGTACTTTGATCACAAATCCTTTCCATTGGAAGCATAGAGCTAGGTAGGCTGCTGCATATAAACCCTAAATCTTGTATTTTCCCATAAGAACATTTAACTCAAAAGTTGTAATAAACATTTGGAATTTTTACTTTTAGCTTTTGTATGCTGCAGCATTATTGAGGTTCTATTAAAATACTTTTTCAATTTTATTACCTAATGTACATAAACCAATGTTCAAATTTTCCCATGTGTAATTCCCGATCCCAAATGGATGCCGCTCAGAGTTTAGAAAAAACTAATAAGCCAACTAAAGTAAAGTTCTACCCCTAAACCTTATTACTTCTTTGTCTGCATTGAGGATGAAATTGAGTTAACAGTTTTAATAATAAGAATACTTTTCTTGTCCTAGTTGATCACTATCCCAAAGTGATTTGAGTTCAATCTCCTCATCAAATCCTCGCTCTTCCTGATAGATTTCAGGCCAAAAAACTCATTAACAATGAAATTTCAATTTGGTTTATAAACACAGCACATCTGTTTTCTTATTTCCAGTAATATGTTGTTACTGTGGGAAGTTCCTGGAAATGTCTACAGTACTAAACTGATTTGCTGAAGCACCAGCACGTGCAATAGATTGGCTTCAGTTTACTTTGATCTTCACTTGTCAGTTGTTCAAGATTACTTTCCTCTGAAAGATAATTCAACTAAGTTTCTTGAAACTGTTTAACCTTTATTTTTTCCTGAATACAATTGTTTGGATTGACTGACTATTTATGTATAAAAAAATGAACAAAGTAATCGAAATTAACAACTAATCGGTGATTGCTTTATTTGATTTTTTTGGGCACCTTAGGGTTTGCACATTTTCAAAAATTGTTACAAATTAATCCTTTGGTATCAACGTCTAAATCACTAAATCACTATTTGAGATGCTACTCTCATGAGGGTATTTTAAGGCAAATATGTGGTGAAGGATGAGTATGATGAGTGGTAGTAATGAGTTATGAGTCTTGTTACAAACTAAGGCCGACTCTTCCTTAGAATGGGTCATTAATTAATAGCCCAATGATCAATGGAAATGCAAGGACCAACGGCTTAGCGTGACTTCGAACCACGGGTGATGGTCTGATATGTCTAAACGATGGTGGGAGTTGATGCGGGTATCATCAGATGATCACTGAGACTATCTGAGCCGCTTTAGACCTATATCATCCTCAAAACCTGACCTCCATGAAGCTGGATTACAGGACCACGCTACGAGTCCCAGTCATCTATGAGCTTTCGAGTTGATGAGCGGTGTAACTTTACTAGCGCCGCAACTTAAACACTCTCCAGCATTTACAATAAAGAAACCGAATAAATAGTACGTGAGCTGCTTAGGAAGTGCTTACTAGTTGGATCCCATCTCAAATATGATTCACCGAGAGTTTGACGGTTGCTGAATCATCATAATGTGAGCCATGAACCAGGGCGATGCCAATGTATTGCGCAATACGAGCACAATACACAATACGTACGACACAAAGCACCTGATCGCTCGACGGATAGCAGATTTTATTGATATTGAAGCTGCATATCACCTCACCGTGTTTCACGGCACTGGACACTTTATCAACTCATTACACATTCTGTTGTGCGTTAGCCGGTCACAGTGATTATGTTCCTCGCTTTAGGCTAGTTTTATCAAAAAGAAATTAATCATTTTAACTCTTGGGCTTTTGCGGTCAGTGTCACGACAACTATAATCTAGTTCTTCCGTGTCAATTTTAGCCAATCAGTGACTGAAAATGGTACTCCACAGTGAGACCGAAATATTTCAAACTAATTATTATGATGTTTTGACAAAGTGTGAACCAGAAGAACTAGATTATAATCATTTTGAATAAATGTTTTATGATTATTTAAATTAGGAGTGAAATCTGAAGGCTACTGATGTATACCCTAATCTGTGGAAAACATCTGTTACATTTATTATGTTTTACAATTAATATTGTTGTCTTGTTTACTTTGTTAAAAATGGAATAATTAAAATACGAGCTTACAAATATTAACTCTTTTAATACTTTTCATATTTAGCAGACTCTACTAACAGCGTTTTGGCTAGAGTAGTCACTATTTGCGGATGGCTTTGAACATTGAGTATCGTTATAACTTAAGCAGCTAGTTTTAAAGACAATTAGATTTTTAAGGAGTGCATCCTGCTTTTTAATTGGAAATTAGAATACTGTCACAAATTAACTCTGTTGACTTTTTTCCTCCTAAGTTTTGTACAATTCTCTTACCCTGTTCACTGATATATTTATTTTAAAAGAAACTCTTGTTGAAAAAACTTTGTGCACTATATTAAGCAAATACATAACTTTTTAGTTTTTAATGCTCATAAGAGAGTTTGTTATATTACTAGTTTTTCTTACTTTTTATGCATTCCCTGTAGTTATTACAAAAAGTTGTTTTTCTATAATATATTTTCAAACAAAAGGAAATAATGTTCTCCAATACAGAGTTTTATAACACTTTCAAAACGTACCAGGAAAGCCCTACTTTTAGTGTAAATGGGTTTTAGGTTTAAAATTTAATTTAAAGTTTCCAAATAAAGAAAACCGCTTTCAATCTTGTCTAATGATTCAAGTTGAAAGTCAAGCAAATAAAGTGTTTCTGCCCAAAGAGAAAAATATTATACTTCCATCCCTAGTAGTGTAATCATGTAATCAATCTAAATCTATTTGTCACTCCCTAAACTCCGCAGAAACAGTCATAAGCCACTGAAAAGCCCGGTAAGTACCTTCAAGTGGTCCGAAAGTACCTTAAGTGCTCCAAAAGCCCCTGAAGTGCCCGGAAAGTATCTTTAAGTGCTCCGAAAGTACCTTAAAGTGCCAGGAAAGTATCTTTAAGTGCTCCGAAAGTACCTTAAAGTGCCCGGAAAGTATCTTTAAGTGCTCGAAAGTACCTTAAAGTGCCCGGAAAGTATCTTTAAGTGCTCGAAAGTACCTTAAAGTGCCAGGAAAGTACCTGAAAGTGCCCGGGTGGAGGTAGTGGATCTTGTTGTTGGACAGGTCCAGCTCGATGAGGATGGTGAGTCCCTTGAACGCATCCTTGTGCAGCTCCTGGATGCCACACTCACGCAGGAAGATCTTGTGCAGGTTGACGAGGCCGACTGCACGGAACGCCTCACTCGACAGCGACTGCAGCGAGTTGTTCGACAGATCTATCGACTGGATCTCCGAACTCAGCCGGTCGGGCACCTGGACACATTCAACAGTGAAATCCACAGATTCATACATTAGAAATTTTCAGGAAGATAAAATTGATTGGTAAAACAAAGTTTTACTTCTGAAGTGAGACTGAAAGTACTCCAGTGAATACAAAAATCATAAACAATGAGCATACTATCTATTCCCAAAGTGCATCGGTTGGTACTGTTCAAAAAGTTAAAGACTCACAGATGAAAAGAAAAACTAATTTAAACAATTTTACATGTTCCAAGATATTTCCAACAAGAATTTTTTACAGGACCTTCAGGCTACTAAACAAGGTATTAATACAAATGTTCCACTATCACATTTTGTATAAGGAAAAAGAGGAGAAATAGGACACTCAGCTTTGTTAGTATTCCCCAATAATATAATTGTTGTAGAAAGATGTCACCACACAATTTTTTTAAACTATTTGTAAAAGTAATGATTTGAGCCCAAAGAGCTTTGAGTAGTTATAAAGTTGAAATCATTTTAAAAATCAAGTCAAAGTTCTTTTGGTTGCTTTCTCAGAATTTTCCAACCTAAACCCCCAAATCAACTTAGCCGATAGTAATTTGTCGTAAACATATGTTCTTGTAAAAATTACTTTTCAGTAAAACTAAATAAAAAATAACCACGTCTATTAAAAAGTTAGAACTTTCACTCCCACAAATAGTGTGATACAGGTAGCCTACCGTGCACGTGTGGTTGGTAATGTTTTGATGGAAAAGTGCGGTTGACATTAGAGAAATACTTTAGATTGGACTGGGACCTGGGCTGGATATTGGCCTCATCCTGGATTCAGGCCCCGGGGGGTTAGAGGTCTGCGCTCTCCACCGAGCTCCTCTCTCAGGATATTAGTCACACTATGTGGCGTTACGCATTACTCTACCTCACCGCACCTTTAGGCTTTAGTAAAAATTGTACAATATATTGTCGATTATAATTTATAAAGCGAACAGATAAATTGGGAGTGCCATTAGAATTAGATGGTGGTTATGTTGTTTTTATTTTATCTGGCAACTTTTTGTAATACAGAAAATGTACGATTAAATATTTATAGGCCTACTAAAAGAATATTCTTGGCCTCACCTTTCTTTGTACTCTTTGAACAGTTGAGATTTAGTTGATATTTTTATTTTAGATGAGCTGGTTGGCGTAGACCTAGGCCTACTGTTAACAACAAGTTAGCTCTAGGGCTATCACTGTTATTCTGTGTTGATTCCCCTTAAACTTACATTTCTTGAAGACTTCTTTTGAAGGGGTCATTTTACCCAAAGCACAACACAAACAATCACTACTATCCTAATAAAATAAGTCGAAAACTAAATCAACTAAAGTCACTCTGAGAAATAATTACCAATTTGTTTATAAACATAACGAACTAGCAGACAGCTAATGAATGCTGTGAATCTGTGATTTGACAATGTCATAGACTGTGAAAGATCAAAGGCAACTAAATTACTACAGCTGATAACTATACTTTACTATAACATGTGGCATGCCCCCATAACTACCGCCTATACATTTCTAGCAACGATAACTAAATTTGATAACTAAGTAATTCTTTCCAACAAACATATATTCCTATCAGATTTGGGATTTGGCAAACTGAGGGCATATGATCCAAGTTTTAATTTGGGCGGACGTAAAACCCAAACAAAATACTTTCTTTACGAACGGATCTGGCTGGCTTACTGCCCAGAATATCTTTTAATCTCAAAAACTTCTTCAAACAATTTATTGCTTAATAGGTTGGAGCAAATTATCTTTTCCTAATTATTGTTTATATACAAAATCTTGTTTTTATATTAGACGAGTTAGTTGGTTTGATACAGATGAGCCATGTCGTTCATGCAGAACAAGAAGAGCAAATAGCGTAATACCCAAGTATGAAGCCTTGGGGGACCCTCCTGTAGCTTAGCCTCATATTTCCTGAATTCCTGGCCACACTAATGCAATTTCGATTCCCAACTGAAGTTCTCATAACACAAACTTTGAAGACGGTTCAATACTGTATATTTAACCACTCACAGTTTTGAGAAATTTGTTTTCAGTAAATTGACTTTTTTTATTTAAATATTAATTATACGAGTATTTACTAAGTCTTGTTTTCATCTGCACATTGGACGTTGTTTTTGTACAGATGATCCATATTGTTGATAAGGAACAAGAAGAGCAGGGGTCCAAGTATGAACCCTTGGGAAACTCTGCAGCTTAGCCCTTCCCTACCAAACTAATAACACTTTGAAGGTCCTGTAAACCAATTTCGAAGGCGCTTACAAGATGTTTAACCAGATTTTGTTTCATTTACTGGACCTGGAGTGACTTACCGTGGTGAGGCCTTGGGCTATGCACTCTGCCACCTTCTTGCCAGAGACCCACTTGCATTTGCACATGGAGGGACACGAGCTCCAGTCTGACTCCGAGCTTGCCACCTTGCTCACCAGGAGCAGCACCAGCCAGTGACACGCCTTCATGTCTGCAACAGGAGGAACCAACATTATTGAGTGAATATACATGACAAATAGAGTGATTGAGTGACTTTGATTGAGTGAGCAAAACTGATGCAAATGTGGTAAAATCTTGGCTGAGCTCATGAACGAAATCAGAATACAGGAAGCGTTCTTGGAGGAGGGTTCTTAAGAGGATTAGTCAACCAAGCAAGAACCCATGTTTACCACTGAAATAGCGGAGGATTGGGTATTTCTCTCCGATGGACGAGGGGTAGGTGGAAATCCAAGTTAATTTTCTGTTTAAAAATATCGGCTCTAGTAGGGTTGGCTTGTCTGGTTCAATTCTTTGAAAAATCACGCGTGCCGCCGACCTGGCCAGTCAAGAGAAATGGTAGTAGCTAGTAGTAAGTGATAAAATTAAGAAGTAGCAATTTTTTAAACTAAATCTATAAAACAAATCTCGATGGATCTTTACTGACAAGTAAAAAATCTACGATTTCTGTTTTCCCAGGACTAACTAGAAAACAGCTGATACAAAATCGCGTTCACAGGACTCTTGCCCATTATCGCTCCTTATCCTGCCTCTCACCCAAGTCCACTCACTCCCAGCTCAGGATATCTTACAGTTGAAAGCCAAAGATTAGATATAGTCAAGGCGTGATATGTTGTCAATTCGTTAATGGATTCTCGATAAACAATTAACTGGCAAAATATCGACTCGAACTATGGTTCAGCTTTTCTTGATGACCTTTAGCCCAAACATAGACGAATGAATAGAAACGGATGGATTGTATACGAGGTCTATTCAGCATATTGTCTATATAACGTCAGTGCCGGCAAATTATCCGTATTTATCTCAAAATTGATTTTGAAGTATAGACAAAACTTAGATTAAAATTCAGAATTTTTCAATCTCTTAGTAGTTTCAGGCTAAAAAACTCACATAGATTCGCCTCTAAAGCGAATTCACGTTTGAATTTGCAATCGAAGATGCGCACAAGAAGTTGGAAATGAATAACTGTTTTCCCATGGAAATTCGCTAAAAGTCACAAGTTCGTTATAAAAACGTCTTCATCAAAGTACAGAAGACATTTGAGGATGATTGCATAAATTGGATAACATATTTCGGCTCAAAACTGAACGTTTGCAAAATTCTATACATTTGAACATCGGAATTGAACTGGGTTTCTGACCTTGTAAAGACTCGATCAACATGAAGGTTGAAAAACTATCACAATTAACTTTGAAATACATAATTAAGATTGTAAGACAACTCGTTTCCATGCTTTGAATCTGATTAGATGGCTTGTAATTGGGTTTAAATGGGCAATTAATTGGTTCATGCACTTGCAGCTTCTTGATGTCAAGTTCATTTGCATGAAAACTATTGAAACAGTGACACATCTCTAACCTATAGTTCTAAATTAGCTCTCAAAACTATTTTTTGTCCTATCATCAAAGCCAATAAAATATTTAAAGGCAATATTTTTTAAGAGTGCACAGTACTTGTCGGCCATTTTGTTTTTATCCCATATGAACAATGTAAAAACAAATAATTTCTTGAGACACCTCACGCCCACAATTTTCGTAAGATCTTTTTGAAATAGGTTTTATTTGAAAGATGACAATGTACTCCAGTGTCTCCGTACCACTTTTTTGAAAATTGTATTAGTTGTATTAGTTATTAGTGAAGAAATTAAAATACAAAGTGTCTTCATTTTTGGATTTATGTCACGAAAATTGGAAATTCGGCTCAGCGGAGTCACTAAAACATTTAATGCAGTTTAAAACGAAGTTTATTTCATAAAAATTGATGAAAATTGTAGGCGTGAGGTGTTCCAAGAAAATGCATGTTTTGACATTGCTCTTATGGAACAAAATTCAGGCTGACGGCCTCTACCCTTAAGGTAGTTTTAGAGGGTTGGTTTTGAAGGTTGACTCAAAGGAGCAGCAAAAGTGCTTCGAATTTAAAAAATCCAATATTAAAGTCTAAGTTTGTGAAATAAATCCATTACAGCAGTAAATGCCAGTCATATCAAACACGCCTCGTAAAAGAGCGCGGGGGTTTTACACGCAAACTCGGGTCTCTACTAAATCTAAGACTTCACGCAGGAGAAAACCCACACAGCAAACTTCCAACAGACTATGTGAATGTATGTGTATTGTGTTATACGGCAAAGGAAGCAGCTTAACCAGTTCAAAGAGCAACTTCCGCAGCCACAACGGCGCAACTTTAACCACGAGAAGCGACGCGGCCTTAGACAATAATGAAATAACGATCTAAGACCGAGAAAGTGAGGGGTGGGCTCGGTGCGGAGGGGGCGGCGGGGTTACCTGAGTGAAATGAAACTTAAGAAACAAAAGGATGAGAATTTTCCGTTATAACTGTGCCTTAAATGTTTCTTTTGCCTCTCTGGATTCAGTTTTATTTGAAAAGGAACGCTTTTGATGATTTGTGCGGCGGAGCGGCGATTTAAATATAAATCTACTTTTGGTTCTGCTTAGGTGACCTTGAGAGTTTGTTAATGCAGTTACATGGTGTGCGTTGCTCTGTTTTAAACCCATATTATTTCATTATTTTGTCAGATTATAAAAATGTAAAAGGTCAAGTTTGTCTTGTTTAACGAGGGAAGTTAGGACTACAAAGTCCTCTCTACCACTCAACCTCGACCTTTACCTAGCGTGACTGCGGGGATCGAACCCGCCCCAGCAGAGTGTTGAGCTCCGGAGTAGACCCGCCATGGGTCCGCTTATAGTGGAGTTTGTTGTTATATATAAATAAGCTTATAAAACTTATTATGTTAATTGATGGTAAAAAATATTTCGTACGTCCTGTTTTTATAAAAAAATCATCAGTTTAAATCAACACTAAAGTTATATAAACAATAACTCTATGTAACTGTTCAACGAAACACATTCTACATTTTGCCATCTTTCAAATAACATCAATTTTAACGGTTTTATCTACTAATAAAAAAACATTAGTTAGTAGTCTACAGTATAAAGAATAAATCCAAAATGGCGCGGGTAGAGCCTGACCTTAAACTGCTGTTATTCAAGTAAGTGTTTGAGAATTTACTATTGAACGTTTTTGTAACGCCAAAGTATCAGCTCTGTTGGCTTAACAGTTGAAATACTCCAGAGTCCTGCAGGATCTCTACTTGATCCTTATTCTCAAGAGAGCGGTGCAGTTGGCAATCCTAGACAATCTTCAATTCATTGTCCACTGAGCCCGATACATTTTATTCATTCGCTAGAAGATGGGAATTTATTTTGAATATTTTATTTTAAAAATGGGAAAAGATTTTAACAGTTTTTTTGTTTTGTGGGCTAAAGTTAAAGATAAATTTTGTGTTTGAAGTTCGTTTTTGACGATTTGAGAATGTCAGAGTTTGAAATATCATTAAAGTGACCTAAAACATGACACAAAACAGTTTTCTAATGTTCCGTGTTATGTTTTAATTTAGGTTAACCTTCACCTGAAGATGGTGCCAGATTACAGTTCCCGAAACGTCGTTTTCTTCATATTGATCTAAAATTGTCTGAAACAATATTTTAAACTAAAGGTAAATTTTATCTTGTTTAACGAGGCGAAGTTAGGACTACAAAGTCCTATCCTTTACTCAACCTTGCCTCGACCTTTACCTAGCGTTACCGCGTAATCACTTGCAAATTATAAGCAGTAACTGCGGGGATCAAACCCACCCTATCGAATCACGAATATAGCATAAAATCCATTGGGAGGGGGGAGGAAAACACATTCAAAGGGGACTTCCCTTGTAATTAACCCCGATTTAGGAAATTCGCTATGAATCACGTAGGGTTGTGGCTACGCGTCGGATTTATTTATAAATGTTACATCCGACTGAATTTAAAATTACTATTCATTATCGATCGTAACCAATACACGGTCAAACTCCAGTCGATAGATAAATGATGCTTGGAATCAAATCAGCAGCAAAGTTTGACAGAGTGTATCAGGGTGTTAGTGTATATTTGTTTTGCAAGTTTCAAAGTTGGTACACAAGAAGATATGAAGTTGTCAACTTGAACTCTCTGAACTATCTTCACTATGCCAATCTCTTCAGTAGATTTCCACTACCCGAGTTTAATGTTGGGGTTCAGCAGTCTGTACATTCCACTGCTTCTAATTACTTATATCAAAAGGCACTTTAACAATTATGATCAATGATAATAGAGCAACTTATGTTTTAAAAAGGTTTGTGTTCGAATAATGTATACAGGGTGTAAGAAACCTAAGTTGCTTTGGTATTTATTTTCCTCTTTGAATCTTTGAAGAAGGGCTTGAGTTTCTTCATACTTGAAGTAGCCCCGCAATTAGTTCTTCGATCCAAGGGCTTATGCCTCTAGAAAGGGCTTACTTGCATAAAGAAGCGAGGGTCTTTTTGTGATGGTGGTGAAGTGAGTTGTAAATCTTTCTTTTTTTACTGTTTGTTTACCAGAAGTAGAGATCAATATAATTATGCATCAATGGACCATTCCCTTTCGGCACTTCCCAGAGGACGTCTTAGAATTTCTTAAGGTTGTGAATACTTTTCTAAATCCTAAAACAGCCACAAGTGCTACCGTGAATCCTAGCGAATTTTCTATAACGGGGTAAGAATAACACCGGAAGTGCCCTATTTACCCTATTTTGGACCTTTGTAAACTCTATTGGTAAAATTTTGTCCGATTTTAATTTATTAGGTACAATTGTTCCTTTAGCCCTTTGATCCAAATGTTCCTTTGGTGTTATAGATCAAATTTGTTAACCAGTAAACTCGACCCCAGGTTTAGAAAATCTATTTCCAGATTTTTAAAGTTTTTGGTGTATTTATTAAAACATTGAAATACATATTTATTTCGAGTTTCATCAAAACCTAATGAAATTTCCTGTTTTTAGGTAAGCTTTTGGTGAAAACGTCCCTTCTCAAGGTCACTTTGGACCGATTTTGCTGGTTATCGAACTGAACCTAGAGATTTGCAAAAGTACCAGTTAACGGAATTTGGCAAACCGTACCAAAAAGTGCGCACTTTATTGGTCTCACACATACGAGTATACACAGGTAGGCCTACAGGGTGTCCAGTAATTACGGGATCAAACTTCACCAGGTGGTTTGTCAGGTCATAATAAACAAAACCTTTTCTAAAATCCTATCTCGCTTACTATTCCGTCTGTCTGTCTGTCTGTTTTTCACTAAATAATTTTTATCTCCGAGCTTAATTAAGTTACAAACTTCAAACTTTGCACATTTTTAGTGCTTGTATAATTAATAACAATATTTAAAAAACTAAATTGACTAATTCTCACTTCCAGTTTAAAAATGGCGGCCATATTAATTGTTCTAAGCTTAAAAACTCAAAACCCTTAAACTTTATGGTAATATACAAGACTAACAATACGTGGTAAATGTTTTTATAAACATTTTAAGACAAAATTTGTTGTGCTGCGATAAGTAACAACGGAGTAATTAAAGTTTTCCTGAACACGTTCCTGTATTTACATTTGAGAAACATTTGTAAATAAAGGTTAGCGCTTCGTAAATAAAATGTTTCGTTCTCTTTAGCACAGAAATAAATAACTCTATAAATTCAAGTTTGAGAACAATCCAATGTATTTTTATTTTCTAGTGAGACCTTTCAGAAACAGTGTTTCCATCTTCGGACCAAACACCGCCGACTGTTTGTTCTCAAACTTGAATTTATTTGAAATTTCCAATCATAATCTGTTTCTGATAAATACCCTATTTCCTACGGAAATTCCTTTAGTAACGGATCACATTTAGAAGACACATCCTATTCAGAAGTTACCCACACGTCTAAGGGGACTGGATGAATGAACCGTCACCGAGTTGTCCTCCAGGCCATTCATCACAGGATTGTCTAGTGATGATTTATCACAGGTTTGACAAAGATTACACAAGTACTGTCACAACGGTCGAGTTTTTGAATCATTAGTCCGTGTCAACAGCGTCTGGTGGCTTCTGATCATATCTCTGCTCGAAGACAACCGGTTGCTTAACTCCACTCAGAGGAGATTCTTCATCGGATTGTTGTCTTCGGGTGAAACGTGTCTCGATTGTTCTTCTGGATGTAGATTAGAACTGGTTTTGAAGTGGTGGGGTCTTTGACATCTATTGGTGTACGCATGCATCAATGATGATTTTAAAGACACCAAAAATGGTTTTGCAAAATATTTAAATTAAGATTTTTATTAAGACTTTGGCCGTTCGAATCAACTTAGTGAAGTCTACGAGAATATTAGAGTATTGTGTACAATTTGAGACTAGCTAATACTAGCGTATACAATCAGTTGAGATTTTCATATTTTGGTTTAAAATTAAAAAGCGTATTAAAACTTAACCGTATTAAGTAGAGAAGAGTGTAGCTATTATAAATATTTGATGTAATTGTGTAAATATTGTTTTATTTTGAAAAGTGTTTTTTATAGTTTGTTGTGTTAGGCTATGAATAAGTGACGAAAGTTGCGAAATATAAACCGTTATTCGTAGACTTGTTTTATATTTTGTATAAGTAATGATATAAATATTATAAATGTATCTAAAAGTTCTGCCTGGATATCAATACAATGTCGAAGCTGTTAAGACAAACCCTTTGTTATGAGCGGTGGAAACGCCCTCTTTTAATTTGATGGATTTTAACCCTTGCTATTAGGACGTATTTTCTGAAACAAACTCTTTTTGAATTTCACCTACATGTGTTTAATAGATACTAACACTAAAGTACTACAAAATTATAGAACATTTTAAAGAAAAAACTAAGTTATTTTAGTTATTTTTGGTAATTTCCGCCAAATCGGAGGCATTCTAGTGGAAAGGGCCAAGAATTCTAGTGAAAAATCAAAGTTTAATTATTATATTTAAAAAATAATTTCTACCCAATAGGTGTAGTTTTAATTTATAGCGTTCTCTGTAACGACTCGAAACAAAATAAACGAAACACTTGTCCTAATTTTCTATTCGAGGTTAGAGAAACTTCTTGAAAAATCTACATTAAAAGCCAAAGTTTTAAGTTTAAACTTGGTTTAAGTTTAGACTACTGATGCCACCTTTATCTGGAGCGAAGTTAAACTAACTTATTCAACTATGTTTCAGTCCACTGCCTCAATGCGCGAGAGATAATTGCTTCAGTTCAGGTTATAAGAGGTTTAATTACGTTCGGCCGAGTGGTTTAAAGAGGGTCTCTCTTTCGATTCAGTTTAATTTAATGGAGCCAAGAACCTAATAGCTTTTCTCGTCATTAAAATCTTTGTTTTATCTCCTGAAAGAGACACAATGAATTGAGTCCGTTTGAGGGAATTGCTGGTTTTGACCGTGCAAAGGTCAAGCGTTTTATTGCTAAACGTTTATGGGTCTGATCAATTTAAACGGATAACAATATGCAACTGATGTTTTACCTTGTCAACACCTTGGTATTACATTAAAATACATTAAATTAAAGTCAAATGCGATCGTCATTACGTAACCCTTTACCTAATAATCTGAGCATAAAAGAGACATTTTCCTGACATTTAATGGTCATAAATTTGACAAATTAGATGAAATATAACTGCATCACACACCAATATGTCAGAAAACATACATTTTCTAAAGTTTTAGACGAAAAAAATAATACCAAGGTAGAGGAGGCTTTTATTAATTATGAGAGACATTGAGAGATGAGACTGAGTGTGAGAGATCGTGGCAATAACTCTCAAGACTTCAATAAGAGGATTCCTCGGCGAGTGACGTCATTCAGACCGCGGATTGCAGATGTGCCTCTCCTCAACTGTCTACACAGAACCTGTGCAAGTGATGGAATCAATATGAGACACTGAGAGATGAGACTGAGTGTGAGAGATCGTGGCAATAACTCTCAAGACTTCAATAAGAGGATTCCTCGGCGAGTGACGTCATTCAGACCGCGGATTGCAGATGTGCCTCTCCTCAACTGTCTACACAGAACCTGTGCAAGTGATGGAATCAATATGAGACACTGAGAGATGAGACTGAGTGTGAGAGATCGTGGCAATAACTCTCAAGACTTCAATAAGAGGATTCCTCGGAGTGACGTCATTCAGACCGCGGATTGCAGATGTGCCTCTCCTCAACTGTCTACACAGAACCTGTGCAAGTGATGGAATCAATATGAGACACTGAGAGATGAGACTGAGTGTGAGAGATCGTGGCAATAACTCTCAAGACTTCAATAAGAGGATTCCTCGGCGAGTGACGTCATTCAGACCGCGGATTGCAGATGTGCCTCTCCTCAACTGTCTACACAGAACCTGTGCAAGTGATGGAATCAATATGAGACACTGAGAGATGAGACTGAGTGTGAGAGATCGTGGCAATAACTCTCAAGACTTCAATAAGAGGATTCCTCGGCGAGTGACGTCATTCAGACCGCGGATTGCAGATGTGCTCTCCTCAACTGTCTACACAGAACCTGTGCAAGTGATGGAATCAATATGAGACACTGAGAGATGAGACTGAGTGTGAGAGATCGTGGCAATAACTCTCAAGACTTCAATAAGAGGATTCCTCGGCGAGTGACGTCATTCAGACCGCGGATTGCAGATGTGCCTCTCCTCAACTGTCTACACAGAACCTGTGCAAGTGATGGAATCAATATGAGACACTGAGATGAGACTGAGTGTGAGAGATCGTGGCAATAACTCTCAAGACTTCAATAAGAGGATTCCTCGGCGAGTGACGTCATTCAGACCGCGGATTGCAGATGTGCCTCTCCTCAACTGTCTACACAGAACTGTGCAAGTGATGGAATCAATATGAGACACTGAGAGATGAGACTGAGTGTGAGAGATCGTGGCAATAACTCTCAAGACTTCAATAAGAGGATTCCTCGGCGAGTGACGTCATTCAGACCGCGGATTGCAGATGTGCCTCTCCTCAACTGTCTACACAGAACCTGTGCAAGTGATGGAATCAATATGAGACACTGAGAGATGAGACTGAGTGTGAGAGATCGTGGCAATAACTCTCAAGACTTCAATAAGAGGATTCCTCGGCGAGTGACGTCATTCAGACCGCGGATTGCAGATGTGCCTCTCCTCAACTGTCTACACAGAACCTGTGCAAGTGATGGAATCAATATGAGACACTGAGAGATGAGACTGAGTGTGAGAGATCGTGGCAATAACTCTCAAGACTTCAATAAGAGGATTCCTCGGCGAGTGACGTCATTCAGACCGCGGATTGCAGATGTGCCTCTCCTCAACTGTCTACACAGAACCTGTGCAAGTGATGGAATCAATATGAGACACTGAGAGATGAGACTGAGTGTGAGAGATCGTGGCTGGATTCATTGGGTTTATTGTATACAATACAAAATATTTACATAAACTAATGCAAAACATCCTATTCTACTTCTCATACGGAGTCCTTACTACGTTGTTATTTAGTGAACCCTGGTGTATATCTAAAACAATAGCAAGAGAGTAGTTAATTTCATTAAGTAATCCAGGTTTTGTAGCGCTTCGCCTACAGCATAGTTTAAGACCACCTACAAATGTACTTGTAATCCATTACCTTGTACAATTTACTGTTTCTGTACTTACGCTAATTTGGTTACAACGTTTTTAACGAAACGTATTTCATAGCAAACTATTATTTCCAGACGGAACCCAAGATTCGTTTTTAAATAAAAGATGTTTGATTTACTTGTCTGCAATCAGGCGAATCAGAGCTCGAACGCTTTCTACAGTTAGAAAAATCTTATAGAAGAACAGACTTTTATCTTCTTATGCTAAAATTACTTTTTTAAGGAAAACCGGTAAAAACTTTGCAATAATCAAAGCTGATTAAATGTGAAGTTTCTTCACTCGAATGTTGTCTCTGTGAAAATTCTTAATATAAACTAGATGACCCGTATTGCTCCGCAACAGTGCCGAAAAACATAGTTTGTCCACGCATAACTCCTCTTAGATGTAACTAAATACGTCGATTGATATCTCATATGAAAGAGCATGATTCACTTAGACCAAAACGAACAATTTATCTCAAAAGAACCTGAGATATGACAGGACAAAGCTAAGAAAACATGGGAAAAGCCTTTTTGAGTATAATTTGAGAAGGGCGATTTTTGATGTTTGATGACAAATCTATATTTTTCATACAAAGAAATGAAAAAATCGGTTTGATAGAACGGTCGTACTGACTGCCATTAGATTTTCATAGATTCATTTAATATATGGATTTTATACGGTAAGAAATTTGTTACCTCCTATAAAACACCGACATTTAACCTTTAAATACGAGTTTTATTCAAGTAAAAAGAGGTGGATTGTGTCTTGTTTAACGAGGCGAAGTTGGGTTCATAAGTCCACTCCACCAATCAACCTCGACCTTTACCTACCGTGAAGTCAGTTAACAATTGCAAGCTGTAACTGCGGAGATCGTATTTAAAATAATTTTATAAAATTTAAATTATTAAAAATACAAAAAAGTTAACACAATTACCTTGCACCTGTGAGACACGTAGATCTGACGACGACTTGATTAAGTATGATTGTGAGCGCTAATAAGACAGCGGGCGAGCTACGTGACACACATACGTGACCACGCGGCACGCGCCAGGTAGTCACGTAGCGCGATAATCCTTTACGTGACCCAGGTTCCATATCTGCCGCCACAACGCTATCAATGAACATTGAACAGCGGATACGGTATCTTTGTGCTGACTTGTAATTTGACTGCAAGGTGGACTTTTAGTCATGGTGCCTCGCTTCGGCCTTCGGCCTCAGAATTAGGTGATGATTACCATGGGTGTGAGCGTACTAATGTTACTATATTAACTTAAAAATTAATTGACTGTTCACTATATCACTATTTGAGATGCCGACCACTCTCAAGAGGGTATTTGAAGGCAAATTTGTGGTGAAGGATGAGTGTGATGAGTGGTAGTAATGAGTTATGAGGTGTAGTCTTGTTACAAACCAAGGCCGACTCTTCCTTAGAATGGGTCATTAATTAATAGTCCAATGACCAATGGAAATACAAGGACCAACGGCTTAACGTGACTTCCGAACCACGCAGGTGATGGTCTGATATGTCTAAACGATGGTGGGAGTTGATGCGGGTATCATCAGATGATCACTGAGACTATCTGAGCCGCTTTAGACCTATATCATCCTTAAAACCTGACCTCCATGAAGCTGGATTACAGGACCACGCCACGAGTCCCAGTTCAACCGGTTACTGTGTGTAAAACAGCACAACGTTTCGAGAGTAAGAAAACTCCTCTCGTTATCAAATCAACCCTAACCTAAATAACTCTCTAATGCTCATAACTAGTCCAATGTATTACAGGAACAAATCAAACAAATCCAATATAAACATAAGTAGTCAACCAGTATGTGGGAGCGATATAGAAATATAAAATATCATAAAACAATGATTGAAAATTACGAATTGGAAACGATTTATCAAAGCTTCACTATCAACTTTCATTCTTGAACACAAACAGACTGGTCACCGCTGACTATATTGGCCGATTTGATGACGAGAGGAGTTCGCATACCTTTTCGAAACGTTGTGTAGTTTTACACACAATAACCGGTTGATAATTTAATCGCTTTTTAGGTAAATTGTAGTGACGCATTTTCAACAATCAGATCTGATCACACTTAAGCCGTGCGGTATTCAGCTTAGGTCGCGGTGCAAAGTCACACACAAGCGCTCAGGGTGGAACTGGAGTTAAACCGACTTGATGACGAGAGGAGTTCGCATACCTTTTCGAAACGTTGTGTAGTTTTACACACAATAACCGGTTGATAATTTAATCGATTTTAGGTTAATGTAGTGACGCATTTTCAACAATCTGAACTGATTCAGCTTAGGTCGCGGTGTAAAGTTCAAACACAAGCGCTCAGGGTGGAACTGGAGTTAAACCGACTTGATGACGAGAGGAGTTCGCATACCTTTTCGAAACGTTGTGTAGTTTTACACACAATAACCGGTTGATAATTTAATCGATTTTTAGGTAAATTTAGTGACGCATTTTCAACAATCTGAACTGATTCAGCTTAGGTCGCGGTAAAGTTCACACACAAGCGCTTAGGGTGGAACTGGAGTTAAACCTACACACAACACAACGCACTAGGCTCAGCTTTCCTCCGTCTCCAGGGCACGTTCAAGCAACATCCTCCAGGAAATTGAGCTGTAATTATTTAACACTTGTGGTTGTATTTTGCTCAGTTTTAATTAGTGGCTGGTTAATTATGTGTGTTACATGTGATGCGGTTCGGTAGGAGTCTTTTGATTAATGTGGTGTAGGTGGTGTTAAAAACTAGTAGGTTTAAAACCAGATGTTTTGGAAAAGTCCTGTCTTTGTATTGTTCGATTTTGTTGGACGAAATAACAGTACCACTTTGTATCATCGATTTCATCAAGACTATGATAACATAAATAAATAAATGTTTTATTGCTGAACATTTTACATTAAATTCAATCGTGCTTACTTACATTAAATTCATTCATGTTTGTCTACACGTAGGTATCATTCTAACTCACATAGCTTTCATTAATTCAAATGCCGTTCGTTCGACTTTTTAAACTTTAGCCTCATCGTCAAATTGCCAATTGATGGTCTCTCAAGTATGTGCCATAAATTCCTTTATGTTGGTAAATGCTTAAGCGTTCCGTTCTATTTTCAGACGGGTTTGAAACTCCTGCCTGGTGCAAAGTCCTCTGTTCCTCTAGTGTCATATAAGGCTGTATATTAGGTGTTCTTAAGTTTGTCCCAAACTTTGGGAGCACCTTTTTTGTAACACCTGTATAGTAAATATAAAGTAAACATACGTGTTTCCACAAAACAGACAGAGGAGAGTCGACAGTTCCAAATTTGAGAAAGAAAATGGTGGTTCGGAAAGAATTTCCGCGGTTCGGAAGTCACGTTAAGCCGTTTGTCCATTCCATTGGTCGTCGGGCTATTAATCAATGACCCAATCTAAGGAACAATCGGCCCTAGTTTGTAACAATACTACACTTCACCATCCATCAAACACTCATCACATTCACCATCATTCCATATTCACCATATTCTCTAAGAGTGGCCGGTGACTCAAAGCAAAGTATCCAAGCAAGCTATTATTCTGTACCGCAAACGTTCATTGTTTTTAACAAGCCAGCATCAACGACTGACGTTTTACCCTTGAAATAATTAAAAACTGTCACAAAGTTTTGGCCCAAGGGTGAATTTAAACGAAAGTCAAGTAAATCACGATTCTTTCTCGACAGTAGCCGGAGGCCGAATCTCAACTCGCCAGGCCGGGAGTTAGTTACAGAAATTGTAATTCCAAGCTAAAGACAACGTCAACTTTCCAACCTGGACTAAAAGTTTGATTAAGAATCTTTCTTGATACCAGGATCTTGACTTGAATAAATCATAACCGAGGGTAAATCCCGTTAAATATAATTTCGTCGTGTCTTACGCACGTAAATGGAACTGTCCAGTTGTTCTAACGTACAACACCCTTCTTCTTGTGAATGGAATATACTTGTACTCAAGACCTAAGTGATTATTGGAGCTGACAGGTTTCAGTGTCACAAAGGGAGCGTTGACCTAGATAAGGGATGATAGGGCTGATTAGTGGGTTAATGGTGTAATTACTATCTTGACATACAATAGGTCTGTTATTAATAACGAAAACTAAAACTGACTTATGATAGTACTTGGACAATCACATATACAGGGTGAGTTTCAAATGTCCACCCCCTAACTTTTAAAAGAGGAATTTATTTTATCCTTTAGGGAATGTTTTATAGGATTCTGGAGTTTGTTTTGACGTACTTTGCATCACCCAACCAGCGTAATTTCACACGTAGAATTGTTGTATATGAAGACAAATTTAAAATTATTTAGTGAACAGGTCTGGTGCGTTTAAAAATTCCACGTTTTTACATAGTATTTAGATAACAACTACCACGAAATGAACTTCCACTCTCGTACACGAACTCAAACTGGCCGCCGCTGTCTACCCCTTGTACCACTTGATAACGAGAGGGTTCCTTCTCGAAACGTTCTTCAACGTTTCCTCTTGAAACGTTGTGCAGTTTGTTGTCGAAATGTTGTGTGTGACATGTCCATAGACTTTTTGACGTTTCAAAGTATCATATATTAATAAATAAGTTTATGTATTTGGTTTCTAGCCAAAGTGACGGACCTTTCGACTGTCTATCTTCGTCAATGTAAGACAGATTTATCTACTGACAATGCCATAACAGTTCGCTCTTACGATAACACTTTGGTCCATAAAAATAAATGTTTCGCCAAATGTGTCTACAAACTAGAAGTGTGGTGACGAAACGATGACATCATTAGCGCCAAAACACGCGGACATCGTTTAACACAAGTGTTCTGAAGCCTTTCAATATTCAACGAGCCCGTCATTGTAGACCTTTGACACGGGAAATCGCAAATGAAGGTTTTCTTTTCAAAATATGTGAATTTCTTTTCTGAAAAATATTTTTCTCTGGAGGTCTAGGCCAACTGCAAAAAACCCTACCAAAATCAAACCTAGCCAACGCAAAGCCACGACGAAGGCTAACGTGAATCGTAGTGAATTCCTTTTAATTGAGCATAATTTGTCCGGAAGTACTCTTGTAAGGAAGAGGGGTCTTTTTCCAAAAATACTGTTTCATGCCATAAAAAGTGTACTTATAAATTTAATTTATGCGTACCAAAAATTGACAAGCCTTTCGAGAAGACCATGATTGCGACGGGATAGTTTTTGTCAACGGTCTCGATTGTGTCACGTTGTTGTGTTGTTGTTGTTTGTTTCTCAGGTCGATGGTCCTGCTGAGTTCACGGCCGCTATCAGCAACTTGTCGCTACGTCAGCGGATTGTGCTGACGCGCGTTGTTTAGGTCGGTAGGTGAATGTCTTAGGCATGAATGGCCTTGATGTGTGTGCTTAGCTAAACATGTCCATGAGGTTGAAATATTATATATTATGGACATTTTTCATAGTGTTTTAATAAAAAAGAAGTACACGATGTTTCGATGAGTTTTTGACGAGTGCATTTAGTTTTATGGTGGGTGTTAGTCAGCTTATGCTGATGCCTTTGAGCTAGCTCATTCTTCTATGTTTTCTGTTATGATTTAGGTTACTTTTCACCAGAAGACGGGGTCAGATTCCAGACCCCGAAACGTAGTTTTCTTCTTGTTCACTAAAAACAATGGAAAACGTCTGCAATAATATTTACTTTCATTCTTACAGTTAGACTTACTGTCCTCATAGGAGGTACTCATACGAGTGTTACCACTCTGTCCTTAGTCAGCCAGCCAGTCAAGATCATCAAGTTGGAACTCCAAATTAAAGGCCATGAACTCGTCTGTGCCATGAAATTCCCGAGAAATCAAAATAGTTTTAGAAAGGGTTTTGAACGCACTAAGCTCAGGGAACCTTTGAAAAATTTGGTAATCTGGTTGAAGAGAAACTCCTGTCAGGGAAGGTAACATTTATGAACTACCGGTCCGTGTCTCCCAGTTTCGTAGTTGTCACTGCCTCTAGTTTCATTAAAGTGGTTTTAATTTTTTAGACACATTTCCAAGATTTACAGATTAGGTGGTGTCAACAGTTTTAGGTTTTGAATGTTTACCTGCCCAATTCTCTCCTATGTAGTTTTGCGACTGTCCTTAGTCAGTCGGCCAGTCAAAACCATAAATTGGATCTCCCAATTAAATGCCATGAACTCGTCTGTGCCATAAAATTCCCTAGAAATCAAAATCTTTATGAGAAAAGTTTTAAACGCATCAAGCTCAGGGAATTTTTAACAAATTTGGTAGACTGCGGACGAAATGAACTCCTGCCTGGGTAAGTAACATTCAAGGACTACCTGTCTGTGTCTCCCAGTTTGGTAGTTTTCACTGCATCTAGTTTAATAAGAGTGGTTATATATTTTAGACACATCTCTAAAATGTAGAAATAAGGTGGTGGCAATAGTTTTAGGTTTTGAATGTTTACCTACACCACTTCACACGATTCTATTATGTAGCTTTGCGACTGTCCTTAGTCAGTCAGCCAGTCAAGACCATCAGTTGGATCTCCCAATTAAATGCAACAAACTCGTCTGTGACATAAAATTCCGAGAAATCAAAATCGTTATGAGAAAAGTTTTAAACGCATCAAGCTCAGGGGAATTGTTTAACAAATTTGGAAGTCTGCGGACAAAATGAACTCCTGTCTGAGAAAGTAACATTCATGAACTACCGGTCTATGTCTCCCAGTTTGGTAGTTGTCATTGCCCCTAGTTTCATAAGAGTGGTACTAACTTTTTAGACACATCTAGTTTTAGTTTTTGAGTTCTTACCTACACCGCTACACAATTCTCACTTGTATAATTTTGCGACTGTTTTAACCGCATGTTTTTGAATATTAATCATTCTTGAAAAGTTTACTTTTTCAACATCCCCAGCAAAAAGTCGTAGCCTAAGATAGGTGGGTAGGTAGATAAATACCTATGATTAAATCATCGCCTTCTTGGCACGCTGCTGACGAAAGCGCGCTGAAGATATTTCCTGTTTACTCGAGTTGTTTACTGCTGCAGCACTCAGCACTGCTGACGCAGCGGTGAGTCACCCGCTCTGTTTACAGTCGGGTCTGTTCACCTTATATGGTGACTCGGCTACCGCATAGCTTACCGGCTACAGTGTGTAATACAACGAGCTTTGTTTCCTCGAAACCCGGTAACACATCGCAATGTCAACGATGATGTGTCACAACCCGGTGACAAGGTCGGTAGATAAGAACCGCGGAGGGGAAATCTAGAGAATAACTCACCGTTGAGTTACAACACAACGCGTCTGCTGGTTGAGTTTCACACGAAATGTTAACGTAGACGACGCGTTGCTCCTAGCGCTAACGTGAATCCTAGCGAATTATTTGTGACGGAGATAATTTACACAGGCAAGGCCCTTTTGGCGGGGTGTGTTTCCCCCAAAATATAAAAATGTATTTATGATCTGATATTGAAGAAGCTTGGTTTAAACCTGTATGTTGCCTTACCGAACATGTGTACCAAAAGTTACTCAAGAATTTAATCAACAAGATTAATATGGCGGCGATAACAGAGGACGAGACGCTGAGGCCGAAGCTAGGCAGTAAATAATAAATAAATAAATATGTTTTATTGCGTGAACATTTACAATAAATGCATAGCCATCGTCAGATTTATAGCTAAAATTTTCCACTCATTCTTACATCGAAAACACATTCAAACATACAGATTTGTTACATTCACTCTCTCCCATTCATCCGAATCATACCACTCTAGACCCTAGTTAATGCAGTGTCTCCCAATTAAATGCCAAGAACTCGTCTGTGTTATAGAATGCTTGAGATATCAAAATAGCTTTCAGACGAGCTTTGAATGCCAGGCATATGGCCATTCTTGAACGAATTTGGTAATCTGTTGACGAAATGAACTCCTGCCTGAGAGGCAATGTTCATGAACTACCGTTCTGTGTCTCCAGTTCGGTAGTTGTCCCTGCCTCTAGTTTCATAAGAGTGTATGTCACTACCTCTTATGGCATTACATTTTGAGTTGAAAAAAAGGCATGTCTCCAAAATATAGAGGCAAGGTAGTGTCAACAGTTTTAGATCTTTGAATGCTTCCCTACACGACTCTCTTCTACGCAATTTTGCGATTATTCGAACAGCTTTTTCTGAAGAATGAATATTTTTGAAAAGTTAGCGTTTGTGCAACCTCCCCACAAAGTCAATCCGTAAGAGAGATGTGATTGGAGAGGGCTAGAGTTACAATTAGCGAATTAGAGTAACAAATTGCAAATTATCTACTAGAATGTCCATTTTATAATCACTCTGTACATTATGATTCCGTGTTAAGAATTCCCAATTTTGCTCTTTTATTCAAGCGCTAACCAAACACTTTGTTGTATAGTGAAATGATTGTATCGGGAGACAGTGCGGCATTCTCAGTCCAAATACGGGGCAGTTGGTTTTGCGGCCACAAAAAGCAAACAGAGCCCGTCTGGCGACAATATTCCAAGAATCACGGCCCGATATAGCGTCTGAGACAGCTTCCTAATATAGCCGGGTAAACAATATTCCTGGTGATTAGCAGTATCTGGCAAACACGCTAGTGATAGCGTTATCAGCTTGCAGCTACTGACTGAGGGGTGGAGTTCATGTACAAGACACTAGCGCACGGGGCGGTTCCAGGCTGGAACTAGAGGGAAGGTCAGTGACCTAATTGTAAGGAGGGAATTCCCCAGCCTAGGGATTCCCTTCGTTCTTGTGTTTTAAGGATTATAAAGTGTGATTATCTCAAATACCAGCTGTTTAGTGTCTAGGTCATTGACCTCCGGAGCTTGAGGTTATGGGGTTTGGACTTTACACACCCTCGCAGTGCACTCAGCTGTGTGAAAAATAATCTTGTTATTAGTTTAAAATATTTAAAAATACAAAAGGATTTAACTAAGTTCTCCCAATTTTAAAAATACTACAATAAAACATGTTTAACTTAATGTATATCCTATATACACGACCCCCGGTCAGTGTTTAATTTACTCTTTAGTAGTAAAACGCATTATACAGAATGGAATTTTTTACATATTGCGGTTTAGTTTCTAAAAAGAGTTTTCAAACTCTGATTCATACAATGTGCTTCATTCAACCCTTCCTAACACGACTTGCTAGTCAAACCCTAAAAAATGATTGTTTATTTTCAAATAGCTCTATTTTTTGTTATCTTCAGATATATATTTTGGGTAATAATCCCTCTGGATTCGCCGCGAGCGCCAAAACACAACGGCTCACAAAGGAGCTACTCTTTTGTTCAAACTTTGTTTCTGCCGCTCAGATGAAAACAAAACAAGTATTTTGCAACTTTTAGCTATTAAATGTTCTTAAGTTGGTGAACTTTTACCTTTCTCCTGTCTGAAAGCTACGCCGCTTTGAGTGCGAATTGTGTTATAATAATACACAAAAGAAAATCTGCAAATGTTTTTTTCGCGAATGCAACAAATAAGATGTTTAAAGATTTTAAAGTGAATGATGATGATTGGCGATCGAAGCTCAATTCACGGATATTTGATTATTCAAAAAAACACTTTTCAAATAATTATTTCAAGCGGAATAACTAACCTCGTATTCTAAGAGACAAGAAACCCAGGACCGATAATAATTGTGGCCATAACACGTTTGAAACGATTAAAATAGCGGTTAGAACCAAGCCTAAAACCTTACTCGGTTCTAAACCATGGTTAATTTCTTTTCGTCTCGGTAGAAGATTCTAGTGAGCAAGCAGTCTTTATACTATAATGCTATCAAAAGAATATATGATTACTCACCTAATGATAAAACTTAAGGAAGTCTACGTAAGGAATTCGTCTACAGCAGGCACCAATCTGAAAACATACAGAGCTTGAGTCACGTCTACTAAACGATAGGCACCATCAAAGATGTGAATATAAATTTACACTTATCTTAGGCAATGGAAAGTATAACAGGAAGAAGAAAAAGAGGACGAGGAAGAAAAGGAGAAAATGGAGAAGACTAAAGAGAAGCAAAGGAAAGAGAAGAAAAACGAGGAGGATAAAAGGAAGGAGAAGAATAAGGAAAGAAAAAGAAGGAGAAGAGGAACAATGAGGAGAAATGGAAGGAGAAGAAAGGAGGGAAAAGAAAATGAAGGAGAAGAATGAGGGGAGAGGGAGAGGAATAAGAAGACGAAAGTAGAAGACGAAAAATTTTGATAATTTCTAATTACTAGTACATTGGTTTTGGAACATTAAAAGCAAAATATGTCTCGTTTAAATTTTGAATTGTCACAAACAACTAAAACACAGTACGTTAAAGAAACGAAAAAAATACAAGTTGTGCCGTTTAATTTATACTATAAGGCATGATAAGACTTACATTGTCAAAAGAACCCGTGACTACATAATAAGATAATTAACCGTTGGATAAAGTTATGTTGCTTAAGAGTAAACAACTAGTTAATCTATTATCTTGCTAAACAACCCTATTATTTAAAACGGTTTATCTGCAGCTTAAAACCCTGCTAGCTATTTACATTCAAGAAATCCTGTAAACAAAACAAGATCAACATAAATTACCAGACGACCCAATTTCATACCTAACGAAACAAACCGGCACAACGTAAAAACAACGTTCAGAAGACGTTACAAGTGACAGACACGTAAAAACAGGGATTTATTATCGGGTAAATATTCCCTCGTAGATTCTATGACTTAAAATCACGAACGCTCTAATTTATGGCATAAATCAGATCTGGATGTAAATATATTCCATCGGATAAATACTCGCTAAGACTAAGGTGACACAAGTCCGGACGCTTCGCCTCTCTTCTCTAGATCTTAATGAGTTTTCCAGAAAACTTTCCTTGAAAATACTTCTCACTTTTTTGTTTGGAAACATATACATAGGGTGTCTCGGGGTATTTGATGACGATGTAACTATCAAAAACGTTATAAAACAATCATTAGTATCATCCTAGATCACAGAAGTTGAACTATTATTGCGGACATTTTCCATCGTTAGTGAACAAAAAGGATCACGACGTTTCGGGATCTGCAATCTCATCCCGTCTTCAGGTGAAGATCCCGTTTTTCACCTGAAGACGGGATCAGATTGCATCAGATCCCGAAACGTCGTGATCCTTTTTGTTCACTAACGATGGAAAATGTCCGCAATAATAGTTCAACTTCTGAAATCCTCCCATCGTCAACAACAAACTTCAAACAAAGAATCCTAGATCAGGTGTAAGATAATTATTTTAATCACTTCAACCTGGATGTCACAGAGTGTAAAGTCTAAACTATTTATCAAAATAGCAACAAAGTGGCTTTTATTTACTTTCACTTTTATATATGCGACAATACTAAGTACTTCTTATTGTAAAACATAATTAATTCATCAGTCGAGTAAAATATTCAGAAGATTCAGGGTCTCGGTGGTACATTGGTCAAAAAGCCGTTTGCTCCGGAGCTTGAAGTTGGGGTTCAATTCCCGCTCTAGACGTTTGGACTTTGCACCATAAGTATCCCCTCACAGCTGCTTGAGGCAAGGTGTTGGTGGCGCGTCCTGGTAACCAACACTGGAATCAAAACTGTGTCGGGTTCACAGCAAACTAACCACGTAAACACCCTTCAGTCGCTTCGTCCTACCGGGCCCAAGCGCGGATATTTACTATTAGAAATTAAAAACATACACTTAGTTGCGTGATTTAGTTGGACATTATAGAACAAAGTACATTTTACAAGAAGCGTTCAAAAGTTCAAGACGTTCAACAGAAAAACTTCTGATAATTTACTATCAACTACAAAACTACGTTTAAAGATTTCAGACATTTCCTAAGGTCATCTCATTTCTCTTCTGTCTACTCTCAAGAGAAATCTCAGGCTCCAATTATAATAGCTTTGAAATTGAAAGGCCTCGGGCAAGTTGAAGTTTATTTATCGGAAAGTATTAAACTGAATTTTCCGTCTTGATTATGAAAAACGCTTTGAGATGCATTCCGTTTAGCCTTATTTGATAGAAGATTACAAAAAATACAATATAACATTAAATTTTCGCATTCCGTTTTCACTTGTAGAACGAATCAGCCTAAGTTGTTGTCCATTTTAGCTATTCTTGTACGACAAAACTGAAGCACCCTTGTAGTAAATCAAATCTATTGCATTGAAACGGATACATTAACCGTTACGTTGGCCGGCGACAGATGAACATTGATGGAGATATCCGTCGCTTTGTTGATTCAGGTAGCAGGGTAAAGTGGAGTTCAATGTCAGGAGCTTAGTTTGCAGGGCACTCTCGACCAAACTTATCCACAAACTTGTTCAGGACGAACCAACTCTGGAGTCGAGAGTTTAGGGAACATACTTTATAAAGTGATAGGGTGGTATTAAAAACTGTTTTTGTCGTAGATTTGACTAAAGTCGTTCAGCCAATAAATGGCTCCAGAAATAGGCACTAAAAAGGTCACTCTTCTCTCCTTAAAAAAGAAATATCTATATACTCATAACATGTATGTTTTAAAAAAATGTAAAATATAAGATATCTGAGATTCTTAAGTCATCACTGTCATCACAAAATGATGACACATGGACATTGTGAAGCCAGCCTTAGGAGGATTGATCACCCAGAAAAAGTTGCTCAAAACGTACTCTCTTTGTCCCTTAGTGTTTAGGAAGCTATTTTTTGGTGTAGAGTTTAGAAGAGTTGTTATATATGTTTTCAAAGGTTGTGGCATGGGCGAGGGTGAACTCATAAAAATAGAATAACTATTTCATATTTTGTATTCTATAATTACTCGTATTATTTACCATACGAGCTCCCCTAACAGCACTAGACCACAGCACAACTAAAGCATAAACATGTTTATCATTTTCGAAATATTTAAAAAAACAAATGCGATTTCTGAATACCTCTATGAGGGGAATGTGAAATGTTTGACGCGCCAATACAAAACTCACATGAACTGATTTCTCTTTGGAAATTGTATCAGCTGGGCTACTGTTTGTATTATTTACTGACGAGCCTATTCTGGGCTATTTTGTCGAAACCATGAAAACATTTGTTAAAAGCACTCAGTTCGTCGATAAAAGTGAAGTTCGGATCAGCGTGATTAACAACGCATTGACAAATGATCCCCGAGACGGATTGAACTCATTCATTGATCTTCAAGAAATTGGCTTCTTCAATTTTGCGATTGCATCTTAACAAAAACGCAGGTTAAAATTCAAACAATTTATACGGACGAATAACAAAACAGTCAATAAATGAAATTCTACGGCCGTTAAAAGAATGCGACCTTCCAAACTAACAAAAAATGTTATAATTGTATGAAATCAAAGAAAGGCAAAAGTAGGAATAATTGAATGTACCGCGGCAGGCTCACACAAACTGTGGGCGTGTATGATAGAAACACATTCAGACAACAAGTTGTCTAAGAAAAGTTACTAAAAGAGAGTAGCTTGGACTGATGAAAGAAAAAGAGCTCCTTCCGAAAGGTTGAAGCCAAACTGGGTATATCGCATACGTAAATAATAATAAACCAGTCAATGCGAAATAACTGAGACAACTTTGTGAGAACTTCAAATCTTTACACTTTTCAAAGTTACCTTGAAGTTATTTAAAAATTTAGCTTTAATATTGATAAGAATCAGTTCTCAAACTTATCACATTATTTACAAAAGACTAGTCGCAAATTAATCCAACGTTGATAAAACAAGATCCGATAAAAAATAATCCCAACCCACTTTCCAATAAACAAAACCGGTAGAGAAAACCTAAGCAAGATTTCATAAACGAAACGACCTTAAATCCCATAAAATTAAAAAGGGCCGAGTTCGGCTTAATGCGTAAGGTCCGCTTTGTTATTTAAATGAGGGCGAAATTAAATTAGGCAACTCGGAAAGTAGGAAAAATTGTTCCCCGGTTGTTTAACTGCGCTGAAGCCAGCCTCGAGGTCCAAGCCACGCAATTCCTTCAATTATCTAATGTGCTGGTAAATTGTTTATGGACGAAACACGCCATCGGACTTTCATTCATAATTACTTACACATTTGCATTTAATTTACCTTTGTTTCTGTGAAAAGTTGCTATTTCTCTAGGCAAATTGCACATTGCATTTGTGAATTGTTGCATTCAAAGTTTGTCTGAAATTGAGTTGGGTTAATTTTACGTTGCAGTAAAGTAAAATGAGGGATGAGGAAGAAGGTAAGTCCATATTAAAAATTTTAAATTGTGGCAAACACTTCTTCAGATGAAAAAGAGAAACACTCTTAATACAATTCACTACAGGGTTATTCAAAAGAATGTCCTACTTTCATTCGTCTGCAACTTTTATAGTATAGTGGTTCATGAAGAATTTACATATGGTTGAAAAGAAGAAGTTTCAAAGTTTTGTTTACATACTGAGAAGTGATTTCCGCTTTTAATTTACCAACAAGATGGCTGCTCATTCAACACAAGATATTTTGCGTTCTTGAATTTCCAAAAAGCCAGTCAGTTCAGTTTAGCGAGAGTTTCGTCGTAGATTAGTGATTTCCTCGTGAATTTATTTTGTGGGTTTATGTAAGGGTGAAGGTTTACGTACCTACAATGTTAAAAAATCTAGATTAGCTACGGAACCGTATTAGAGCTGCAGTCATTTCCATAAATCAATATTAACTTCGTGATCTACGGGGAAAGGGTTTGATTATCGGCTAGATTTTAGCCGAGCAGTCAGGGGAGGACATGGTGAGCAATTTTAGACGTTTACAGGAAGACAAACTTTGAAAAGTGCTCTTTTTACTAGTATTAAATTTATGTTTATCTAAGTAATCAATAACAAAGGAGAATTGTTTGAAAGTAGGACATTTTTTTGAATAACCTGTATATCTCGAGTTTTGTAAAGTTTAATTACTATGATAAAACTAGGCGTTGTATAAATCGAAAACGGAAATCGTGGAAACATTTAAAATAGTATTATTCGTCATAATGGGAAACATCAGAATTAAATAAACGTACACATACGATAAGTCGACGAAACTAAGAGTTAAAAGTATTTATCACAATACGTATTACATATTTTACTAAAACGAAGGCTAAAAATTATTGTTCAAAAAATAAAACCATAAAACGCTATTGCAACAAATTTCCAAAATACGATCTCAAAATGGATAGTTTTCGCAATTTTAGTACTTTTGAAGAATTCTCTGACTAATTTCAACTTTATAACGGTTATACAGTATTTCAATACTTAATTTTAAACATAAATGAATTCCTTAAAAAACTGATACAATGAGCTTCGTGAAAAGTCTCATTACTTATGGTTTCACTATCACAGTTTAACTTAATACACATTATATTAACCAAAAGAAGGCTTAAACTGTTTAAATGCCAATAACACCTGCAAGTACATAGGTTTCCATTGATCAACAGATTAATTATTTATAAATAAATATCATTTATTGCGGAAACATTTACATGTCATGCAATCGTCAGATATTATTTTGAATATCTAAAATTTTCCATACATTCTGACATCGAAGTCCCATTCAGACATACTTTGTTCATTCACTCGCTCTCATTCATTTGAATTGTCCACTCTTGCTCTTTTGTCAATTAGTTATTAGTGCTTTCCACGTTCTCCCAGCCATGTGCCATATAAAATGCTTCTGCGACCAAAACTGTTTTTAGACGAGTTTTGAACGCCTTAGGCGTTGGAGCACTTTTGATGGAATTTGGTAGCCGGTTGACAAGTTGAACTCCTGCCTGAGAAGGCAAACGTTCATGAACTGCCGTTCTGTGCCTTACAGTTCGGTAGTTTTCCCTGCCTCTAGTTTCATAAGAGTGAATATTACTTCCTCTTATGGAATCGCATTTTGATCTAAAATGAAGACAGGTCTCAAGAATATAGAGGCAAGGTAATGTCAACACTTTTAAACTTTTGAATGATGGCCTGCACGACTCTCTTGCTTGAAGTTTCGCGATCGTCCGGACTGATTTTTTTTGCAGAACAAAAATCCTTGAGAAATTTGCATTTGAGCAACCACCCCACAATGCTAATCCGTAGGAAAGATGTGGGTAGATTACTCCATAGTACGCCGTCATCAGCTTCACATATTTCCAAAAGCCAGCAATGTTAGTGCTTTTGAAGAATTCACTCATAGTGACCTTATAACGGTTATACACTGAAGATAATAATCCACAGCGAGATCGAAATATTTCAAAAAACTATTATGATTTTTTGACCCGTTGTGAACCGGAAGAACTGAATTGTAGTTGAACACAACTTCGACGCCTGAAAGGAAAGAGTGTTTACGAACGCGATCTACAGTGTTTTATCAAAAGTCTCATTGCAAATGGATTTCCTGAATTGAAAACTGACTCTGACTTCCGGTTCCGGTTAGAAGTGACAAGGCGTGATGAAGAAGTGGAGTTGTTGAAGATCAATGACTGGATTCAATCTCAACTCCGAGATCATTTGTCAACGTGTCATTGAGAGTTAATCACCTTTACACAGACGATAGAGTGAACACAGTACCGCGGTAAACAACAGCTGTGTCGTCTGCATATAATCTTCTGCTGTTTTGTGTTTTTGTGGAATTCTTTCAAAATTGTGAATTTTAAGTGCTTTAGCCTCAGCTTTGCTTGACATACGATCGCGAGTGTTAGGACTCAACAGTGGAACATCCTCGCTTCGGCCTGCAGCCTCGTACATGGCCTTTTAGTGCACCTTTTACTAAGTAACATAATTAGAAAATGTGCTACAAATTTCATTAAAATTGGACTATTTAACACTGTTAGAGTAAAAATCACTTTTTTGGCCACCATTTTGAAATGACTCAATGGATTTGTTCTATGTTTGGTATATTGTTAGTTATTATTAAAGTGCATATTTATTTCAAACTGCATTCAAATCGGGTGCTATTTACTGCTTTTAAATCATAAAACCCACTTTTTTAAAAAGACTACCTTCTAATAGGATACTTCCGATTTTGCTGGCTACCAAATTTGACCGAGATTTGTATTAAATTTTATGAAAATCGGACAAAAATGCGAATTGTAGAGAGTACACACATATGCATATAAAATTTTCAAAAAATCCTCAAAACGTGATCTGGGGACCAGGATCGGTGCTCATTTCATGGTCCCGGGTCTGGGTCTTACCATGCGGACGGCATGAATATATCATTTTTCCAAAGAAAATTCGCAAACAAAATATTCCATAAAGCGTCAACCAGTAAATCTGCATCCAAGAAAGGTTTAACGAAATCTGTATTAAAACATTCAAAACACAGTCGGTTAAATATTTCAATTTGATTGCTATGCAAACAGACTTGAATGTGAATTTAATCAGCGTTTCATGTCGAGGAATACATTTCAATAAGGAAACCAATTCATTCGGTGCTTTTAGTGTAAAATATAACTTATATTCCTTCTCATTCCTGCTGGAAATGCTAAAAAATAAAATATCAATTTGTTTAAAGAATCACCTGACCTAAATAAGTTATAAAGACCGTGAATTTCGAAACTTGTTGATATATTTCAAAGTCGCTAAACAGTTTATTAAACAATAATACACCAACCTTTAAAAGATAGTAAATTCTGCAATAAAGGACTTATTAATAAGGTGACTTGTGGTTAAGTGGAAGAGAGGACTTTAAAGTCCTAACTTCGCCACGAATAAAGACGTTTTTCATTTCATTTCAATAAAGAAAAGTAATCACCAATACTGGAAAAATATTAAGCCTTCCTCAGATTATATTAAGTGGAGGTAAAAACCTGCAATATCGTTAATGAAATATTTATATTGAAATAAGTGCAACCTGTCCTTACAATTCATTTCAAGAACTATAAATCTCTAACCATTTCAACCGTAAATCAGACTACCACCGCGTTCAACTGAAGCTAGAGATTCTTTCAAACAGTTGAATAATCTACATTTGAAATGTACAAAACAAAGATGATTCTTGTAATGACAATTGTCCTGTTCTTGTAATCCAACGCTACGAGGACAAAGAGCAATCAACTCTACTCAGAAACCACAAACAAAATCAGAATATTCACTTCTTCGTCGTCTCAGAAGGGTTGGGATTTGGTTTTAAAACTGCTTGTAGAGTTTTAAAGAAAACTCATTTTGTGTGAATATTTTCACGTTCTTTATTCGTTGTTCAATCATTTTTGCACTGGGAAGCATTTTAATGAGCTAAGTTTAATGTCCGAGACGCAGCCGAGGTGTATTAAAAGTAAAATTTTGGGCTGACTTATGTACGAAGTTCATGTAATAAAACTAAAACTAAACAGTATTTTAAATTCAATATTCCGGTTTATATTGTTTAGAAGAAACAGCTGTGACGCTGGTTTGCTACGAGATTAATTGAAACAGCTGACTGTCCCTGCAATATGAAGATATCCACAGTGACATGTTTCTCTAGGGACTAAATGGATAATCAAAACAGACTTATTATTTTACTCCCAGAAAATCAAAGAGCAACTTAAGCACCTTAAAACATGCGTTTTTCAAGCAAAACGACAAAAATAACATATTGAAACGTATTGGGAACATTTTGCAAAACCAACTGGATGGTGATGCATTACGATTTGTGTGAAATTGCTAAAGTATTTCAGTTGGTATACGTAACTATATATTCGCATTTTAGCCTTCCACCTTTTTTCTGGAAAATGTTTAAAGAAATTCTAATGGGGCTTTAAAAGATTGGGCAGCACAACTTGAAAGTCTTATTATAGTTTTAGACTTTTCGTTCTTAATTTGGAATCCAAATTCGAATTGCACTTTCAACTGACATTTTATTGAAAGGCTCTCTCTACCCACATGCACTCGAACATGCTCTACAAATAATATCAAATCAATCTCAGACTCGTTTTGCAATTTCCTCTCTTTTCACCGCATGACACATAAACTCGTATTACACCAGGAACACCTAGGAAGTGTATTCGCATGTGCTGTATATATACATTTTGACCCAGAAGCCAAAGAAAGACATGAAAGCAAAGTATAAGAACCCGTAAGGTTGATCATTATAGGAACTTGCTTGTTTGGAACCGTGTATTTATAGCAGGAGTCTATAATTATGGCGCAACTCTTTCTCTAATGATCTCTACCTCAATACTTGTCTACGAGGTATATGAATCGAGCTGCTGAATTCATGGAAGGAATAATTTTGAGTAAAAACACTGAGTCTTACTTCATTCAACATTACATTTTTAGCAAATTAATTAATTTTGTTTAATGTCATGTGTTTAAAGGTTATTTTGGCTTTCGAACAACTGCCATGAAGAAGATAGTTTGAAACCGAACAAATAATTAAGGCATGCATTGTATCACGATCAAGTTCACAGCAAATATTTTTTATATTACTTTTAATAGTTAAATTTTAAGTAAACGTTTAGTTATTTTAGTAGGTTTTTCAGTGTAAAACAGAGATAATTAACGATTCAGAACATAACAACCTAACACCATCGACGAATAGCAAAGGATCTGCATCTTGAGTGTTTGGATGATATTCTGTTAAAAGTTGTTTAATGGGTTTTATTCATTGTCCCCTACTATATACTAGAACCGAGAAAACATTATTTACGTGCAATTCAATTACACTATTATTGTAATAATTTAAGGTTAAAAACAAAATAACTACATTAAGGGTCCACCTCAGTGGTCAAGGCTGAATTCGTTCGTCCAAGGAACGTACGACATCGAGCACGTAACAACTGGTTAAACCACAGGCCTTCTTTCAACTGATGCGGCCTAACTGTCAAACCAAGCGCTTACGGCGACCCCTTTTCACCTTTAAAACAATTTTTTGTATAAATAAACCTGATATATTTTGAAATTAGAGAAAATTTCTGACGGTTGTATAAAGCCTATTTTTTGTAAGTGGTTTGATAGCTTCCCAAATAAAGTTTGAAATTGTCCAAGTTTTAGTGTTTTTAACTTTATTTTGAACACTTAAAAAGCATAATAAAAACACACTCAAAAGAAAACCTCTTAAGGTTCCAAATATATCATGTTTATTAATGTAAAAATTATTTCCAAAGTTGAAACACGAACCGCCGTAAACCCCTGCATTGAAGAACCGCCGCTTAGCTGAGGAGGCAGACCCATAACCTGTCAAAATTGATAAAATCGTCTAGAAATGTTCAAAAAAATAGGTTACCAGCAAAGTAACGTTGTCTATGTTTGATTCTAAAAGTAAGTACTCAAAATTACTTATCAACGTATTTCTTAAAAATAAAAATAATTGTAACCCGTATTTGCTTGTATATTTGCACCAAACCACATCACTTCGCATTCATCGCTGTAATAAAATCTAACCACGACAATTTGCAAACTAATCAGAGCGATTAAGCGGGTGTGAATGGGGTCGATTGTTTAGCCGCTTGAACAATGACGTCATCACCGGAAGCGGAAGTAGCAGCCAGCGTGACGTCATTTTGTGTGGCGTCATTGTAGTCGCTAACAAAGCCGCCGCCGCCGTTGTGGATTATCAATTTATATTATAAATAATAAAGCGCTGTGTTATATTAAGCTCTGGGTATAAACCGCTCTACATGTTTCGGGGTAGATCTAATGGGTTTGTTATGTTTTTTAAATGATTAATACAAATGTGACGTTGAAAAATTAGAATAGATCTTGATATTAAGTCATCAAAAACAACCCTTGAACAAATTACTAAGTACCCCCCTCGAACAGATCACAATTTGGTAGTTATCTCTTGATTGCTACGTTTTGGTTATATGTCTTCGTCAGTGAGTGAGAAACTACCAAATGTGAACTGTTTGGAGAAGGTATTTACCTACATTTTTCATAACTACACAGTTCAGGGGCCATTCGAAATTAATTTTAATTAAAGAACCTGAACACTTAATTAACGCCAAGAACAGTTATAAAATTTGTTAAAGACTTCTACCCCAAAGACATTTTAATTCCACTTTTCATTTACACGCATTTATTACGTTTGACTTAAATTCAATGAGCCGCCATGTTGTATTGGGTTAAGATAGAAAGCTCCAGTTTCCTGTGTTCTCCTTAGTTTCCTCTTACCATTTAAAAATGTTGAGCTTCCCCACCCCAAAATCCATTTGTGGGAAACGGGTTAAGTTGTAATGATGACTAAAAAGTTCACTTTTATTTCCTTATTGGTGTTTTTAATTTAGTGTCATTTAATTTTCTATTTTTATAAATTTAAAACTTAACAGAGTGCATCCACACTTTTAACTCTCCCTGTATACAAACTATATTTTACCTCCTGCAATAAAAAAACTGACAATTCAAAGGAAAAAATAACGTTCAGGAGTTGGTAGATACAATTTTGGGTAAATTATTGCCACAAAGAAGCAATATTCTTCACAAGGCCCGCTGGGAAAACATCTCGCAAAACACCCACTCTTCTATTCTGAGACGACGAAGAAGTGAATATTCTGATTTTGTTTGTGGTTTCTGAGTAGAGTTGATTGCTCTTTGTCCTCGTAGCGTTGCATTACAAGAACAAGGCAATTGTCATTACAAGAATCATCTTTGTTTTGTACATTTCAAATGTAGATTATTCAACCGACTGAAAGAATCTCTAGTTGCAGTTGAAAACTGTGCTAGTGTGCTTTACGGTTAAACTGGTTAGCGGCGTTGAAATCTATCTTGAAGTTATTATGAAGAGAATTTTCAAAACAAGTTTAATTTATTGCAATCTAAATTTTATTTAAAATAATGCATGTTGCTTTTTACTTTCACTTAATACAATAAAATGAAGGCTTGATATTTTTCCAGTATTAATGATTACTAATCTTTATTAATCAGTTCTGTATTGTAGAATTTACTATTGTGTAATAATCGACTAAACCAAAACCAAACTTTATTGGATTAAAACATACTTAATATATTATAGCTAAATAATCTGGAACCCTTTTAAAATTATGAATTAATATTTTATAGAAAATTTGTTTGCAACTAGAAAGCTAGAGATTGTGTTGTATAGGTATTTGATAGGGCGTTTTGGTGAGTCTTAACAAATTAAATTGTTATTTCTGTTTTACCTAAAACCAATACTTCCCTAATGGTTAATAAATAAATGTTTTATTCCATAAACAACATACAATTGCCTCGAAGTCGTCAATTTTTCAGCTTAAATTTTTGCGCTCATACTTACATTAAGACCTATTCATACATATGTTACATCAATACGACCCAAAATTCATACATTAATACCAAATGAAAATATCAATGTTAATGTACAAGGCAAAACATTTCCTTTGCATAATTTCCTTGTTTATAAGCTTGTTAAAACAAACTTAAATAATAATTGTTCAGTAATTACTACTAAAATGTGTAAGCCCTGAAGATATTAAAATTAAAAATTAAATAGAAACCATCAACGTTGTTAGTTTTACAAAGCAAAAAGTCAAAACACTAATAACTTTAACGATCCTTGACATTTGCAACAATAACTGTACGATCAAATAACGACATTTCAATGCAATTTAGAGTAATTGTCAACTCAGTTCCTCCATGGTAATGTGCATCAACAGGTTAAATCAGCTGATTAATGCACTTTCCACGTCAACTTGCATTATGACTCTGTTAAAATATTAATTTCTCAGGAAGTGAAATAGCTTTCGTGACAATTGGAGCTCTGTTAAATTAAATAAGCTATAACGGTTTGTCTGGAACGCTAGGTTAATTTTGCAGTTTTTTTGCAGTATTCCACCGTCCATTGGAGCATGAATGCTAACCGTCGATGTTCTCATTGGCTGTGACACTATCGAAAAGAACTGAAGCCAATCAGTGACTGAAGATGGTACTCCACAGCGAGATTGAAATATGGGGCTCTTGCGCGGATCACAAACTCTTAATAATATTTATTCTACCAAAAATGCTATACGAATATCTCAAAATTAAGCTATAGAGATTCATGTCGTGATTGTTTTCAAAACGTTAGAGACATTTACTTTACCTTGCTTGTATATTTAAGAGACTTTAATGTTTATTATAAATAAGTGTTCTCTACAACAAGGCATTGACATACACGATTATGACACGCGATATAGGAACAATTTTAGGTCAAACCCTCACCGCATTTGTCAATTTAAAAAGCTACCGTCTCAGGCAGGTATTAAATTGTTCCAAGCACTTCCTGATGAAATAAAATCGCTAAGAGGCCCAAGAAACTTCAAATCAAAGTTAAAACACTATCTAATTAACCATTCGTTTTACAGTTTAGGTTGTTTTATGGATCCAAATAATTAATCAAATTATAGATAAGTTTACTTCAACATTTTCAATATTTTAGACCTTTCTACAGTTGGTTGTTACTAGTGACTGTATTTTTCCTTTTTTCTTTAGTCAACACAAAGTATAATTTGTGTATTGACTAATAAATTGTTATTGTTATCTCAAGCTAGTTATTATAATGTTTCGATGCGGTGAGAATCGGAAGAACTAGATTACAGTTTTGATACCGGCCACGAAAGCCTAAGAAGTAAACCACATGTATGATTGAATAAAGCTTGTATACTATCCTGATAAATAAATAATAAATCGTAACTATTAAAAAACCTTTGACGAAATCCATAAAAATCACCACACTAGTCCCTAAACAGTCCCACAATAGTTTGCCCTAAATGGTGCCGTATCATTTCTGCCTAAAAGACAAAAAAGCCACATTTACATTCAATGATAGATTCCAGGTTTTTACAAATTGCGAAACATTTTCGTCTACAATTTCAGTTAGAAAGTAGCAAACCGAGGATAAAAAGGTAAACAAAACTGGGAGGCAGGAATTAATGACCCGCTGATGTATTGCTTTTTTGTTCTTGTCAGAAAACAGTGTAATTATTCACTGTTATTAATTGAGGCTTCGGTGTCTGATCTTGCAAAGTTTCATCAGACTCTACAGCACACTTTGCGTATAGTTGATAGACAGACCATGGATCTTGCAAAGTTTCATCAGACTCTACAGCACACTTTGCGTATAGTTGATAGACAGACCATGGATCAATGTAGCATCAATGTGAGTCCTGTGGGAAATCTACTCTAGCGTTGTTTCATTGTGGGGAACTTTCATCACAACTTACGAGTAGTTGTGCTGTTCATTGTAATCAATTGCCGGGTGATAGTTGTTCCAACATTGTTGGCCAGTGATCTGTAAATTTCTAAATTTTCTTTTGGGTGATAAACTAGTTTTTGTTTTCAAAACGACCAACCTCCGATTGCGTCAGAAGGTTAGGAACTATCGAGAGGAACCCCTCAACCCCAATTGCATGGTAAACGTGTTATTCGGGTTGAATAATGGTACAAGAAAAAAGCGTTGCAGTTTTACTACCAGCAAAAGTTCAACATGAAAACATTGCCGACACGTAGTCACAGCGCTATCGTGAGTACCAACGAATTTTCAAAGTAAGTGTTTTACAATTATTTGAAAATTATATTGAGATCAAAAGTTGTTCTGTCCTTTAAACTAGTATATGAAAAACTTGAAAAATGTTTCAAAGCTCGGTATATTTCGGCATACCTTCAACTGTTAGTTGGAAATTCTGTAGCTAAATATACCGAGTTTCAAAGAACATTATAAAATACTGCTCTTTCGGAAGGCGTTTCCCACGTCAGTTGCATATTTTCATTAAACTTGGTGTAAAATTTGCGACAACTGTATCCAAAGAGCGTATTGAAACCAACACAATCAATCACCGTATCAAAGATCGGCAAAAAAACACATAAGTCACGTATAAAAGGTGTAAGAAGCTCAAAATCCAAAATAGTTCTACGATATTTCAAGTTCAATGTTGCGATCAAAAATAATGGCCTTGAAAAGTCACTTACAAAAAATGACATTTGTTATGAAAAATAAAATTTCAACAGGCACCATTATAAAACAACATTATTTGTAATGTGTAAGCATTTTAATCCTCGTTGCATAGCCACAAGCCATCACGCTACAGTAAAAAATACTTAGGATTGAGATTTAAGAGGCAAAGAGTGAAGAGGCAGAGAGTTAAGAGACACCCTGTATAAGGAGGAAACATTCCCCATATCGAAAGATGACTGGTTTGAAGAACCCATAACAGCGCCAGTTTTCAAAGCAGCTTCAGAGAAATGGGAGCACGTACTCTGTACAGTTAAGAGTTTGAACGACTTTGGCTGTTATCTAATCAGACTTGTAAATGGGAGAGAAGAAAACCTCTACAAACGATGGTCTCTCCTAACCGTTTGCACTTATTAAATTATGATCACAATCTCCTCAATTACAAGATGCTCCCCTCTTTGCAGCTCGTTTTCTTTTAATTTCCACTATTTTTAATGCGGAGCGCCGCAGTAATAATTGTTTTGTGACCACGGCTGGAAATGGAAAAACAGTAAAAAATCAAAACTAACAAAACCTTTCAGTGTTTGTAAACCGGTTGTCAAACTTCATGAAAAGTACCCAGATACGGAAGGTGTTTGAAACTAGACTAATATTAGTCTACTACACAGTTTCGTGGCCAAGAAAAATCTAACCCAAAGAAAATCTTGACGCGTTTTCTACGTTACATATGGACGAGCTTCAGACACAAGACTGGGAGGAGAACGCGGAACTCCCCGACTTACAAAAGAGCTTGATAGGAACAATTCTTATGAATGGGTGAGGACTATTTAACAAAAAAATGTTTAAAAGAGACTTCAACGTTAGAACTAAAGTAAAACTTTTACTAAAAATTAAATATTGGCAACTGCATAATATTTTATAATGTTTTCGCAATAATAATTATTTATTTTATTTTTGTATTATACATCAAGTTGTATTAATCAAGTTGGCTAATCATTAAGAAACAGGTTTCTGTAAAAAAAATTTCTTTAAGTATTTTTCTTTCGATCCGCGCCTCTTAAAAGTCAAAGGCAAAAAGGTATTAGCCGAAACATGTTGTGGATATGCACACTTTTGTTTGCCAATTCAGTGTTGTTATTTTAAAATCATATTTATAAAGGCAGAAAGGTTAAAATATGGAAAACATTTAATTTCCAGAACAGTTCCAGAACTAAGTAGGCCTGCAAAACCTCCCCTCTGGTTCTCTGTACTTTTATCCTTTTCTAACAATACAGCACTAATCCTCCCCTATCGTTCCTGTTCTCTTCTACAGGTGAAAGACCTGAAACAAGTCTCGCTAGGGGATTTAAATCAAATTACACAGAAAATTACAAACGTCCGACGAGATTTAGCAAACAGTTTTAATAAAATATTGTGATGACGATGTTTAGTCTCGCTATACAAACTAGGCCGACTGTTCCCGGAACGAATCGATCATCAACGACAAGACGTACGTACGGTGTGAAAAGATACATGTAATTGTTCTTTAATTTCTATTCGTTTAAGTCGACGTTTAGAAATAAATCTGTGTGCTATTATTTTAGATAGTAAGATCTATCCCAAAAAACAACAGAAATAAAAAAAACTGATTTACGTCATCTGCCCAAGATTGACTAATGTAAAGAATTACTGCCCTACACCCATAACAATATTGTGGGTTTTGCTTTCATTCATTGATGATTCCAATAGGTATAGTACCGATGAAAATCTACAGATCGTGTCAAGTAAACATGGTAGTATATATTTCAATCGTGAAATTAATTACGCTAAAACTTTGAATCTTCACAAATAAATATTTAAACATGTTCTGCATAACCTATCATTCAAACAAGTCAGACTAGCGAAAGAAATTAAGACAGTATATGACTGGGACTCGTGGCGTGGTCCTGTAATCCAGCTTCTTGGAGGTCAGGTTTTGAGGATGATATAGGTCTAAAGCGGCTCAGATAGTCTCAGTGATCATCTGATGATACCCGCATCAACTCCCACCATCGTTTAGACATATCAGACCATCACCTGTGTGGTTCGGAAGTCACGTTAAGCCGTTGGTCCTTGTATTTCCATTGGTCATTGGGCTATTAATTAATGACCCATTCTAAGGAAGAGTCGGCCTTAGTTTGTATAAGACTACACCTCATAACTCATACCACTCATCACACTCATCCCTCACCACATATTTGCCTTAAAATACCCTCATGAGAGTGGTCGGCATCTCAAATAGTGATCTTTTCCAACCTAGAGTTACACACTTGTAGTGTAAACAGTAAAACTATTTCTTAACTTATGAAAAAAAAAAGGAAAACTCACCAGCACCGTTCACCACAACACTTCACAAATCACAACACACACGCACATGTCGCGCACGCGTATTGGCTAGACCACGCACTCACTGACACAGCTCGGGCGCGCGCAGCTCACTGACTGAGTGAGTGAGTGTGCAGAGAACAGGTTACCGAGAACTACGTCACTCCTACAGTGACGTCACTACTGACTCACAAGGTCGCGCAAGGTCGAGTGTGTGTGTCTTCACACTTCTGGTGGGACAGCTCGACCCAGTTTACACGTCTTGAGTAGTGAGTAGTAGAGCGCAGTGGGCGAGGAGTTTACGTTGATTCACTCGCCCACGGCGTTATAAAGCAAAACAAGTCGGGTTAACTTCAGTACATTAGTCTTTTTCACTCAAGTGTAATTTTTCGGCAGTTGAAAACGTACACAATACTACTTTAACATCTACTTAAATGTAACAAAAAACATTTTAGCGTAAAATATATGATATGGCTGATGTTAGCGTTGCTTCGGCGTTTCCTCAACGTGTAAAATGGAAAAGTACTGTAGTAGACTTTGCTACTTAAAGAAATGCTCGGCAGAAAAATGTATAAGGTAAATACTGACGAAGTCATTGTTGACCGCGGGGGGTTAAATAGCTGTCGAAACGAAGAAACTAAAATTAAATTAAATATACAAACAAAAAGAATTTAATCGACGCTCTCAATTTTACGTAGATTGTTAAGACAACAAAATAGGCGTGTAAGAAAAGGACTTTTAGGACCAAACGACACGTGTAAATTATGAGTTAAATAATTGAGTTCGAGCTTGAATGAAAAACAATTTATTTAAATCATTGTTCTAGATAATCACACGCTTACATTTAGAAACAAGACATAAAACAAGCTAGTAATGTAAAATATAAGTAATGTAAATATTGTAGACGAACCAAACATAGTAAAGTAAAACAAGATTTGAAAGTAGATATTAAGCTTCCGAGGAGTTGATGAGCTGTGGTGAGACAGGGAGTAGGGTGAAACACAGGGTTAATGTTGATGTTGATGTCAGGGTGAATGGTAATGTCTGCATGTTCCTTGCCTGTTCTCCCATTCCACCAACAGTCTGAGTGTACTGCACACACACTCAAGTATCTAGGAGTTGATGAGCTGTGGTGAGACACAGGAGGGGTGAAACACAGGGTTAATGTTGATGTTGATGTCAGGGTGAATGGTAATGTCTGCATGTTCCTTGCCTGTTCTCCCATTCCACCAACAGTCTGAGTGTACTGCACACACACTCAAGTATCTAGGAGTTGATGAGCTGTGGTGAGACACAGGAGGGGTGAAACACAGGGTTAATGTTGATGTTGATGTCAGGGTGAATGGTAATGTCTGCATGTTCCTTGCCTGTTCTCCCATTCCACCAACAGTCTGAGTGTACTGCACACACTCAAGTATCTAGGAGTTGATGTGCTGTGGTGAGACACAGGAGTAGGGGTGAAACACAGGGTTAATGTTGATGTTGATGTCAGGGTGAATGGTAATGTCTGCATGTTCCTTGCCTGTTCTCCCATTCCACCAACAGTCTGAGTGTACTGCACACACACTCAAGTATCTAGGAGTTGATGAGCTGTGGTGAGACACAGGAGTGGGGGTGAAACACAGGGTTAATGTTGATGTTGATGTCAGGGTGAATGGTAATGTCTGCATGTTCCTTGCCTGTTCTCCCATTCCACCAACAGTCTGAGTGTACTGCACACACACTCAAGTATCTAGGAGTTGATGAGCTGTGGTGAGACACAGGAGTAGGGGTGAAACACAGGGTTAATGTTGATGTTGATGTCAGGGTGAATGGTAATGTCTGCATGTTCCTTGCCTGTTCTCCCATTCCACCAACAGTCTGAGTGTACTGCACACACACTCAAGTATCTAGGAGTTGATGAGCTGTGGTGAGACACAGGAGTAGGGTGAAACACAGGGTTAATGTTGATGTTGATGTCAGGGTGAATGGTAATGTCTGCATGTTCCTTGCCTGTTCTCCCATTCCACCAACAGTCTGAGTGTACTGCACACACACACTCAAGTATCTAGGAGTTGATGAGCTGTGGTGAGACACAGGAGTAGGGGTGAAACACAGGGTTAATGTTGATGTTGATGTCAGGGTGAATGGTAATGTCTGCATGTTCCTTGCCTGTTCTCCCATTCCACCAACAGTCTGAGTGTACTGCACACACACTCAAGTATCTAGGAGTTGATGAGCTGTGGTGAGACACAGGAGTAGGGGTGAAACACAGGGTTAATGTTGATGTTGATGTCAGGGTGAATGGTAATGTCTGCATGTTCCTTGCCTGTTCTCCCATTCCACCAACAGTCTGAGTGTACTGCACACACACTCAAGTATCTAGGAGTTGATGAGCTGTGGTGAGACACAGGAGTAGGGGTGAAACACAGGGTTAATGTTGATGTTGATGTCAGGGTGAATGGTAATGTCTGCATGTTCCTTGCCTGTTCTCCCATTCCACCAACAGTCTGAGTGTACTAAGACAAGAGTCCACTTAGTTGTAGGGTTGTGAATTCAGATGCGTTACGATCATTTCGAGGAAAAATCTATACATCTTTTTTGAAAGGAGGAAGTGGCGGATAGACTGCCCGCGGAAAATCACTTTGGGCATTAATTATAACACGGAGTAAAATCTGCAAACAATATTTTGAACTGGTTTATGTTCATATATATGGAATTCTCTGGAAGCATATATCTGTAGAGGCTGCTGCATACAGAGACTATTGCAATTGTCAAACAATAAATTTCTCATTTCAAAATTTGTAACTTGATTTTTCCGTAGAACATTGAGCTCGAAATTATGTCACACAAATTAATTTGGCAAATTTTGTTATATGCTGCTCTATCTAGCCGCCTCTTAAAGTATAAATAAAAAGAACTATTCAAGTGAAAATACACATAACTCTTTCATCAACTAAATGTCAACTCAGTACTGGGAAGACGAAAAGAAGCTTTTATTTAAGTAGACTGCATTCAATAACAGAAAAAGCCCTTAAGTAAATTGACCGAGTTCTCTAAGTGGTTCTCATTCGATTTTCCAATTCTTAATAACTTCTTTCTATCGTCATCTTATTGTTGACTTTTGTTTTCTGTATTTTTTTAAGTATTGCAGCTCATTAATTTATACGTAATCTTCAAAGATGCTTTGAAGCTAATGACGCTACGCATGGATATCCCAAGTTCTGTTAGGCTGTTGTTCTGTTCATTAAACTTCCATTAGGTCCCTTGCTCATATATTCACCTCCCCTTAACTTTGACATTACCAGGACGTGTTTGCCAATAAACTAATCAAGAAGCTCCCTAACTCACCGGCAACAAAAGGTCATTAGCACTGCCATAGCACAAAAATTGTCCTTCCAATTATTTAAATGATTGTACTAGAGCACTTTTATTTTGAATAGAGCTATTGATTTGATTCCAGAGAGAATGAAACGTGAATAAAATTGTTTTCAGTTTTGCAACTCACAACGCCTTCTTAGTGAAATGGCTAAACGTTGTAAGTAGGTTTAAATTATTATAAATGGTAAATAGCTAATTTATGAGTAAAGAAGTTGAAGATAAAAATCGTGGACCGAACTGGTACACGAATCCGATTTTTCACTTGTCGGGCAATCATGCTAACCATTACGCCATCCAACCCACCCTTTATGTCTTCAAATTTAGAAGTAATTAAACCTGAATAATTATACTTAACATGTGACTGTCAATAATGACATTAACACGCTAGAAATATTACACAGATAAAAAATATATGAAACAACCCATTTAGATCTAAATGTGCGCAAGCTTTCAATATCTAATTTATTACTTGTGAACCGAACTGGAACTCGAATCTAGATTTCTCGCTTACCGAGCAAGTATGCTAACCATTACACCATCCCAACCATTTATGTCTTCAAACTTAGAAGTACCATAAACATTTAGCTGCTTGTTTCGGGTGAAATTGATACTCCGTTACAATAATTCACTAGGATTCACGGTAGCAAATGTTTTTATCAACTACGTTTTTTTTTTTCCAGTTCCATATAAGCTGATTTTGCACACTTGAAAGATTATATTCCACCAGTGCAGATTGTCTCTAGCTATCGAGATCTCTTAGTGCTGGGGGAGGCAAGCCAGCTGCAGTATACGAGGGGAAGGGGCGCCTCCCCCGGAACAACCCTTAGCTACTACACCAGGTGTCTACAATAGTCGGCTGTTCCGTTGCCAATTAAATAGACCCTCTGTGAATGTTGCACACTGTCAGCATGGCTCCCGGGAGTGTTAGGATAACGCTAAATAGCTTCAGGGGCGGTTAGAGGGTGATAATTACTCAGGAAAATAGTGACACGTTTGAGTGGCTGCTCGTGGGGCGTTCTACCGGGATAGGTATTTTAACATGGAAAAAGATGCACACTATCACTATTTGAGATGCCGACCACTCTCATGAGGGTATTTTAAGGCAAATATGTGGTGAAGGATGAGTGTGATGAGTGGTAGTAATGAGTTATGAGGTGTAGTCTTGTTACAAACTAAGGCCGACTCTTCCTTAGAATGGGTCATTAATTAATAGCCCAATGACCAATGGAAATACAAGGACCAACGGCTTAACGTGACTTCCGAACCACACAGGTGATGGTCTGATATGTCTAAACGATGGTGGGAGTTGATGCGGGTATCATCAGATGATCACTGAGACTATCTGAGCCGCTTTAGACCTATATCATCCTCAAAACCTGACCTCCATGAAGCTGGATTACAGGACCACGCCACGAGTCCCGATATTTAAAGTAGGTTAGTGTAGGAATAGGAACGTTTTTTGAAAGCATAGAGCATTTTAACCTGACAACTTGTAATATTTAAATAGGTATAACAAAAACGAGATGTGATAGAATATTTTTGTTGCGTCGTTGAATTTGTGTTAAAATTACCTTTCTTTTGAAATGCCACAAGAAGGGGGGGTTCGTATTTAAAAATAATTGGGGGCTTTCCTCTATGGTTTTGGTTGGGGAGTAGGTGACGCAAAGTACGTCGAAACAAACTTCAAGACCCTATAAAACATTCCCCAAAGGAGTTTTCAAAATGTTTTCTTTTTCAAGAACTAACGGCAGGGGCATTTAAAACTCACCTTGTAGCCTATAAATGCTGCAGTAAATCAGCACAAAAAACAAAATAAAAAAGAAAAGTTGTCAATGAAAGTACACGTTTTGAGATTTATAGGCAGCATCACCAATAGATCTTATGCTTCCTAAAAAAAAAACTTGTTGTGTTTAAGTACATTAACTAGATTAAAACGTCGTTTGCAGTTTTACCATGTTATAAGCGGCATCAGAGTTGGACCCGCGGCCGCCTCCCTCTCAGGTTTCTAAAGAAAACCGACTCTGCCTAACTATTACTAAAGCCAATGTAAATTTTAAAATAAACAGTTGTAGCTGTTTAAAATGTGCATTTGAATTCTTACCGTTGTATTGTTTCTACATAGAAGAGTCGAATGGTCATTAACTTGGTGTCTTCGTCCGATCTCTCTGCAACAAAAAACAAGAGTTTATAGTTAAAATGATTGAATAACGTTATAATGTTGAACTCATATTGTAGAAAGCATAAGACACATGCGTAGTGGATTTTGAGTAAAAACGTATCATAACCTCAATATTTGCTAAAAGTGGGATTTTGGATTACTTCCTAAAGTGGAATTTACTTTAATCAAAACATAAGCTAATTTTCTTCCTTAAATAAAATATTCGTTAATAAGAAGAGAAAGAAAGACAAAGAAGAAAATTTAGATAATAGAATTTTTGCATTCAGAAAATAAGTGTGGTATCTTCATGTGGCGCAACTTCTTGAGGTGTAATTTTTGCTCCACAAAAATCATAAAACGGGAGGTAGAATTGGTAAAAATTTTATATTTATACCGTTACCTGTTTTTGAGGTTGCTTTGATTTAAAAACAGGCTCTACATTCTTTCTCAAATGGAGTTCGATTAATAAGATATCTCTTATCTTTTCACTGACAAATATATTAAATTTTTCTACACATACATTTTTCAGCTGCAATTTATTCGTTGAAAACCAATCAACCCGTGCATTCCGTTTAAACAATGAAATGTTGTTAAATTTTTCAAACGGAAACTCTACCACCACTGTTGAAAACGATACAGTGTGTAAAACAATTCACATTTGGCAACACAAAAACCGTACCGGAACTGACGTTTGACAACGCGGAAGCGAATAATTGTCAAGTTCCGGAACACATTTCTGCTTAATTAAACAACTATCCGCCGCTCGGGCGGGCGCTAGTGTCGCGCGAATACGCGAGACTTTTAATAAAACCCGCAGTTAATTTTCATTTCATTGGTGGACATGAAAACTATACGTCACACCAACAATTCCAGTCCAGTTTAATAGTGTTCAGCGTCCAAATGTTTTGTAGCGTTAAACGTGGAGGAAATAGGTCAACTACGAACTTGAAACTGGGCTGGTAGTATTGGATTGTTTTGGAATTAAGATTTGCATACTTTGCACTATTTTTTAATTTGACCGTTTAAAATAACTATGGTTTTTTGTGTACTGGTACAACTTATGAGGCTTACTCTGACATATTAAATAAAATGAAAATGGTCTTTTATATCGAGCCCAACAGCACAATTCAACATTTTGAAGAGCTCAATCCGAAATGAAACCCAACAAAGTCGTATTTTATTCAATTTTGAGAACCGACTCAGATTAAGGCCTAACAATAATGTTGGACGATACTGAGATCGAAGAGGTATCGAAAAATTCATACCTAGATTGAGGTTTGACTTGGGATTGTCATGTGGACAAAGTTTGCTGAAAACTGGCTACAGGCACTACGTTTTGAGACAACTCAGAATTTTCTCAACTGTGGTACTGATGAACATCATACAGTCTACAGAATACAGCATATCGCCTTATGGGGAGGTTGCTCAAACGCAAACTTTCCAGGATGTTCGTTCCCCGAAGAAAAGCCGTCTGAATCATAGCAAAATTACAGGGAAGAAAGTCGACCAGCATTCAAATATTTGAACTGTCTCTTCCCTGCCTCTACATCCTGGACACTCGTTGTTCAAATCCATGTGTAATAAGAAGGTAGTGACATACATCCTTTTGAAGCCAGAGGGACAACCACCAAACTGCGAGTCACAGGACGGTTGCCCTCACAGCCAGTTCAGCTCTTCAATAAGTTGCCAAATTCTTTCAAAAGTGCTCACAAGCCAAAGGCATTTAAAACTCGTCTAAAACAAGTTTTGATTTCAGAAGAGTTCATGGTACACAACTGAGATACTTACTTACATACTACTGTCAAAACTATAAATGTTGGATAGGCCAACAATTTTAATGAGAGTGATATATAACACCTTTACATGTTTGAGAGGTATTATAAAGGATGACTGGTAAATTATAGCATAATAATAAATAAAATCCTGACTATAACATCATATGTAATTTGTAAACTACAATAAACCATTTATTTTATATCAAACAGTTTGAGCATTTTGGTATTATGTTCAAAGTTATGTTTAAGTTAATTTATAGTTAATGTACAACATCAAGAATTTATAATTTTGTTATCTTAATTTTATATACTGTTACAATGTCCACCTCTCCATTTTTAAGTAATGACTACTAACTAGTATGGTGTCTTCTAGAATTCTTACGCAGAAAAGTTCGACTTATAAATAAACTACAGACAGCTCATGAACAGTATAAACCGATAACTCAAAAAGGAGTAACTCCTGCATTAGTTCCAACAGGTGTATCATACTCGTAGACCTAAACATTACCCGCCTTTGCTGCATTGCGGACCTTCTCAACTATTTCCAGCTCAGCAAACTTACAAACTTTGAATAAATGTTGCAACACGATCCTTTAAATTAGAAATAAACTGCAATGTTGATTTGTACACCATCTGGTAGATAAATTGGGAGAATATTTTCTGCTATTTATTTGGAAGATTTAGCCACATAAGAACAAACTCAAATTTTCCTAGATGTAGGTTATCTAAGAATTTAACTGTTTTTCTGTTTCAGGTATAACGTTCTTTAATAAAATACCTGAACCAATAAGAGCACAAAGTAGACCCAAGTTTGAGAAAAATATAAAAGAATGGCTTTTGCTAAACCCATTCTATAGCATTAGGGAATCTTTGTAGTACGCCACGTTACACAAAACAAGCTATACATTTTACATTACGAACAATGTAAAATAATAACAATCTTCTTGCTTAGAAACAATAAGAAATGGTTTTACTGCATTGCGATCTTGTATGAGTTTTCTTACTGTACATTCGGCAGTAAAACTTTACAAGGAAGGGGCACTTTACAGTTTATAGTATTGTAGCAGCAATCCTATCCTATCTACAGGTTTATATCCTGGTCTCCCCTCTGATGACAATCCAATCTTGAATGCTATTTTTAGCCTAATATCTTGTTCTTAGTATTTTGGTAATTTCAAATCTAAGGAAGGCAAGCCAAAAAAACTCTCTCAAGTGTCACACAAATAACATTTAAAATTTTCAAAGGCAAATTCCAATTTGATGCTATTTGAGGCTAGTTTATAGTATTTTGACTTTGACATCTACATGTTGTGTGGTTATGTTTGACTGGTCAGCTTACGCTGATGACTTTAGGCTGCTCGTTTTCTAATGTTCTGTTTTATGTTTTAGGTTACTTTTCACCTGAAGACGGGATCAGATTGCAGATCCCGAAACGTCGTGATCATCTTGCTCACTAACGATGGAAAATGTCCGCAATAATAGTTTAAACTCTGAACTCTCCCATCGTCAACAACAAACTTTAAACAAAGCATTTAATACGTATGAAATGACGTTCCGCACTGAATATTAAGGTTTGAGTTTGTAGGAAAGTTTACATAAATGCATCCCCAAGTGCTGAAGTGAGATGGCATTTTAATGAACTTTAAAGTTGAAGCGAACAGTCGAGTATTTATCTTTGCATAGTGAAGCTACCTGAGAGACAAGTTTGACATCAAAACAAACGAATCAAATAAGAGGCGAATCGGTCAATTTATTTAGGGCACTTTTGGGTCGTTGAATATTGAATTAAACTTAATTGAAAGCTCCTCTCGAAGGAAAGATGTCTATTTTATTCATGGCTTCTGAAAGATGAATAACACTTATATTTTGCTCTACTTCCTTGAAATACCAAGGTAGCGTCTATAAATATTACTTTGTACCCTAATGTGCAGAAACTCAAGAAAAAATCGTAATCATGGCAATCATGCTTCATGACGATTTTAACGAATTTGTTGACTGATCAAACACAAAGTAGATCCTTGAATTTAGCGGACTCTTGGCGGACTGATATCGCGCGCAACTCTGGAGCTCATCACTCCGGTGGTGCGGGTTCGATCCCCGTAGTAACCACTTAATTTTTCAAGTGACCTTGCGGTAACGGTAGGTAAAGGTCGAGTTAGAGTGGTTGAGACAACTTTGTAGTCCTAACTTCACCTTGTTAAACAAGACAAACTTCACCCGTTTTTAACATAGGCGTAACCAGAATGACCAAATGGGTAAGGGGTTCAACAACCGTGGAATACCCCCAATCCAAAAGGGGTCCGGGGCCTTTTTTTTTTTTTTAATTAGATATAAAAAATGGAATTCTTAAAACACCTAAAATTGGTAACAGAATATGTACTTAGGCTTTTATTATAACCGAATTTTCCATGGGAAGGGTTAAAACCCCAACCCCCCTCCCTGCTTACGATTAAGGTTTTAACGAAATATCATGAGGTCATCACGCGGACATATACCTGAGTCTAGACGACATAACGACGAATCCAAGAATACAAATGCTAAATCCAATTCACAATCCGATTCCCGACACTAGACTCGCTTGCTCGGCCAAGCAAAGTTATTTTAACGAATGAAAACTTGAACTTCACATTCACAAGTGAAGGGGAGAAATGTCAACCGAGCAGAAGGGCCGGTTATTCAACTGGTACTTGAACTTGGGATTGAAACACTGTACTTTGTAGCGTTAATTAATTACAGGGCCGACGTCTTGACCTAAATATGGCTTGCGTGGATCAAGCTTTTGAAATTAATAATAACTCAAGGTAAAACTCTGAATGAAAATATCCTTAGGATTTTGCTTTACTTGTTTTAGACGTGTATCAACTCATGTTGTCTTGTTGAATTTGACTCGTGTTAAGACATTACAACAACAAAAGCTATTTAATTAGAAAACGGACTTTTCCGGCCACTTCAGGAAGAAAACTACTCCACGTTTCGGGCAGTTGGAAACTCCACCCGTTCTCAAGGCCTAACCTAAACTTACGCTACATTATAGATAATACCGGGTGATTACAAATGAAATAGACAACTTCAATAGCCTCTACAAAATTAAACTGGTGCATTTCAACATAGTAAGTGATATCAAAAGTTCAAATACAACGTTTTTACAATTTTTGGATCTATGTCACGGTGTGATGGATGAGAAGATGGAAATTAGGCTCAGCGGAGTCACCAAACATTCAATGCACTTCAAAACAAAGTTTATTTAATATAAATCTGATGAAAACTGTAGGTGTGAAGTGTTTCAAGAAAACGCATGTTTTTACATTGCTCTTAAGTATGGGAAGAAATTCAAGGTCATAGCACACGTTGGGATTCGGTCTACTAAGACCAAAAGGGCTAAGGAGCTTATCATATTCATGGGGACCCTAAAAGATTATTTTGAAAATTACATTTTATTCGCGAATAAGTCTGGAATTTGTACTCAATATAACAGGTTGCGTTCCTATACGTCACCGTTTCGACGAACAAATTTAGTCATATCAAAATATTCAAGAAAGTCAATCTTGAGTAAAATATCTTGAGTGATGTCGTCATAAAAAGTAAATTACTTAACACAATAAATAATTTGTTTATAGTTTTAAACGCACTCGAAGAACATTCACTTTAACATTCGATGTGTCGCCGGTTCATTGTATTATTATGCATCACCAAATGTGAACTTCTGAAAAAATTTTGAAACGTTTGTTGTCGGTTATATTGAAATATTACGTTAGTTCTTAAATACATAAATTCAATCATTTTCCAAAACTGCGATCTAATCACTTCGTCTTGTAAAAACCCCAACACCATAAAACACAGACGAAGTAAATTGTTACATCTTGTTTACATAAGATATCAGCGAAAGCTTACTACAATAACAGACTAATGCTAATAGAGTACTTTGCAGACAACATAAAACAAATAAAACATAAGTATTTAGAGACACCCAAAATGTCCAGAAGTTGACCTTCAAACTGTTAACAAGAAATCTCTATAACATAGCATCAACACGCTAATACTGTAATTAGTAGTCTAATACGCTTTAAAATTCAAACAAATACGACAAAAAACATTTAAATTAAAAATAGTTGGAACATGAGTAAAGTAAACAGCAAGGAACAGAAAGGAAAACAAGGAAAAACTGTACAAACAGGTTTCAATTGAAGGAGTTGTTTACGAGATCTGAAGTAACGGAAAATATTATATTCAAAGGAAGGAAAACGAGTTTCAAACAAGACTTTTTAGACAGCAAAACAAAGAAATTGATTGGTGCACACTAAAACTATGTTTAAGAAATACTCTCCCTTGCGTAACTTTGGATATTATTATATTTTTTATAACAAATAAATAATTTCTTTATTTCTCCTTTTTCACATGAGATACAATGGTTACATAAGCCACCACAGTTAAGCAGAGGCTTCACAAATAATCTTACATTAAGGAAAAATATATTAAAATTTCTAACTAAGAACTGCCCTACCCCCACTCCTCCCAGACCAAGGCCACCAAGCGTTCTGGACAGAATGCCAACACATACGCCGTCTTTATGTAACCAAAGACAGCCGGCTTTTCGCCAGCCCGTACTAATCATGGATAACCAAAACCGGAGAAGCGGGGCAAAAAAAACTCTAAAAAAATGTAAAGTACACTACTAGTCTGACCTTGTTACGGAGAAATAATAGGGCCCTAACCGAGAACAACAAACCCATAACCAAGCGTTTTATTAAGGTCAAAAGTAACACATTTATAAGGTTACCGCATAATTTGAAAAATTGTAAAAGCGTTTACTGCTGCGAATAAAATTAGCGCGTTAATAAACTGGCTATAAAAAGTTTCCACTTCGTCTTCAAGAGACAATTAGCTGTTTAATTGTCAATCGAGGCAAAACTCGTTCACAAGTTGGCGAATCTTCATTCTTCGCGCTCGGTTGGCAGCGCTGAACTTTATGGCAGCTTACGGCATTACGTTTATTTAATATCCCAAGTTTGCATCGGCCTCTTTAACGACACAATTCGATTCGTTAATGTCGGCAAGTAAACTTGTGTTATGGGCTTTGAACAGCTTTGACCGAGATGTGGACTAAAAACTCTTATTAGTAAATTAATTGTTAAGAAATCAAGTTTTAAAATTTGAAGATTTCGAAAAATTTCCGAAAAGGCGTTAAATATTGTCAAGTGACGGTACAAAACAAGAAAATCAGAAGTGTTTTACTGTTCGTAAAGATTTCAGGTGCCAGGTTTACCTTCGTATAAACTTTTTTGAAAAGCGTTTCACAGCTATAATCTAGTTCTTCCGGTTCACACCGCGTCCAAACTTCATAATGGGTTGAGATATTTCGCCCTCCTGTGTATTACTATACAGTCACTGGTTGGCTGAAACTGACTCCGTGACTGAAGATGAATCAGTGACTGAAGATGGTACTCTACAGCGAGGCCAAATATATCTTGGACCCAACTGAACTAGATTGGACGCTGGACAGTGAACCTGAAGAACTAGATTATGGTTTTGATACCTGTCGCGAAAGCATTCGGGTTTGGTTTACTTTTTCTTTTAAGAATCATAGGGTTAAAGAAAGACAAGGCGAGGTAAACTAGAGACCCGCAGAAGAGGAAATAGAAAAGGGAATTGAGAACAAATCGATTCCAACCCGGTCTCTTCAGCAAGATGTGTAAAAGAAAACACTTTGCGTTATTAAATTTGCTTTGACGTCACACGAGAACACATAAACATTGGTGCACCAACTTAGAAGCTAAAATAATATTAAAAAATATATAACTAATCATTAGAAAAATAAATGTTATTTACTCAAATCTCTTGTAAGACAAAGTCGTTAAATTTAAGACTATACACAAAAGGTCAACACAGAAATGAACACTTCATAACATATACACAACTTGCATCTTTTGCAACATGCATCTTAATGTGAGCATGATTTTATGAAAATCCTCCTGGTGATATAGACTCTACATTAGTGAGTTGGAAGCAGTCTTGAGGGACTCATTAACTTCAGGCTTAATGTGCAGCACCACTGGAACTGTGATAACACTTTGTGTTTCTTACACTGAGTATAAAGGGCTTGATGTAATATTCAGTATGAATATAGACTCTACATTAGTGAGTTGGAAGCAGAGTCTTGTGGGACTCATTAACTTCAGGCTTAATGTGCAGCACCACGCTGGAACTGTGATAACACTTTGTGTTTCTTACACTGAGTATAAAGGGCTTGATGTAATATTCAGTATGAATATAGACTCTACATTAGTGAGTTGGAAGCAGAGTCTTGTGGGACTCATTAACTTCAGGCTTAATGTGCAGCACCACGCTGGAACTGTGATAACACTTTGTGTTTCTTACACTGAGTATAAAGGGCTTGATGTAATATTCAGTATGAATATAGACTCTACATTAGTGAGTTGGAAGCAGAGTCTTGTGGGACTCATTAACTTCAGGCTTAATGTGCAGCACCACGCTGGAACTGTGATAACACTTTGTGTTTCTTACACTGAGTATAAAGAGCTTGATGTAATATTCAGTATGAATATAGACTCTACATTAGTGAGTTGGAAGCAGAGTCTTGTGGGACTCATTAACTTCAGGCTTAATGTGCAGCACCACGCTGGAACTGTGATAACACTTTGTGTTTCTTACACTGAGTATAAAGCTTGATGTAATATTCAGTATGAATATAGACTCTACATTAGTGAGTTGGAAGCAGAGTCTTGTGGGACTCATTAACTTCAGGCTTAATGTGCAGCACCACGCTGGAACTGTGATAACACTTTGTGTTTCTTACACTGAGTATAAAGCTTGATGTAATATTCAGTATGAATATAGACTCTACATTAGTGAGTTGGAAGCAGAGTCTTGTGGGACTCATTAACTTCAGGCTTAATGTGCAGCACCACGCTGGAACTGTGATAACACTTTGTGTTTCTTACACTGAGTATAAAGCTTGATGTAATATTCAGTATGAATATAGACTCTACATTAGTGAGTTGGAAGCAGAGTCTTGTGGGACTCATTAACTTCAGGCTTAATGTGCAGCACCACGCTGGAACTGTGATAACACTTTGTGTTTCTTACACTGAGTATAAAGCTTGATGTAATATTCAGTATGAATATAGACTCTACATTAGTGAGTTGGAAGCAGTCTTGTGGGACTCATTAACTTCAGGCTTAATGTGCAGCACCACGCTGGAACTGTGATAACACTTTGTGTTTCTTACACTGAGTATAAAGCTTGATGTAATATTCAGTATGAATATAGACTCTACATTAGTGAGTTGGAAGCAGAGTCTTGTGGGACTCATTAACTTCAGGCTTAATGTGCAGCACCACGCTGGAACTGTGATAACACTTTGTGTTTCTTACACTGAGTATAAAGCTTGATGTAATATTCAGTATGAATATAGACTCTACATTAGTGAGTTGGAAGCAGAGTCTTGAGGGACTCATTAACTTCAGGCTTAATGTGCAGCACCACGCTGGAACTGTGATAACACTTTGTGTTTCTTACACTGAGTATAAAGCTTGATGTAATATTCAGTATGAATATAGACTCTACATTAGTGAGTTGGAAGCAGAGTCTTGTGGGACTCATTAACTTCAGGCTTAATGTGCAGCACCACGCTGGAACTGTGATAACACTTTGTGAGTATAAAGCTTGATGTAATATTCGATATCCGCTGTCACCACTTAAAACTTGAACAGTGACTGTACGGTGGTGTTAGGTAAAGGTCAAGGTTGAGTGGTAGAGAGGACCTCGCTTCGTTAAATAAGAGAAACTTTACCTTTTTATACATTTTTCGGTGTTAATAACATCTCCTATCCTACATACTTAACTTGAATACGATTGCTTTACTCAACTGTGGAGTGACACATCTGACATCTGGCATGCACTCGCTTGTTAACCTAGCCAATATTGGCTCTGTCCTAGTATTGTTAGCTTAAGAGACTTGTTGACAGATATATGCTGACAGTACCTTACCTTTATGCCTGCTGTTCAATGAACCGTCTGTCCGCAATATACACATGATCATACTAACAAATAGAAACAAATGGAAAGTAGTTAGTCATATAATTACCCCAATCACTCTGGATTATTAATGCATTTTAATCGTTTTCGATTTATGAGAGGGAAGATTGCATTTTCTGGAATTTTTGAAAAGATGCCCAGACTATAGGATGTTGCAAAATTGTGTTAAGTTGAAGCACAAAAATGAAAACTTCTACAAAGAAGAAGTCATTAAAATTTCCAGAAGCTGGCAACAAGTCCTGAAGTATTTTCGATAGTGTCACAGCCAATGAGGACATCGACAGTTTTCATCCCTGCTCCAATGGACGGTTGGCACCCTGCTACCAATAGGACAGCAGACAGCAAGTAGCTCAGTTTCAGCCAATCAGTGACTAAAGATGGTACTTCAAAGCGAGACCGAAATATCTCAAGCTAATTATTATTATGTTTTGACGCAGTATGAACCGGAAGAGCTAGATTATAATTGAAAGCTTGCCTTACATAATTATGTTGAGGTAACTTAGACAAATTCTTGGACACATGTTTTCAGTTTGTCTTTGCAGAAATTTTTCACAAAAACGTTTGTTTTAAATAGGAACACGAAATGGTACTATGTAATAAATTACCTTGTAGAACCACAGCTGAGCGCTCCGTGCACGACTAAATAGATTGAGTTGGACGGATTAAAGGAATCATCCAGTTAGACAAAAAGTATCGGCAATTTACTTTTGACACGTATGTAATCAATCATACACAAAAAATACTTTGTCCAATAAATAACATTGTATAATTTACTACAACAAACAGATCCATTAGTGTAACGAATCACCTGCCTGAGACAAACACCTTGTTTTCCAGTAGCCACTGTCATATATTCGCCTGTCGCCACAGTGTTGGGTAATGTGGGCATGTATCACGGCAAGCCAAGGTACGAGTATCTGTGAAGTATTGTTATCACGGAGCTTATCTGCTAATGTACCACCCCCTGCCTACCCTCTCGACACCATTAGTCTTAATGTGCGACTCTTGTAACCGGTCCGTGAATCATACAAGTGTGGCGAATCTGCTTACTTTTCAGTGTGTTACTTCGGGGCTTGTGTTGGAGTCTTGCTACTTTCTGGACGGACAACATCAAACCTCAAGTGTTTTTGTTGATCTAGAAAATATAGGTGTCCGGGGGTTGCATATAACTGGATACAGTCTTATCTGTATAACCGGACCCGATGTGTTCAAGTTGCTAATTCACGCTCGAAGGAAATAAAAATTAGCTATGGTGTCCCCCAGGGATCAGTGCTGGGACCAGTTTTATTTTTGACATATGAAAATAATGCTAGAAATGCAATACACTATGGAACAATTATTCAATTTGCAGATGATACTACCCTTATTTTTACTGCAGACACAAAATAGTGTAGAAATTCAAATCTTACCTGTGTTCAAAACTTTTTAGCAGATAATTTAAAAACTAATCGAAAGAAGAAATTTAACATGTTATACTTTATATGTTGGCTGACTGCCAAATTATTTCAAATACTCCCTTGTGCCCTAGAATTCAAATTTCGTCTCAAATAAATCCTGATCTCTGAATCGTTCTATAGCTCAGATGAGCTTTTAGCTTGGCCTTGCGATTGGCTGACTGACTAGGACTTGAGTGGTAAAATTTAAATGAGAGACTATTGATTGCTATGCATTTATTACAAGGCACATCCTTCAATTCAATATTTATGTATTGATTTATTCACACTTCGATTGGTTTCCAGCTTTTTAGAAGCACAAGTAAAAAGAATTTCTAAATGGTTATTTGTAAGTTTAATGTTTTACAAAAGCTGTTTCTATCTTCAGTAAAATAAACAATTTTTGATTCTGGTGCGTGGAATTTAAATTAATTCTATCTTCAGTAAAATAAACAATTTTTCATTCTGGTGCGATGAATTTAAATTAGAATTCCAACCGTTATGTAAACTGAAAAACACTATTATTCTTTTGTGTACATTTATAAAAGGTATAAAATAAGACATTGAAAGAATTATACACAGCAACATTACTTTTGAGCTAAAATACATGTAATAAATACTATCTGAAATTTGTTGGAATATTAGCCATTCAGGGGATTATACATCTCTTTATTCATAAATCTGGAAAATTTCAAAACCTCTTTCCTCGAGGTTAGAGCTTAAGCTATTTGCCCTCACCCCCTTCAAACCACTCCCCCCACCACCCCCTGGGTACATTCCCGCGCTGCTTTGCACAACGCCATTCTTGAGGATCGACAAGGAATGCTTTGAGTCTGAACTCGCAGAGTTTCTCTGGCTTAAAAAACAAAGCACATTTTTAAACTGTTCTACCATTCAATTAACTTCCAAAATGAAATAATTTCGTCCATTCATAAAGTGAATCGCTGATAAACTACGAATCGGTGTAAAATAATTGTTACATAAATAAATACGATATAATTATTTCGAGGAATTGGGGAATATTTATGACAAGTGTGTAGAACATGATTTATCATGGCAATTTAATTGTTTCATAAACAGTTTTGAATTTAATTAGAAAAGGGGGTTTCCAGCCACTTCAGGAAAAAAACTACTCTCTCTACGTTTCAGTCTGTTGGGAATCTCCCCGTTCTCAAGGGCCTAACCTAAACCTACGCTACATTATAGATAATACTTTGCTACATAGTTAAACAAATATTGACAGAAAAATGTTATACAAAAAAGCCTTAAGATAAAAAAAGGAAAACAAGGTTTGAAATCACCAGGACGGCACTCTGCGGCGGACCGTTTTTCCAAATAAATTTATCTCCGACACTATTAAGAATTTTAAATCTAACCATTTTTGAATTTGTCAAAGTTTTAGTGCATTTTAACTACATTTAGTCCACATTAAGTATGCCAATAATTTGGAAGAAACGCTCATTACGCGTGGGTAGCTTTGAAACAAATGTAAATGCCCAGCTTTAATAAAGGGATCGTTGTATTTTTGATTCTAGCAGACCCTTGCGTTGAGCGTCTGAGGCACGCTCTGTAAGTAATCCACTTATAGAAAGCAAACTCCCTTAACTCAAAGTTACAAACGAGACGTTAAAGTAACGAATGCAAGCAAGTAAGTAAGTAAGTTGCGAAGAGTTTGCAGAATACGCAGCGGTTGCAGAACTGACGAAAGCGTATCAAAGATGATTGTGCGCGGCGGTTTACGGCAATTTCGCCACATTCGCAGAAGCATCAAACCCTTCCACTCGTTAAGTTCGAGAACTGATTCCGGTTTACTTGGCTATGAAATTAGACGCTGGATTAACTTTACGTGTTTACACTTCGCTGCACGGTGGCGCTATCTAACGTGTACTTTCCTAATCAGATGTTTAGTTTTGTGTTTGCTGAATCTAGTCGGTGAGAAATTTATCTATACTATTAGTATTTCGGTTAGGGTTGTCCGGAGTGTTGAGATCTCGGAATCTGGCTGGGGTAATTCAGATTTTTCAAATAGAAATGGTCCTTAGTGTGTGGAGGGTGGGGAAACGAATAAAATTATATTTTTATTTTTATGGGGTTTTGAGGTCCCCAATTCCCCATGTTATATTTCTTTTAGTAAATATTTATTAGTAAATATCAACAGTTTGTTTGAAACTCGACACATAGTTGTATACCATTAACAAAGACCCTACTGATTTGGGGTTCGGGGGAGCACAATATATGGATGGGGGTCAAAGGGGAGGGCAAGAAATAAAAAATCATAAAATCGTGTGGGGTATTAAAAAAGAGAATATTATGCTGATTTCAAAAATATATTGGTTGTCTACAAATTGTTTGGGGGAGGAAGGGGTTAAAGAGGTGGGGTAAAACATTAAAAAATCCATGAGATAGGCCGACGGGATGGCTGAGTTTACAAAGCGGGCACCAGGCCGTAGGCCGAGGCTTGGCTCGCAGGCGAAGCGAGTTTTTTATATAACTGCACAAAGCTAGTTTTTTGAAGGTTTTCTGACAAATATAACACATTTTAGACTTGTTAAATTTCAATGTATAACGTTTTGACGTAGGACTTTTAGAGCGACTCGTCAATTGTTTTGTTGTGGACCACTTGAATAGCGTTAACGGTGTTATTCAGCTGTACAGCAAATAATAAATTAATAATTATTACCAAAGGAAGGTAATTAATACCGTTCCTAAAGCTCAAAAATAAAATAACAAATTTGAAAGTGGCTTTAAACGACGGGAAAATCATGACTCTCGCAAGGAAGCCAAACTCCGAAAAACACGAAATTGGTTTGCTTCTATGATTGGCATTAGATAATTTTTACCAGTGATATCTAGCTGCCGGGTGCTTATCTAAAGTCAACAGGTTACATTCTAACGTTATATAAAAACCCTAACAAAAGTAGGCCTATTTGGCAAGTTTTGAGTTAAAGGTTTGAAAATTTGAACATTTTGAAACTGAATTATGTTGATTAGTAAGTCAGCACAAGTATTGCTATGACCAAAAAATCTAATCTAATCTCAAATCCAAATGTTAGTTACTAAGGTTCTATCAGAGACCCTAAAACCACCTGATCCCTAGCAAAAAAACTGGGTTTTATGATATCAGCGTATGAAACATTTTGGTTTTAATTATACACTAACTAGAAACACCTGAAAACTCACAATTTTGCTAACAAATTTAGTTACTGTTCCGGAATACCCCCTCTTTTCCCGGACTCCATTTTCTATTCTAATCTCTCTAACCAATTCCAAAACCCTGGTTGTACTACTGGGTATACTCCTGTAAGGTAACTACCGTCTATACGATTTCAAAAAGAAAAAACAGAAGAAAAAAATCACGATATTTATTTTTTGACTACAACTGGCTGCAACACTATATTATAGATGGTGAGATAGGATCAAACACTACTCCGCAGATAAAAGCGGGTTCAGAGCCTTGAACGGCTTTTGACTCCCCAGGTCAAAGTACCCCTCCACCCGGGCCAAAGTACCCTAAGACAATATGAGGAGCCCCCATTGTTTCATCTTTCATACCTTTAGATCTTCCATTGGGTTTTGACTGCGCGCCAATATCTTTATTCAGGCGTAAATTTGCGAACTATCTTCGTTAAAGTGCGTGTTGGACAATATATTTTTAGATTATGGGCCAACATAATTCCATACAAGATAGAATTTTCGGCTGGGTTCATGGGAACACAATCCGGGATGATACTACTCCTAATGGTTCTAATGTTAATCATTACCAGTTTCACCTAGTCGGAAATTGAACTTGAAACAAGAAACAATAATGCTTTATATCAGCAGTTCGTTGAACTTTTGGTCACTCCTTTTTATGTACTATACGAAGTTAACATCTGCTTAAATACAATAACCAATATTCTTAAATAAAAAAAATACCGGCAGAAATTTGTTGGACAATATTTTTTAAATCCCGGTATTTCATTTTTAATAATTTTTTTCGGTGAGTCTAGCCGAGTGCCCTGGTAGCCTTAGCTGAGTGGTAGGGTGCAGTGCTTCGCGCCAAAACTGTCCAGGATCAACTCCGGCGCTGAAGTAAGAACCTCTCCCGACGGCCACTGTACTCCCCGGGGTTCAGAAGTCACGTTAAGCCGTAGGTCCATTTCATTGATCCCCGATCTGAGAAACAGTCGGCCCCAGTTTGTAACAAGACTTCCTTCAACGAGTGGTCAATAGCGACCTAAGTCAAGTATCAATCCCTAGTGTTAGTTAACCTCGCCTTTAATGATCTACCTAAAGAATCAATTATTAAATGGCTTCTGATCTTGTTGACATACTTCTATCATGTTGTACACATATACTTGTACCTCTTATTCCAAATGCAGATGTTTGAAAATGTTGGCAAATTTTCTGCCTCTAGAGACAACACCAATACAACGTCAAATTTAAACTAATTTGTGTGTTCAAACAACTCACAAAACAAACGAATAAAATCTTTTGAAGACGAACTACCATAAAACCCTAATTCGAGAATAGTGCGCAAATTCATACTCTTTTATAACAGGGTGCCTACTAGACTTCTATTTTATAATTCCCGACTTATCTCGACCTAATCTTCAAAATTCCTGACCAATATATGCTAATTATATATTTAACAAAGTGTACACAGACCGAGAAATCCGGGAATTATAAGTACCGGGAAAACCGAGAAAGATGTTTGAATTATGGGTTAAACCGGAAAAATCGGCCCGGTTTTGTTGTTGTGAAGCACAGTATTGCCGACTGCCATTCACAGTTCAAGTTTCAAAAAATAAAATTATTAATAATTCAAATAAATAAGTTTGATGTCAACATCTCATTAAAATGCTTAACTGAGGGAGTTAAGATAGTATTAATTCGCATGTTACCGATGATTACAATATTTTCCCGACTAAAACCTGATCCAACTGAAATTTCCTTTTGAACAGTATCCCGACGTATTCCCGACTTTTCCTGACCAGAAGACACCCAGTATAAGTAACAACAAGTTTTATATGGCGCTTGGTTTTCACAAAAAAACAGAAGTAAAAACCGGCGGTGTTCTGGTCTGAATATTATGGAACAAAAAGCGTTATCAGAGTGGAGACCACAGTTCGGTGTCGGGATGCACATTAGGAGTCTGTGAAGTTAATGAGCCCCAGAAGCCCCCTTCTCACCCCCCCAACCACTACTCACAACCAACACTGGTGTGCTCGTCCGAATGTTGGCCAGAACTTTGCAACTGTTTAATTATTCTTTTGGAAAACTCCCTTTACTTTTGAATGAGCATCGACGTTCAACAGTTTTGTGACGTCACAAAATGAGTGGAGGGGGAGGAAGTAACAGCCCAAAATAGAATACTTAAGAGATGCCAAAATAATAAATTTTCAATTTTCATTTCATGTGGGACGTAGTTGTAAATAAATTTTGATTGTGTTATATGGACTTTTAAACAATTTTGAGCAAACGTCTTACCAATTCAAAAAGAAAATGGCTGAGATTATTTATGAAATTTTGATTATGTAATCTTTCACTAAACACAAATACTGTAATACAATACATTTTTAACAATGTATTTATAAAAATTTAAAAAAAAATTTTTTTAGTTATGCAATCAAATGCTGGTTTAATGTATCTTTATATGTATGTAGAAGGCGGACGATGCTGTAACAAAACAACAAAACTTTATGTTGTACAAAATATTCAGTAGTTTTTAACAGGGCAGACGCTGAAATGGTTGTATTGATTGGTAAAATTACAACAATTAATTTTAATCATTTTTCAACTTTATTGTCACGTTTGCTTGCTACTACACGTGTGTACGTGGGTTGGAACAAGTCGTTGTTTGTTAAAGAAGTTTTAAATAGCAAAGTAATCTGTTCGCCATTGCTCTTGCTTCTACGAATAATCTGTTGTTGCAGATGAACACTATAGCATTTCCATGAAAAGAGCTCAAATATACAGTAACAACCAGTCTTTTATAAACTTAAAAGAACCAAGCCTTTAACTTTTGAATGAAAAACTGCTACCTTTCCTAATTGTTTGATTAGAGACCCGTTCTTAGCCGGTAAACTTGACTTAAGAACGCCAGAGTTATAAAAGACCCTGAGGAATGTTATTTCAATTTCGCTGAAAGTTTCGGCCCTAAAACTTAAGCACAGTTTGAGGAGTCTTTTGCCAAGACAAAGAAATAGCTGGAATCCTTTTCATTTGTTGCCGCAGTGAGTTCTCTCGGAATAGATCAACACGATTTCAATTATAAAGTCCAACCCTTGTGTAATTAGATTTTATATTTTTGTTAAACATTATTCCTTACCAGTAGTCTAGAGGCTTTACGAACCTCTAAGTTGTAAAGTAAAGGTGGCTCTTCATTATTATGTACATTAAAAACTATAATCTCGTCTAAATCACCATATATGAGTTAAGTCAAGAATCTTTACTGTCTACGACGCTATTTACTGTTCTATACTAAAGTTGAAATATATAGCATCCCGAGTTTGAACTATTATTGCGGACATTTTCCTTCGTTAGGGGAGAAGTTGGTCACGATTTAGATTCAATCTGATCCCGTCTTCAGGTGAAAAGTAAAATAAAACATGACACAGAACATTAGCAAAAGCCTAAAGTAAGACTAATGTTCTGTGTTATGTTTTAGGTTACTTTTCATCTGAAGACGGGATCAGATTGCAGATCCGGAAACGTCGTGATCATCTTGCTGACTACCGATGGAATTTCCACAATAATAGTTTAAACTCTGAAATTCTCCCATCGTCAACAACAAACTTTAAATAAACAATTAAGTATCCGATATAAGAACAAATATAAAACTTATTCATGCAGTTTAAAAACAGGTTAAAACATCACGGTACGTAAATTTGTGTTGCAAACTTGGCAATATATTCGCTTTCCAATTAAAATCGCCCGCGAAAGTCACATGAACATTGCAAATGGAACCGAGCCAACATCTTTCTATACGCAAACTTGCCGAGTTGAAACTTTAAACAAACTTGGAAACTTGTTTATCCTGCAATATTCATCCCCACACATTGTAAATAAAGCCGGCGGCAAACAGTAGATGTAAATGACCGCGTATAAGCGCTGAAAGTCTGTGCAAGTATAGATAACGTGCAAACGCAATGTAAGCTTAACAAGGGTTTAACAGTTGTCGCTTATCCTGGCTGTAAGCTGTAGATCCACCTGCTCTCCCTGTGTTGTGATGCAGTATAGGTGGAGCTACGCGCAATCAATGAGGGGCTATGAGAAATTAATCAGTGGCTATTAGCGACAATGAGGAGCTACGCGCAATCAATGAGGGGCTACGAGAAATTAATCAGTGGCTATTGGCGGACAATGAGGAGCTACGCGCAATCAATGAGGGGCTACGAGAAATTAAGGAGTGGCTATTAGCGGACAATGAGGAGCTACGAAGGGAGGAGCAACACGAATACGGAACCAGGAGAATGGGGGAGTTAGATTTGCCCCGTTATCGCCTCAGCTTAAGTCAGAAAGCCTACCCTTACTCCGCAATAAAAATCTTCAATGCCCTGCCAGAAGACATTCAAAATCTGGACAATGCGACCTTCAAGACACGCATTAAGAGATTGCTGATAAATAGGCCCCTTTATGCACTCCAGGAACTCAAGGATGAGCCACTCAGTGATCCTGGATAGCTTGCTCGCGGATGTAAATAGTTTTAGATGTTTATTTATTTATATTGACGCAATCAATCCAACTGTCGGTCAAAGATGAAGACTTCAAGTATTACAAGTAAGTATTACGCGCAATAAATGAGGGGCTCCGAGGGTTACTTGCGACCTATGAGTGACTATAGAATGAGGCTAACTTGTAAACTATTACACGAAATGAAAAATCCACTCCTTGTCCAAGTAATCGAAAGAATAACAGCTTTTCATTCAGAGAAGCCTTTGTCATGAATTTAATTTAATCCTATTCTATGTATTGGGGTGGTAATGAACTTCTAGAGCTGAACACATAGAAGTTGAGTGGTAGAGAGGACTTTGTAGTCCTAACTTCGCCTCGTTAAACAAGACAAACTTTATCTTTTTATCTTTCACATCCTCACTTTTATACTAGTTGCAGTCATTGACCCTAGTTTTGATCACATCTACTTGCAGAAAACTCTGATTAGGAGGGCAGGTAACATTTACAGTTTCATAACGGTTATTAATGCCTAACATTAACCTCAATTGGTATCGAAGTAGTATATTGTGTCATTTAGACAATATATTACTTTAGCAGACCCTCTTATTAGACCCCAGCCCAAGGTAATTCCCAATCGTACACTTTATGTTTACATCAAGTATCACTGGTTCGTAATGAAAATAAAAATCATCCCCACTTAGCGAAATACTACTTCACAAAACGGTGAGACGTAAGTAACATCTCAAAGACGGAAAAGGATCTCAAAGCAGTGAAACATGCAAAGAAGCGCATGATTCGCGAAGTTTGGAGTTGGGAGGACGCATCATGAATCAAAAAGTGGACGCGAAGTAAAAGTTGCTCCGTGATGTTCAGTCTGCAACTTATGTTGTGAGAGTTTGTGTTTTTATCCCCTCCCTCCCCTTCCCACACTTCAGCACTTCCCCTCTCCAAAAGGCCAACTTCCGCCGGAACTAGCTTGCTTTGACGTCATTTACTAATTCAACTGTTCCGGAAGCTCTTGAGTCCTCACACCCTCCTCTGATGCCTCTGCTGCAGTCCCCTCGACACTGATTCCTTATTGAAATATTACGATAGTCGATTGTCTTTTTTGGCATTGCAACTCCTAAAGCGTGTAGATCTATTGTTGATAACTTCTCAACTTTTCCCATTCAACATAACACGCGATTGAACAGGTGACTATTGCTTTTGCACGTAATTGCTAACTTTCACCAGACAACATACGGCATTTGCTTACGATAAATGTGGAAAACTAAGTTCCACAATTCGCTATGGAAAAATAAGTTTTATTCTATATTTAACAAAAATTGATATGTTTATGAACGGTTTCATTATAGGTTACCTGGTTTGATTGCATTTTGGCTCAAATTTACCTGAAACAAATAAACAATTAGTTAGAAAAAACCAAATCAAGAGCAATTGAATAAATAAGGTATATATATACTCGTAGTTCTACGTTACATTTTACACTCAAATGTCTACAACTACAGGAAATACTGGATTAGCGATATAATTATTAAACCATAGTAATAATAATTGTTCTTGTACATAGAGAACAATTTTCAATTTTCGAATTCATATGTTTAACTATGGGGATATTACGATGCAGTACCTTACTTAAATTTCTATAAAACTTATAATCAACACGAAACCCATGGTGGCCCCGTTTAACTGAATGAACTCTCGGTAGATAAACTACACGTCTAACACGTTAGTTTTTGTGGCAGCACATCTTCAAGTAGAAAATTTAGGAAATCTTTAGACAAATTTAGAAAATAATCAATTTACATTTCGATTATTTCCAACGCTCATCTACTGAATATAAACACTAATTTAAAACACATATAATATAGCTACCGTATTCGAGTACAAGGAAACTGTTGTGAAGTAAAACAATCTAGCGGTGACCCTTGGAACTAACACCATGTAGTTGGAGACTAGTGGCGCTACCTAGGACGTTGGCGGAGTAACTAGAACCAGCCGCCGACATAACCGTTACACGCATGACCGTATTCGAAAACTAGGAAACCGTTGAGCAGTGGTACTACCTAGCGGTGACACTTGAAACTAACATCCAGGAGACTAGTGGCGCTACCTAGGACGTTGGCAGAGTAACTAGAACCAGCCGCTGACAACCGTTACACGCATAACTACACGTTATTTCACAAAAACACTTGTGAAAAGCGAGTGAAATCTCGCAACTGAGTGGCGACGCTTGCTGTTTTGCTGTGCCAAGCTTATCTCTAAGCTCTGTAGCCCTTTTCTTGTCACTCGGAGCACAAACGAAGCTATCTAAATTTCATACGCTGTGCTGCGCCACAACAAAACCTCGCACAGACAAGTAATTGCTTGAATGTTTAATCGCGCGGTTTCCTGTTTGTTTTTGTACCGGCAGCTCAGTTGTGCTGTAAAAGTACAGAGTTTTAGAGTGGCATAGAGTGATTTTAGTACTACGTCTTAGTAATTTTAACTGTATATTAAGAAAGTGATTTTCAGGTTGAGCACTTGAAGCATATTCAAGTAACTTAAAAGCAGTGTTGTCTTTTGTTAAACCAAATACGAGTTTTTGTCTGTTTTGCTGCCGTAAGACAAGTTAAACATTTTTTTTCTTTGTTGTCAAGTTGTAGTTTTGAAAATTATTATATTAAAAGTCCCAACCTTTCATTGGGTTCAAATAATTCAGTAGTGTTCAAAACAGATCGATGTCGTTGAAAATACATCAATAGTAAAAGTAGACCAGCATTTTAAAACAAAACAACTAATTGTTAGGAGTTTTTCTCAAATTTTCGGAAACCTATAGATTTTAACAAATAGTGAATAAAATCCCTACCTAACCTTAGTGCTTGAACAACTGAACATTTTCAAAATAGTTTTGGCACATATTATTGTGGTATCCTAAAGTAAAGTTTTTTATGGGGTTGATTCCAAAACTTCCTACGAGAACTCATATCATACGCTCTTGCATTTAAAATGCAACACTAAATAAACGAGACATTTTGAGCCCTTTTTGCATTTGGCTTTTATTACCTTAAAATGAGGGATCATATGATGTGGGTCTAACGAGACATTTCGGATTTTTCCTAAAATCTCTAATTTTGGGGCGAAGAACCAAACCAAAAGTAACGTCTTAAGTACTTAAGGATACGATACAAACATAAACTAAAGTGTGTTTGAAAATAATCAGTACCTAGTTGAAGTAAAAACAAGAAGGGTGCAAGAAAACTGTTGGAAACCCGTAATCGTAAATATTTGATTTCTATTCAAATTACGCACTATATTGAAAAGCTATTAACACAACGATTTCTACCCTTAAAACTCAGACTCTTAGAGGACCGAGAACAGAGCGGGTATTTTTTCTAGCAGCTGCCTATCTAGCGAAGAAAATAACAGTTCTACACTTTTGTATCCATTTATTATGAATAGACCTAAAGTAAAGAGGGAAGAACAAAACAATAGAGGAAAGCGAGACAGTTTGACTTTATTGTTGTCAACTGCTTTTACCGGCCTCGTGTTTTATTCAATGCAAGTTGGCTTTTATTCTGTGAATGTCTGCATTCAGTTTTACAGCGGGGAGAGTCACTCTGTTGAATTCTGCACAACCCCTGTGAGCAAGGGCGCTAGCTACTAAGATTGCACACATTCCTGGGTGTTTTGTACCGGCATTCTGTGACCTGGTGAATGTAACATTACTTACACTCGCCTGGTTGTTTCTTCTTACACCTCAAAGTCAGTTCTTAAATAAAAACGTCTATTTTAGTTAATTTTGACCGTAGTGAATTCCTACTATAAATAACATTATTTTCTAAAGCTTTCACGAAATATCTTAAACAATGTGCGTTAATAAAAATAGAAGTTTACGTTAATGATGTTTGTGACCGAAGGACAGTACGAGAAACTTATTTCCAATAACAATAGAGATGAAAATTGTGATTTTACGAGACTTTTGGCCTACTATCTGACCAAGACCAACAACCAAGACTGAGCAAATGCGATTTCATATTTATTTTGAGTCCTAAGACCCACACAAAGTATAATTGAATTTCAAATGTTACTTTTATTTAAAAATGTTAGTTTTACTTACTACCGGTTTGATAAGGTTATAATACTATTTGTATAGGAAATTTAATTATCTGTCTCGCAGAAAGAGCAAAATTTAAATCTGACGCAAGGCTTTTTCAGTATTTTTAAATAATGTAATCGACAACTACATCCACCATCTTTGATTAAACGGCCACCATTTTAAATTAAAACTTATTTCAAAGCCATATACCATACGTAATTTTTATGTCAGGTACTGTAGTTCAGAACTTTAATCGGCCTATTTAAATGAAATGAACAAAACTGTTAGAAAGGTTAAGTGAGAGTTTGCTTCGCTCGTTGAAAAATTCAAGACTATACAACATACTGAGAGCTGCAAGTACAAAACTTAAAGCTCAATACAGTACTTTATAGATGAACGACTTCATATTCAAATATCAAAAGAAAAAAAGCCAAATATAAAATGAACTTGTCAACATATTTTTAAACCCAGAATCTAGTTTAAGATGTAGTATAAATAGGTAACTAGCATAGGGTGGAGTGTCAATTTATAACGTGAAAACTCTTAAAATTAGATAATTTAGCCTGATGCTTCATATTTCAATGACAACTAAAATATGTCAGGCACAAACTAACTTTGCCATGTGAAACGTTTTCGTTCTCCACTTGAGATTGTAGGTGAAGTGCACGTTACGTTGGGTCGGCCTTGTGAAAGAGTTCAGCTTGATAATCAATGAATGAATCGGTCACGCAAACTTGCAGGCTGGAAACCATCGCCACTTTGTCTTCTTTATAAGCCGAGGAAACTGCCGAGTCACACAACTCTACATCCCACAATCGATGCGAACAATCTGTACGGTTCTTCTTGGTTCCGGAACTTGTATAGGGCCACTGTTTCCAATGTGTCATCGTTGGTATCTTCAAACTATAGTTTCTTTCCCCGCAGAGTAAATACTCGAATATTGTTAAGGACTTTTTCCATCGGCTTTTTCTGCTAAAAAGACTTTCTTTGCGGTGTTTTATAAAAACAAATACATTTCATGTATTTGAAAATGTACATTTAATAAAAACAGTATTGGAAATATTTATGAAAATCGATTTAGACGTTATAATTTAACGACATAAATTAATAAGAAAATAAAATACCTTTGTTTCAAGCGTTTCTCATTGAAATTTTTTTAGATCAACTCACGTCAACATCAAATGAATCTCTTAACTTACAATTAAAACTAACGCTTTAGCTCTTGACCTTCTTAGTTGATCGACATCAAAACCTCCAGGATATGAATGACTTATAGCTTGATTTCAAGCATTAAATATAACTACCCCTAAAACCAATTACTATCTAGGGGCACAGGCAAACAAAGCCTGGTTGAAACATGCACTAGTTTAAAAGATATCAATAATTTAGTCGACATTTTATTAATAAATTTATATTCTAGCAGCTATTTTTGTGAATAGTTTATTAGCAGCAAAATCCTCTGAAGAATAACTCTGTCTGGAGACACTTGATTCTTACGAACCCCGTCACAATCTAATCCACGAGTTTACTGAAGGTCAAAATAAGATGAATTTCTTCAAAATTTGTAAAGATTAATCAACACGGCTGCTACATTTATCACTTTACACATAAAATTGCCAATAACTCATTGAACTCTTCGTTAGATTTGATACACAACAAACAGTAGGTCAAACCAATTGGAACGCCAGAAATAAGGTCAACGCGTTGTTCATTTTGACGCGTAGAATGCGAAGAATGAAGAGTGAAACTGGACGAAAGTTATTCCACGCTAAATGAGAGGGAAGAGTCACGTCAGGACAGTATCTGGACTACGTGACGTCACGCTAGGCGTGATACAATCAGCAAATAAACAATAGTCACGCCACTGTGGGCTCTTTAAAATTCTTCATCAAGACCTGTTTACCGTCTCGCCCCTACGTGGTGGATATAGTTTAATCTTTTTAAGAAGTGTGAGTGTAAAGTGTATGCTTTGCAAAATATGAAACCTGCGAGATGATGTAGCGCCTAAGTATGAAGCACAACGTATGAGAAACCAAAATGCAAACGTATGGCAAATATGACGCAAAATAAAAGGAAATACACAGACATGAATTGACGACACGTTAACACAGAAGATGAACCATAAAATGCAAAAGCGTAGTAGAAGGAATAAAATTAATTAACAGCGCAAAACAAACGAGAGAAAAGATATCTCCTTGATAAATACTCGAAATGAACATACAAATCAACATCACAGAAACATAACGAAAAGATGAACTATAATTAAAATGCGAAAACTTATTTAAAACACGAAAACACATGAAAAATAAGGAGACATCGTTGTAAGCATATGCATAAACAGCACAGAAACATAATATGAGAAACAATTTCAAGAGCACAACAAACAACGAACTAAAATCACAAATAAGAAAGACACGGATGATAGTTGATAAATACACGAGATGACCATACGAATCATGAGTTAAAAACCGTAAAAGTAGAATCAACAACACAATAACATATGAGAGTATGCGAAATCAAAGCCCAAAACACATAAAAGATTCGACATTATTAAAAAAAAAACGCCAGTACAAAATCATATAAGACACAATAGAAAAAATATAACAAAATAACGAATAAGGAATCTACAAACAGAAAAATTAGATGAAAACACATGGAAAGTCAACGCTTGAAAATATTTCAAGTATAACAACTAAACTAATTGTGTTTGTACAAATTTAATTTCTTAATTTAAACCCTCACTTGTTTTCAAAACTGTACACTCGCTTCTAGATTAACCACACAAGTTGAGACAAGACTTGCAGCAGATTTAATCAGATTGTTGAGAAAGAGAAGTCTGTGTAATACAGCTGCAAACCCAATTGTTTGTCATAGAGGTTTCAATTAACAGAACCTGAATTATAGACACGTTGCAAATTAGCTTCGGAGTAGACGACTCAGCTCAACTCCCAGACTTAATTTCATTTAACTCTTCAATTATTCGCCTAGGTAAGATTAACGTCGTGATTTCTGTCGACTCTTGTTTGAGTTAAAGAAGTTTACGTACGATAATAACTGTGATGTATTTCTGACTACGCCAGTGCCCAAGGCGGCAAAATTTCGGGGATACATAATATATTTTTGGATAAACGTCACAAGTTTTGTTCTTACAAACCAGGTTTCACAAATTGTATCGAGTTAAAACGGTTATTTGTAATATTTTAATTAAGAATTCGTATAAGTCTATTTTATTTGGAACGCTTATCCAATCGATTCCACTGAAAGTGTTTAATGAAAAGCAGCTGTGTGGTTAATGTAAAACGTTCTACGCCATTTTTCTACGAGCAGTTTTTTCACCGCAAAACGTGATTCTGACTTCTCATTTGATACAACCGAGCATCGTTGCATTCCATGGATCCAATCACAAGTTAGAATCGCGTTTTACGTGAGAAAAAGCGCAAAAGAGTCCGTAAAGTAGAGCCCAAAAGCTATTGGATATGTTGATGCCGCAGGAATTTTCGATAACCTTTCAACACGATCAGCTGACTAGGCATGTATTGGGACATCGGGTAGGACACTGACAAAGGGAGGTAGGCAAATTTTGCTTTCTAAGGGCAGCAGATACCCAGGGTCCACCTCACGAATCACCGCAGAGAAATGCTAAATTCGTCCGCCAAAAGAACACACGACACCGCACACGTAAAACTGGCTCAACAACGGACTTCTTTCAACTGATGCGGCATAACTGTCAAACCTAGCGCCTGCAAGACTTTCGTAGACAGTAGATAGCGCTCTTATGTGAAGGTTAAATTCGGATATGGTCGTTTTTACGAAACGAATCAATTGCCTGTTTTCAGATTTTTGATAAACCAACTTGATGGCTTCTTAAATGAGGCCTTAAAACATTCTATTTCTTCTAACCTCAATCACTAATTGCATAAAACTAAAAAACACATTAAAAATTGACAGGCAAACCTAGATAATTTGTTTATCATTCATTTAAGAGTTGTTTTGTCAACATGGCAGTAATAATAACGTCTCAATTTTATTTCGCGCAAACTACTGCCACGACCCTCTCTCAAGCTAGTAGCCCCTCCCCTTAGATAAGTCCTGCTTTACGTTTAAGCAGTTTGTCGTAAAATTGGTTTGGAAATAAAAGCACACAACCACCAGATTCACGCGGTATTGAGTCCCACGCAGTGTAGGAAAAGATCCAAGACTCGTCGACTTCGAGACCAAAAACTGTTCAAATTTAAGATTCACTCCAACTTCTCGCGGAGTTGAAAAGAAAGATAAAACATTTTCTTACTTTCGAGACTTGGAGAGGAATAAAAGGATATAAATGTTCGGCAAAGTGGTATGTAGCAAATCATTCTGACAAACATTTCTTGTGAGAGAGTTATTGGTTGCGGCGCGGACACCGCGGTGGCGGGGGAGGGAGTGAACTTTTAACTCTTTCTCTGAACAAAGTTTGCGATTCGAGTGAAAGAGACGAACTGTATTGTTCTACTGCTGTGTGTACTGCAGGCAGGGTTGGGAGTTTGTTTCTGTAAGCAAGGATAGCGGGGCTTAGTCCGCTCTAATCCGGTGTATGACCCTTGCAATCCGCAGTGAGAGGGGTGGACTCACCTGCGTGCTAAGGTATGATCCAGGGGAAAGTGACATAGCCGACACGTAGCCACAAGCGCTATGGTAAATCTTAGCGAATTTCCAATAGAACAAAAAGGCCTTCAATTATCTATTTAGCTTAGATTAAACGCAATTAGTAATTTTTACAGTTTGTTTTTCAATATTTGCCTTATTTACGTTATGGTTTTATAGAGTAAACAAACAACATCTGCCCAGTGCTCTGAATGTCAAAAAGAACGGTTCCACAAGTCATCTAGATATTTTGTCAAAGTGGGTAGGTAAACATTAACCCTTACAAAGCCCCACAATAGAAATTCACGAGGAAATCACAAATCTACGACGATACTCTCGCTGAACTGAACTGACTGGCTTTTGAAAATTCAAGAACGCAAAATATCTTGTGTTGAATGGGCAGCCATATTTTTGGTAATTAATAGCGGAAATAACTTCTCAGTATACGTAAACAAAACTTTGAAACTTCTTCTTTTCAACCGTATGAAAGTTATTCATGAAGCACTCATACCATAAAAGTCACAGAAGAATGAAAGTAGGACATTCTTTTGAATAACCTTGTAGTATATTACGTTGGAACTAATCATTGCTTTGGTACTTAATCTATTACGATAAATTATGGAAACATTCTGGAAAGAGTCTGGAAGCGTACGTTTATCGCAACCCTATAAAAGATGCGCTGATTAAGTACAGAGTAATACGGATCATCCTAGCAGTACAATATGAACGTTCTACACAAACATGTGTTCAGTGTATAGAAATTAAAAAATATTTCAAACCTTATTTCGGTAAAATTCAGGAAGCGCTAAGGATGTATCAAAGTTTCTTGCTGAAACGTCCTTTAAAAATTCTGGTTCTAAACAATGTAATCATTAGAACCAGCCTCAACGTAACGAAAAGAAAAGCAATTTGTAGGTGGCCTTGCACGGGCTTATTAATTAAGTTCCAGTCGGCAAGAAATGATTCTGTTTAATACCCGGTTTCCAACTCGAGTCATTTTTTAATTGAAGTTCCCCCTCCCCTCACCACTACTTCATTCGTGCCGGTGCCCCTTGTAATTCTGACAGAGTAAACAGGGTTTGTTTAAGTCAAGAATTCTCAACCCTGGCATTGGCCACTTGCTTTGTTCTTTCACTTCTGAATTAGTTTGTTAGCAGAAAAGGTCCGGGAAATCTCCCAGCTCTGGGATGAAGTATGTTATACATACCACGTGATCCGTCAATAGCGGAACAGTTTTCCCGAAATAAAATGAAGACAGTTTTCGTAAGTACTTATTGAATCTAGGTTTCTCCTGAGATTTTTAACCAATCAGGATTTTCCGTTCCAAATTGTCTATCAATCATCGTGAAAATATTCCTGGAAAGTACATAAAATAAAAAATACGGAAGGTTTTGCTCAATTCTCTCTGACGTTTGAAGGGCTACCGTGATTCCTAGCAATTTCCGGTGGCACAATTTACACCGGAAGTGCCGTTCTGAGATAGTAGTTTACCCCTGAAAATGCAAACTGAGGTTATAACAAAGACACGTGTAATAGAAATAGTGCCATTAGTTTTTATTAAACTTTCGCTTTTTTATTATATCTCATAGTTTGTATAAAAACTATTCCTTTCATACTTATTTAAAATTAAACTTTAAGTAGCCACCATTTAGAATAAACATTCTTTTTGTTGTTCATATTTTTTATTTTAGGTTTTGGTTAGAGAAACAACTATGCAAAATTTCGACGCAGTCAATCAAATACCTTTTGAGATGTTAATCGGCTAGTGAAGAAATGAAGGACTACGGACTCCATGTTATATTGTGAAATTTGTTTTTCAATCTAAAGAACAATTTTGTATGAATTGTTCCGGGACACCCTGTATAACGTCCAAATCAATAAGCCTGACCGAGATGGCGGGGAAAGACAACTAACCACCATTTTGGTCTGGCTAAACGGAGTTAGCCATTGTTTTCTGCACATATTGGGTAACATAAAAGTCCGGAAATCTCCCAGCTCTGGGATGAAGTATGTTATATACCACGTGATCCGTCAACAGCGGAACAGTTTTCCCGAAATAAAATGAAGACAGTTTTCGTAAGTACTTATTGAATCTAGGTTTCTCCTGAGATTTTTAACCAATCAGGATTTTCCGTTCCAAATTGTCTATCAATCATCGTGAAAATATCCTGGGGAAAGTACATAAAAATAAAGCCACGGAAAGGTTTCTGCTCAATTCTCTCTGACGTTTGAAGGGCTACCGTGATTCCTAGCGAATTTCCGGTGGCACAATTTACACCGGAAGTGCCGTTCTGAGATAGTAGTTTACCCCTGAAAATGCAAACTGAGGTTATAACAAAGACACGTGTAATAGAAATAGTGTCATTAGTTTTGTATTAAACTTTCGTTTTTATTATCTCATAGTTCGTATAAAAACTATTCCTTTCCTACTTATTTAAAATTAAACTTTAAGTAGCCACCATTTAGAATAAACATTCTTTTGTTGTTCATATTTTTATTTTAGGTTTTGGTTAGAGAAACAACTATGCAAAATTTCGACGCAGTCAATCAAATACCTTTTGAGATGTTAATCGGCTAGTGAAGAAATGAAGGACTACGGACCTCATGTTATATTGTGAAATTTGTTTTCTCAATCTAAAGAACAATTTTGTATGAATTGTTCCGGAAAATTCCGGGACACCCTGTATAACGTCCAAATCCAATAAGCCTGACCGAGATGGTGGGAAAGACAACCCAACTATTTTGGTCTGGCTAAACGGAGTTAGCCATTGTTTTCTGCACATATTGGGTAACATAAAAGGTAAAAATCAGGTTAAGTTATTTTCCAACCACCCTGTATCGGAAGTTTATTTGATGAGAAAGTGCAGTTATTATCTAATACAATACGCAAACCTATGTCTGAAGGTCCGCGGATAGCTCTTTGCTCTTTAGCCTGTCTCACTGCTGTGCTAAATTGCTAAACACGATGGTGACGGATTGGCAGTGGAATGTTGTTGTTCTGATTCTCGTATCTCAGGTTATCAGCATTAAGTATTCAGCTCGTGACCTTGGCTGATAAGAACGCTTTGCATTAGTCAGCTCATAAATCAGAAAAACACGGCTTTATGTCTTAACAAAATGTTTACATGTGTGGTGTTGAAGAGAGAAATTAGCAAACTGAAGGTTACGTTTGACAGTTTGGATAATTTTGTATTGGTCGTTTTTTAAATGAAATTAGTTATAATTTTGGTAAACAGTACCGTATAAAATTAGTGTATTTGATTAGGTATTTGGTCACTTTAAAATAAGTGTTTGTATTTTTGTTTTCATTTCATTCGTCAAAACATCTATCTTAGCTCTAAACCATTGTTTTAGATTTATATATACACTTATTTTATAATATTTAACTCCCTAAAGTTACAGTTTTCTAGGAAGCGGTGACCGCTATGTTACGACCGTAATATGGCGGTGAACTTTTGTTTCCAATCGTATGAGAGTGTTTTCCTTGACAACGGTAGCCCGTCCATATGATCACATTACAAAACAATATTTTACGTCCGTTAAAAACATTTTGAGATTTTTCAGAATACCATAGCTTAAGCAAAAAGATAGTAGTTATTAGCAGCGTTTTAATAAATTAGCATTTTTAGTCTAAACCCCAACTGATGGATGGTAAACCAGTTTAACAGCTGATTATTATCAACGAGAAATATGCCAGACTACAGAATTCAAAACATCGTTGACCTTAATTTTTAAATATTGTTAACTTTGATTTTCTTTGAATATTAAAACTCAAAATTGCAATTTTCCCAACAATTGTTGAATGAAAAAAGTATCGTCTCTCAAACATTCTTTTAAACATTTTTATTTTTCAATTCTAGCTCGGTGGCGCCTTGTGCATTAAATTTTGCCTCGTATCAAACAATTCACTTTAGACCTTATGATGAAATATACTAGTAACAATACCTGTCAAGAGTAATTAAAATACCGATTTTCCAGTTAGGAAGTAAATAGAACGCTGATAAGAACAGATAAACAAAGTCCAACTTTACCGAACAACTTAAACCCTAAGTAAACGCAGAGCGAGTTCTGTCAATGGCAAAGGGGCCAGGGCAGTACAGTCTCGTACAGTAAAACTGAATGCAAAAAGCTCCTGAAATAAAAAGCGACCTCTACTGAATAAAGCAGGAGATGTACTAAAAGCAACATTGCTTAGAGCCTGCTCTCGCCCCCACACTACACCACTCTCCACACTTTAACACCACCATCTTACACAACTCGGATGTGTACACGTTGCTTGTTTTGGAATTTTGAACTTTATTGCACATTGAATTGTCGTGAAACTTTGTATACACATTTGTGTTACCGTACGAATAATCAACAAAATCCGTTCATCCAGACCATTAGGGCTGTGGAAAATCATTTCTTTGGATTACATTTACGAGTATATTCGTCGATAACTTTTAGTCACATGTCTCGCGTTCATCAACCACAGAAGTGCCACCTATCACAGTTCACATACCGCTTGTCCAAACCCCCCCCACATAACCACGGACTGAATCAAAATTTTGAACGTGATTTGGCACATGTATGAACCTAAGTACTTTTTGGGTTCTTTGCTATCATCAAAAGAATTTTACGATGCTCCTGTTCAAAATGGTGGCTCAAAACGTGTTTCATTGTTTAAGCAGATAAATGAATGCTGTCGCTGTTATTGTTTGATACTTTTGATGGTATCAATGAATTTGTCTTTATGTATTCTTTTAAATAAATGGTCACACGATTGGATATGTCGAAAACGTCTAAGGGTCACCCTCCTCCTCCCCTAAACTACTCATATTTCAGAGTGTGGAAAAACACCAAAACATGCCAAAAAGTACTTCAGTTGACCTTAAATACAAATGCCAAAGCGGTTCCAAAATTGTCATTCCTCAAAAGAATGCCATTAAGTGTTAGACAACCAGTATACTCTATTATGTCCTCAGCCAACTAGTTTCGGGTAGATGAATCTTTTACCAAATCCAATATAGTTCATTAAAAGCGTAATCTCTCAAACTGATGTTTTTCAGAACAACACCTCAACTCTCAAAAGCTCGTTACGTCCTGAAGTACGTCCATCTTAGGCCTTTCAATTCCAGAAACCGAGCTTGGCAATAATAAAAAGTCACGTCTGAAGAGGGAAGACGTCTTTGAGAGTAAATTAAACATGTTGATATTAAAGCCACGTTCAAGAATCAATTTTCCATTCCAGGAATCGCTTTCCCTCCCGAGCCGCTTTGCTGTTAAACCTTTCCCAGCGCTTCTTCAATGGATTAAGTAACGTTTACCCGATTAACTCGCTGAAATAATGTTCCTCTGATGTTAGAATTGAGTATAATCCTGCTTTGGAAAGTATTTAATAACATTCCTTACTGTGCTTATTAGATGGTATTGGTAATTACTTTTTATTTCTGTTTAGGATCGGAACCTTTATCAATTTTTTTATTAATTCATCAATATCAAGCGGTTATTGAAACATCAACTTTTAAGAGGGTTACCTTTTTTCAAATGTTATGTGTAATTTAGAAATCTTATTAAATTATTGTTACGGAAAAGTGTGTATACAAAATAAACAAATCTTTACAATTACAAAAGAAAACATATAATCACTAAAGATTATTCCTGTTAAATTTGTACGACCGTATGTTTTTCTTTTGTTTTAAAGATTTGTTTTGTGTACTCCTTTTTCAGTAAATAAAAGTTAATAAGATTTCTAAACTACAAAAAGATGTAAATATTATCTAAAATAGCTAGTAAGTACTTCTTTCTTACTTTAAGGTCTGACCGTACTTTATTACATGCGGGATTCGGACGAGTATTTTAAAGTTCTTCCAAAATATTTTATTTTCAATAACTGAAAGTCTTCTGCGTTTTACAAAATATTTATCTTTACAAAATATAATCTACTAAATGTTAAAATTGCATCATGCCGGCGTTATATAAGTATACTTATAACAAGTAAAATTTTATGGAAATATTCTTCGACTTCATGAAAATTATTGAAAAAGAAGAAAACGGCATTTTGGGATCTGCAATTTAAATCCAATTTCAGGTAAAAAGTAACCAAAAATATAATTTACACAATAGGATATGAATTAGTATAAAGCAATCTGTGTAAGCTGACCATATAGCTAGCTCATTATCTAATGTTTTCCGTGTTATGTTTCAGGTAACTTTTCACTTGAAGACGGCATCAGATTGCAAATGCCGAAACGTCATCATATTCTTGTTCAATAGCAATTAAAAACATCCACAATTATATAAACAAACTCATAAATAGTTCAATCGTCAACAACAAACTTCAAACAGAGGATATAATACAGGGTTTTAACGCAACCCAATGTTCAAACTATATTAAGTCGTTTTTTACGAACGCTATATGGTCATAAATTGCATCACTGGTTTGTTCACTTCAACAATTACCAGATGGAATGTATTGTTGCAGTAATATAGTGGTTTGATTTGCTAATTTGATGTTGTGAAATAAACGCAATCATGATTTTTAGTAAAGATCAGAGAGTGTTTATTGCTAAAGAATACGAGCAAGATATTTTTTTGTGTCAAGAGGCGTTTGAGATCAGGTTTGCAGGCATGAATATGCTATTTGCTTTTGTTGTTTCAAAATTCTTAAAGATTTTTAGAAAAATTTTATATATATAACCCTAACATCCTCTATCACTATTCAGTACAGTCCACCCTCTGTATGTTTCCAGTTTCCTACACAACCTGTTTTGTTAAACTTTTAACAAATCTGTAAACTTTATATATTTTGTTTAAAAACTAACACCTGTAAACTTGACCACAAACGGCACTCTTGATAAAAAAGATTTCTCCTGTGCTTATGTATGCTTCAACAACAAACACTCTCTGATCTTTGCTAAAACCATGATTGCGTTTATTTTACAGGTGTAAAACCACTATATAACTGTAACAATACATACAATCGTGCAGGCAAGCATTCAAAGACCTCAAACTGTTGACACTCCTTGCCTCTACATTCTAGAGACATGTCTCTTTTCAAAACAAATGTAATACCATAAGGGTTGCGACACACACTCTTATGAAACCAGAAGGCAGGGACAACTACCGAACTGGGAGACACAGGACGGTAGTTCATGAGCTACCTTCTCAGGCAGGTGTTAATCTCATCAACAGATTACCAAAATCGTTTAAAACGCACAAGTGCCCAAGGCATTCAAAGCTCGTCTACAAAATGTGTTGTCCCTCTAGCTTTTTTATAACATAGACGAGTTTAACTGGGATACTGGTAATTGACTGACCGACTAGGGACTAGAGTGGGATAATTCGAATGAATGAGAGAGAGATTGGAAAAATTGTATGTATAAAAGGGAACTTAGATGTGAGAGTGAACGGAAAATTTTAGTTCAATCAACTTTTCTGACGACTGCTTACATTGAAATGTTTTGCAATAAACAATTTATTTATTATTTTATTTCTGATGATAGATATTAAAGTGAAAAAACCAATGATACAATTTATGACCATTTAGCGTTCGAGAAAAATTACTTACTAAAGTTTGAACATTGGGTTGCGTTAAAAAAAACACCCTGTATATCAATTTCCGTTGGAACACTTCAAACGCGCTGGCGACAGTTTCTTGAAACATTTTCGCCGGCGAGTTTTTTCTCTCAGAATTGGCATTATTGGTTCTCGCAGTCACGTTGATTTAGGCTCTAACTTCCAGACAAGAAACGTACCCGGGTTGAGAGAGGATAAGCCTGAAGCAGAAAACACAACGACATTCAAGCGACAAGAAAGGGACAACAGTTGGTCGCCCATATTCTGAGTAATGCTCTATGAATGCGTTATGTGCTTTGAATACTAACAATACACTACAGTTGAAACTATATTTACTGCATATTGTGTCATTCATTCATTATTGGCGAATGTTCCATAGGGAGTGTATCTATTCATTTCTAAAACGTGTCACAAAATGTAATTTTTCATGATGGAATAGAACAGTTACCCCAGGTGTTTTTCTTGACTATTGTAAAGAGTGGGGGAGGGTTTACTAAACACAAAAACTATTCGTCGTGCAAAATATCTATAATAGTAAATTGATTTAATCAAATAGGTGTTTAAGGTAGAAGAAAGTTGAAAATAAACCGCAAGAGTCTTGAACAACGAGATGAAAAAGAATCCCGAATTCCCACAGATGTAAAGACACGAGAAGCAATAAAAAGTTGGCAAAACGACTCAAAGCCGTTGTCTGCTGAGTTTAGACGAGGAATTCCACCAACCAGCGCATACACAGAAGAGGAGTGGAGAATGTTAGGCAAACCTACTTTATGTAGCCTGACAACCTTCAGTTAGCAACCGAGTGAGGGGTCTGTAGTACCCCCTCGGTGGGGGGAGGGGGGAGTTGTTAAACCCTTTACTCACAACCACAACACGGTACAGGAGCCGTGGTGGTTAACCTGGCGGTGGGAGGGGGGAGGCACGTTAACTAGTTAGGCAGAGTGTAACCGTTATCAACCCAGTTGGCAATGGACGACAAACTGTTAATACAAGGCTGGAACGACATAAACAAGACGATGAATTCAACTCTAAGGTCGGTGTCACAATTGTAATCTAGTTCTTCAGCCAGTAAAACAAGTAATAATTAGCTTGAAATATTTTGTCTCGCTGTGGAGCATTATCTTCAGTCATTGGCTGCGATGTTTCAGCCAATTGGAAATGGTACTCCACAGCGAGACCGAAATGTCTCAAGCTAATTATTATAATGTTTTGGCGCGGTGTGAACTGGAAGAACTAGATTATATGAGATAGGAAGTGTTCACATCTAATACTTTTATCATTTCAAACATTTCAGACATAAATTATCGACCAACCGATGCAATCCGGGGAGACTAACAAATTTAAAGAAAGTCTATTGACAATAAGATCAGTCCATTGTTAAATATGCCACCCTCGCTTATAAGTTTAAAAGTATTGCTTTTACTCGACCTTTACCATTCTGTCGTCGGCCAAGTATAGATTGACTGCTTGAAATTGCGACTTAAATTATACACTGACCAAGAGGGGAGAATGTTTGGGTGCTACATACAATTGTCAAATCACCGAAAGAGGGGTGAAATCAGGTTTACGATAAAATGTAGTCTCAGTTAAATAATTCAAAGGACACATTTAAACAGCCATTCAAAAGGACAACGCAGCTCGGATGTAGAGAGAACCACAAGTGTCCCACCAAAGGGGTTGGGAGGGTGTGAGGACTCAAGAGCTTCCGGAACAGTTGAATTAGTAAATGACGTCAAAGCAAGCTAGTTCCGGCGGAAGTTGGCCTTTTGGAGAGGGGAAGTGCTGAAGTGTGGGAAGGGGAGGGAAGGGATAAAAACACAAACTCTCACAACATAAGTTGCAGACTGAACATCACGGAGGAACTTTTACTTCGCGTCCACTTTTTGATTCATGATGCGTCCTCCCAACTCCAAACTTCGCGAATCATGCGCTTCTTTGCATGTTTCACTGCTTTGAGATCCTTTTCCGTCTTTGAGCACTAACAATACTTGTACCTACGTTTTACAGTTATTTTGAATTATGTTGCAGTATGCAGAAGTGGATGCCAAACAATGAGATATCGCCTCAAACAAGTAAATTAGTGGAAACGGTTACTCATTTTACTAATAAAACATATAAAACATTTTAGTATTTTACAAAACGTTTTTAACCTATTTACTAATTGAAACTAATCAAAAACGATCTCAAATTTAGTTTCGAACATTTTACCGAGTTCTAATACACACTTTATTGTCAAAGCGTACTCAAAATTTAATTCAAAAGAATTATTAACTTAAAATTTGTATTTTAGTATCAAAACATGTACACAAGCCATCCGAAGCGGTATTGATGAAATAGTAGCTATCAACAAAGATTATGAGTTAATTGTATTTAAGAGCAGGATTTTTGGATGTTCTCTCTGATGTTCTCTATAAACCGTATACAGTGCAGTGCGGTTCACATGCAGTGTAGAGCACTTCAAGCGGCCGACACTGTAGAGTCGGGTACAGGTGGCGCGGCCCTAGCGGAATATTTTGGCGCGACTCGAGATCGCACCACGTTAACGAAGCGTAACTCTCATAAGTCAGCCCATAATAACCTCCTCGGACACCACGTCACTTAGATGTTAGATTAAGGGGATCAAGTGGTCAGGGACTGGTTACCCTTATGCACGTCTGCCTCGTCTGTTAAGCATATTGCGCTACCACCGGAATGAAAGGAAGTCTGGATTCAGGAGAGGAATGGGACTGGGTTCGGCTGACCAGACAATCATGAGAGGGTGCGACAAGCAAGCCCGCTGACAACCTCTTAGGGGACTCTAACCCCCAAGACATGGAGAGCCTTGCCAACACTCAGGGGACCGTTCCCCCCAAGATTATGGCAAGCCTCTTCTGAAGTCGCGGTCTACCCTGCTGCCGCATCCCCCTAAAATGATATCTGATCCAACCTCCCCTGGTGGGGAACGGAGCGTGTTCAACATCTGGACAACTACAAAGCTGCCCAGTATTTTTGTTAACAACTCTTTTTTGATGTACCCCAGTATAAAGTAATCTGAGGTACTAACCAGACAGATACTGACTGGGGTGACCACGTCACTTACAGGTTACATTACCTTTTCTTTGTACATCGAGCCTAGGATTGAGGAGGTTAAAGAACCATCTTGCAAGTGTTGCTGGTACAGCCTAACGCGACCTCCAACAGCTTATTATAAAATTGCAATTTGTTTTAGATCAAACAACCTTTTAATCCCATTAATAAAAAAACAACGACAGATTTCGTCAGCGAGCAAGGAATAAAGATCTGAGAAGTGTTAACTGATGTAGAGGCTCAAGCCGGATTAAGTTCTCAGACAAATCAGCCCATTTCTATTCTCGCCTCGCCACAACAGTTGTTGTTGATACTGTTTAAACAAACTCAGCTGTGTATCAAGCGGAGCTCTGAACACAAAGCGGTGGAGGGGTGAGGGAGGGGAATGTTACCGACTTGGAAAGAAGAAATAATGATGCTACTTAGAACTTGGAGGGGGAAGGGAGCTTACTTCACGAAACAAAGGAACTCTTAAAATGTCCCTTCGTGTTCGTGTGTAGTCGGGTAATTGTCGCACTGTTTTCAATGATAGTTGTATTGTGCATATTTTCACAGTTTGTAACTCCTTAAAGATAACAAAAATCTTGAAAATGTTACTTTTGCATCCTCGGTGTAGTTTTAAAAAGTACGAAATATTATTAAAGATGGAGGTTTGTTTTATAATGCAACAGGACAGAACTTAGCTTTGTTGGTCACTGACCTTTCTGCAATAGTCCAAACACTAATAACTTACCAACTACAAAATACTCGTACAGTTCTAATTTTGTAAATGTTTCTGTTGATCTTAAAATATATATTCCGTGATTTTGCTTAGGAGAATTAGTCAACCAAGAAAGAACCCATATTTAACACTGAAATAGCGGAGTATTGATTATTTCTCTCCGGTGGACGAGGGGTAGGTTTCATTTTCTGTTTAAAAACATCGGCTCTAGTAGGGTTGTATTGTCTGGCTGAAGAGTCGCTTTGCTGCCGACCTTGCCAGTCAAGAGAAATGGTAGTAGCGATATTCCAACTTTGCTCCGCTCACTTAAAAGGTGGCAAAACTCAAAACTCACTCAAAGGTGGTTTCGTAGTCCCTTGTTTCCGACGCCGTTTATGAACCGAAACGTACAAATGCGGGTTTATACGATAGGGTAGGAGTGGTTCTATGTTCCTTATACACGAAAAGTAAAAAACTGCTTGTGAAAAAATTAAACACACTTTTAAAAAACCTATTTTTAGCAAATTTCAACATGTTTTGCTAATATTGGCGTAGGATAAAAACAGGTTATACCAACCTAAGTGACAATCTTTGAAAACATGAAAAACAACTTTTCTAATCTCTACACCAAAAAATAGCGTCCTAAACGGGGAACTACGAGAGTATGTTATGAGCAATATTTTCTGGGGTGATTAATCCTCTTAGCCTAATTACAATAAATTTAAGAATTTAAAATTAAAATTTACACAATCAACAGGTTTTAAATTGTAGCATTACATTTTCCACCCATTAAAGAAATAAGATCAAGATGTACGACTTCATATCTTTCAACCTGGACATTTAATTTGTTAAATAAAATCCTACACAATTAATGTGTAACATCCAACACTTGCGATGTAATTGATACCGTATGATAACACCACAACGTTTAACGTAACACATTACTAATGCATTAAACCATCATTACGAATGACTAATTTCAATCAATCAACGAGGAAATGAAAAGGCTGATAATTCACAAGATGAATGGCGGGTGATTTGCCTAATTGGGTTAATTGCAACCACCGATTACTCCGATGAGTTTTCTAGTCTCATTGCAATTACCTGTGTTCCTAAAAACTAGACTTTCAACACTGATTCCTCATTAGCGGTTCGATTAGTGATAGGTTTTTAGCTTCAAGTTCGATTTGTTCGTTGTTTGAAAAGTCACTCCTTATTTAAAAAGTCGCTGGTTATTCAGTGCATTTTACTTGGGTGGTTTTGGTGTTAACTTATTTGGCTAGTAGTGTTGAAGTTAAAATTGTTTTAACTTATTTGGCCTGAAGCTAACTTAAGTTCGTAGTAATGTGTTTGTTGAGTTTAAATACGTACGAAGACTCGCTCGTATTAAAAAGTACTTATTAGAAAATAAAATAAAAGGTAATAATGTTTTAATTTCGCACGACTAGTTTCGAAAATAATCACATTATGAAGAGTGTGCCGAGTGTAATTGGTCTATATAGAACTATATCCATACAGGGTGTTAACAAAAGGGTGTCAGAACAAAATAATTAATACTGATATATTCTACAAACGAATTGATACGAACTTTGTAACCCCGTTTATTTTATAGTATTGCAGAGAAAAAATAAAGTTTTAGTGATAAATGAAGTATGTTTAAAATAGCGGTTATTTCAAACTTTAAACCTAAAATAGCCCCAAATTGAGCAATTTAAGAAAAGTTTCACATTATACAAAAAGACAGGAAATAAAATTTCCAATCTAATGACACCTAGTTTGTTAAAATCCGTCGACAAACAACTGAGATAACAAGGATTAAAAATGCGTTACATGACTGTGTCTAGTCGCGCACCGAGCGCCCTCTTCCGAGTCTCGCTACAACATTGTGCTAGATTAGTGCGCAGCGTCATAGTTGTAGCATGAGGGCAGTAGATGGCGCTATGTCCGCGAATAGACACAAGCGTACCGCATCTTTCCGTGATATCTCAGTTGTTCGCCTGCGGTGAAACTGAAAACGACTTGTATTTTCGTGGTAAATATCTCGTCACGAATAACTAGCTTTACCCTCGAGTAAAACTGGTGAAAATCAACAAGCTGGTTAGACACTAAAGTATTTTCACTAGAAATATTTACATGTCTAGCAGCAGTTCGTTTTCCCACTTAATCACAAGGGTTAACAGACAGAAAGTGTTTAATTCTTCAACAACAACCGACTTCAAGCAACACAATATTTCCATCAACAATGTTTCTGCTCGCTTTTAAGAAACATTCTTTAACTAAATTACGATCAGAAACAAATTATTTCGATGTTACTTTCGTCTACGCGATTACAATAACTTGCCTCGACAGAAATCCAATTTTCTTTTTAATCCCACTCTCTGAAAGTATTCTGACGTCTAATTTATTTTGCAATAACAGTTTTCGTATCATAAATAACTGAAAAGAATAGTCATTGTTCTTTTGTAATCTGTTCGAAACATTGCGACTGATAATTTAAAATTGTTCTATTTTTGTTCCGAAAGGTATTTGATTGCAATAATACAGCCACTAAACGAACCATATATCAAGGAAGATGCACAATACAAGAGTGCAGGGTTGGTGAACGGGGTTAGAGTACACGGGTTAGAGTACGAGGTTGTCAGATGAGTCAAATGGGGGTTGATTAGTTGGCTAGATGACATACAGCTGTTTCCTTTGTCAGTCTAAACCGAGAATAAATGGTTAGAGTACGGGGTTAGAGTAAAGAGGTTGTCAGGGAGTGAGGGGTTGATTAGCTTGGCTAGATGACATACAGCTGTTTCCTTTGTCAGTCTAAACCGAGTATAATGGTTAGAGTACTAGGTTAGAGTACGAGGCTGTCAGGCGAGTGAGGGGTTGATTAGCTTGGCTAGAGAACATACAGCTGTTTCCTTTGTCAGTCTATACCGAGTATAATGGTTAGAGTACGTGGGTTAGAGAATTCCACCATGTGTTAGAGTACGGGGCTGTCAGGTTTATACCGCGTATAATGGTTAGAGTACGGGGTTAGAGTACGAGGCTGTCAGGCGAGTGAGGGGTTGATTAGCTTGGCTAGAGGCCAGACGCTGTGTTCCCTGTCAGTCTATACCGCGTAATGGTTAGAGTACTGGGGTTAGAGTACGAGGCTGTCAGGCGAGTGAGGGGTTGATTAGCTTGGCTAGAGGACATACAGCTGCTTCCCTTGTCAGTCTATACCGCGTGTAATGGTTAGAGTACGTGGTTAGAGAATTCCCCCATGTGTTGAAGTACGGGGCTGTCAGGTGTATACCGCGTATAATGGTTAGAGTACGGGGGTTAGAGTACGAGGCTGTCAGGCGAGTGAGGGGTTGATTAGCTTGGCTAGAGGCCAGACGACTGTGTTTCCCTTGTCAGTCTATACCGCGTATAATGGGCTCACACAATGGAGACTTACGTTCAAGCTGTTCCAACCTTCAACCTGGCAACACTGGCAGGCTGCCAAACTTACAAAACTAAAATACTCTCTAACTGCTCGTTCAGAGCTTATTTTCCACGTAGAAAAGTTTCCAAGTTTGGAGAATTTACGAGATTGTTTTTTGAGCAAGGAAGTGTGAGAAACGATACTTCGGAAACGGGAGTCGGATTTCTTGTTTCAGGTAAAAACAGTCCTGAAACTTAAATAACGATATTTTGTAAATTCGCTATGTCAAAACGTGGGACAAAATCAGAAGTAGTAATCCATAATACACGTACGCTTTTTATACACTTTCTATAATACAACATAAAGGATTATTTTTCATATGTGCTGACATAAATATTAAAAGCAGCTTAAATGCAAAATAATAAAAAACAACTTTAAAACAATTTAGTTTCACCAAAACGATTTCACCTATGAAAGTTTGAGGCCCAACACCTTCTAGAAAGTACCTTCAGACCAACACTACCTTTTATCTTTAAGAGTTTTGGAAGATAATTATTTCAACTTAATAAACAGCTTCAATTTTTGTATGATTTAAATGAAATATAATTAACTAAGTTACAACTCTTCAACCCTGAACATAACCACGAATAAGCAGAATATGACCTAATAGATTCAAAAGCTACGTTGCGCAACGTAAATCCAAGCAAAGCAGGATAAAAATCAAACATCGTTTCAGAAACCGTAGTAGCAGAACATCACATTATGTTGGATAACGCAGGGTTTCAGAGCTTAACCAAGAACACAAACAAGTTTAAACTGAAGTTAGTACAAAACTGGTGAATAGGATGAGGAAAGTTCGCAATCTCTATAAACTTTTGTTTTGACTTTAAACCCCAAAGTGGACTTTGCATCTTTGTCCAAGTTTCCTTTCTCTCTGCTCCGCTCTTCAGAGATAATATTCAATATCGTTGGGTAATATCTGGCGGCACAGTCTTCAGTAGTTCAATGGTCCAGTTATATTTCAGGGTATTTTAACAACTGTCACGACTTGTGATGTGATTTTGATTCCGTTTTGACTACTAAACGCAATTCAGTTGGACTGCTACCCATGTGGTTTCGAAATGGTTTATTAATGAGTAGGTAAGGAGTAGTTTTTCTTCTAAAGGTATTTGATTGCAATAATACAGCCACTAAACGAACCATATATCAAGGCACTGATAAAGATACTGCACAAAGTACAGGGTTGGTGAACGGGGTTAGAGTACACGGGTTAGAGTACGAGGTTGTCAGATGAGTCAAATGGGGGTTGATTAGCTTGGCTAGATGACATACAGCTGTTTCCTTTGTCAGTCTAAACCGAGTATAATGGTTAGAGTACTAGGGTTAGAGTACGAGGCTGTCAGGCGAGTGAGGGGTTGATTAGCTTGGCTACAGACATACAGCTGTTTCCTTTGTCAGTCTAAACCGAGTATAATGGTTAGAGTACTGGGGTTAGAGTACGGAGCTGTCAGGCAGTGAGGGTTGATTAGCTTGGCTAGAGACATACAGCTGTTTCCTTTGTCAGTCTAAACCGAGTATATAATGGTTAGAGTACTAGGGTTTGGTACGAGGCTGTCAGGCGAGTGAGGGTTGATGCTTGGCTAGGGACATACAGCTGTTTCCCTTGTCAGTCTATACCGCGTATAATGGTTAGGTACGGGGTTAGAGTACGAGGCTGTCAGGCAGTGAGTTGAGTGAAAGCTTGGCTAGAGGCCAGACGACTGTGTTTCCCTTGTCAGTCTATACTGCGTATAATGGTTAGAATACGGGGTTAGAGTACGAAACTGTCAGGCGAGTGAGGGTTGATTAGCTTGGCTAGAGGCCAGACGACTGTGTTTCCTTGTCAGTCTATACCGCGTATAATGGGCTCACACAATGGAGACTTACGTTCAAGCTGTTCCAACCTTCAACCTGGCAACATGGCAGGCTGCCAAACTTACAAAACTAAAATACTCTCTAACTGCTCGTTCAGAGCTTATTTTCCACGTAGAAAAGTTTCCAAGTTTGGAGAATTTACGAGATTGTTTTTTGAGCAAGGAATTGTGAGAAACGATACTTCGGAAACGGGAGTCGGATTTCTTGTTTCAGGTAAAAAAACAGTCCTGAAACTTAAATGACGATATTTTGTAAATTCGCTATGTCAAAACATGGGACAAAATCAAGTAAGTAATCCATAATACGCTTTTTATACACTTTCTATAATACAACATAAAGGATTATTTTTCATATGTGCTGACATGAATATTAAAAAGCAGCTTAAATGCAAAAATAATAAAACAACTTTAAAACTAGTTTCACCAAAGCGATTTCACCTATGAAAGTTTGAGGCCCAACACCTTCTAGAAAGTACCTTCAGACCAACACTACCTTATCTTTAAGAGCTTTGGACAATAATTATTACAACTAAATAAACAGCTGAATTTTTGTACATTTCGATTGAAATATAATTAACTAAGTTACAACTCTTCAACCCTGAACATAACCACGAATAAGCAGAGTATGACCTAATAGATTCAAAAGCTACGTTGCGCAACGTCAAATCCAAGCAAAGCAGGATAAAAATCAAACATCGTTTCAGAAACCGTAGTAGCAGAACATCACATTATGTTGGATAACGCAGGGTTTCAGAGCTTAACCAAGAACACAAACAAGTTTAAACTGAAGTTAGTACAAAACTGGTGAATAGGATGAGGAAAGTTCGCAATCTCTATAAACTTTTGTTTTGACTTTAAACCCCAAAGTGGACTTTGCATCTTTGTCCAAGTTTCCTTCTCTCTGCTCCGCTCTTCAGAGATAATATTCAATATCGTTGGGTAATATCTGGCGGCACAGTCTTCAGTAGTTCAATGGTCCAGTTATATTTCAGGGTATTTTAACAACTGTCACGACTTGTGATGTGATTTTGATTCCGTTTTGACTACTAAACGCAATTCAGTTGGACTGCTACCCATGTGGTTTCGAAATGGTTTATTAATGAGTAGGTAAGGAGTAGTTTTTCTTCTAAAGATTTGTGTTGCCATTGACCCAGAATCGATACCAAAAAATATGTTTAAAACGTTAAGAGACATTCTGAATAAGCGGGGAAGGGGTTGAGAGGAACATTGTCTTCTAGGGAAAATTGCAGCCAAGGTATTTTCATAACAAATGTTTAAAAGCTCTTCCGCAATTATCAAACAAATATTTAGGATTTATGACAGCTTCCATAGACAACACAGGCTTCAGTTCTAAACCTGCTATATTGTAAGTAAAGAGTGTTTACGTGTGAGTCTAGGAGCTACTTGTGAGGTAGGCTGAGGACACTTCAGCAGTGATGTACTGTACTGCCATCCTTCCTGGACCCATAACTTAGACCTTGCATAAAACCAGCCCACTCAGCTTCCATACACAACACAGGCTCCAGTTCTAAACCTGCTATATTGTAAGTAAAGAGTGTTTACGTGTGAGTCTAGGAGCTACTTGTGAGGTAGGCTGAGGACACTTCAGCAGTGATGTACTGTACTGCCATCCTTCCTGGACCCATAACTTAGACCTTGCATAAAACCAGCCCACTCAGCTTCCATACACAACACAGTCTCCAGTTCTAAACCTGCTATATTGTAAGTAAAGAGTGTTTACGTGTGAGTCTAGGAGCTACTTGTGAGGTAGGCTGAGGACACTTCAGCAGTGATGTACTGTACTGCCATCCTTCCTGGACCCATAACTTAGACCTTGCATAAAACCAGCCCACTCAGCTTCCATACACAACACAGGCTCCAGTTCTAAACCTGCTATATTGTAAGTAAAGAGTGTTTACGTGTGAGTCTAGGAGCTACTTGTGAGGTAGGCTGAGGACACTTCAGCAGTGATGTACTGTACTGCCATCCTTCCTGGACCCATAACCCTAAACCTTGCATAAAACCAGCTATATTGTAAGTAAAGAGTGTTTACGTGTAAGTCTAGGAGCTACTACTTGTGAGGTAGGCTGAGGACACTTCAGCAGTGATGTACTGTACTGCCATCCTTCCTGGACCCATAACTTACCTTGCATAAAACCAGCCCACTCAGCTTCCATACACAACACAGGCTCCAGTTCTAAACCTGCTATATTGTAAGTAAAGAGTGTTTACGTGTGAGTCTAGGAGCTACTTGTGAGTAGGCTGAGGACACTTCAGCAGTGATGTACTGTACTGCCATCCTTCCTGGACCCATAACTTAGACCTTGCATAAAACCAGCCCACTCAGCTTCCATACACAACACAGGCTCCAGTTCTAAACCTGCTATATTGTAAGTAAAGAGTGTTTACGTGTAGTCTAGGAGCTACTTGTGAGGTAGGCTGAGGACACTTCAGCAGTGATGTACTGTACTGCCATCCTTCCTGGACCCATAACTTAGACCTTGCATAAAACCAGCCCACTCAGCTTCCATACACAACACAGGCTCCAGTTCTAAACCTGCTATATTGTAAGTAAAGTGTTTACGTGTGAGTCTAGGAGCTACTTGTGAGGTAGGCTGAGGACACTTCAGCAGTGATGTACTGTAATTGCCCATCCCTTCCTGACCCATAACTTCTAGACCTTGCATAAACCAAAATTCACCTCTAGCTTCCATACACAACACAGGCTCCAGTTCTAAACCTGCTATATTGGTAAGTAAAGAGTGTTTACGTGTAAGTCTAGGAGCTACTTGTGAGGTAGGCTGAGGACACTTCAGCAGTGATGTACTGCTGCCATCCTTCCTGACCCATAGGAACTTAGACCTGCATAAAACCAGCCCACCAGCTTCCATACACAACACAGGCTCCAGTTCTAAACCTGCTATATGAAGGTAAAAGAGGTGTTACGTGTGAGTCTAGGAGCTACTTGTGAGGTAGGCTGAGGACACTTCAGCAGTGATGTACTGTACTGCCATCCTTCCTGGACCCATAACTTAGACCTGCATAAAACCAGCCCACTCAGTCATACACAACACAGGCTCCAGTTCTAAACCTGCTATATTGTAAGTAAAAGTGTTTACGTGTGTCTAGGAGCTACTTGTGAGGTAGGCTGAGGACACTTCAGCAGTGATGTACTGTACTGCCATCCTTCCTGGACCCATAACTTAGACCTTGCATAAAACCAGCCCACTCAGCTTCCATACACAACACAGGCTCCAGTTCTAAACCTGCTATATTGTAAGTAAAGAGTGTTTACGTGTGAGTCTAGGAGCTACTTGTGAGGTAGGCTGAGGACACTTCAGCAGTGATGTACTGTACTGCCATCCTTCCTGGACCCATAACTTAGACCTTGCATAAAACCAGCCCACTCAGCTTCCCTCCAAAACAGGCTCCCTCCGTTCATACATTCCACACAATACGTTATAACTTGAAACTAGGAAAGATAGTTCCATTGATTAAGATACTGTACTGCTCGTAATTAAAATACAGCAGACGCCTAGCCCTAGGTGCTACCGTGAATCATAGCGAATTTCCTAAAAGCGGGAAAATCATACAGCACAAGAACCCTATAAGCGACGTTTCCTCCAAAATTGTAGTTTAGGCTATAAAAGTTGTTTTATTCGATTTCCTTTAACATACGCGCGTTTTAATAATCACTCACATCTGTGAAATTATCCCTGATAAAAATTGTATCCACGATTGAAAATTGCGAATTCCACAATTTAATCAAGCACATTGGACCAACTGCACTTCATGTTTAAACGTCCCTATTTTCTACCCCATATAAAAATCGTTGAACACGAGTAGAACCTATCATACTTTCATTTAAAGCAGGAAAAAATACCAACGCGTTTCTTTGCAGATGATACATTTTCTTCAACAAAACTCCCGCAGGTGTTTAGATTTGTAAGCGAGACGAGAGGCGAAGGTCACAGTTAACACGTAGGAATGCGAATGAAATAATAAACGGTGTCGCTTGTGTAATAGTTGGACGCGGGGGGGAGGGGGCGATGTATGAGCAGGGGTGGGGAGGGGTAAATGAGAAAAACTGTTGAGAAAACATTCCTCCAGAGTTTGAATGTTCTTGTAATTCTTGCGTTGTTTTCCTCACATTTTATTCAAACGTGAACTCGTCAAAAACTCCATTTCCTCTCGAAATCCTCCGTTATTTTTACAAATGGAAATAGCCTTCAGCGACGTTATCGCGAACGGTTGAGTTCGCTTGAAAGATAAAGATGCATTTAAAATTACTTCCACGTCGCCTATGATGATTTGGTACATTGTTAATGCTTAGAAGATACATGCAAGAAATTTTGCAACTGTTTTGTCCGTGTTAAAAATTTATTTTAAATCGGCTCAAAGTATGGATATAAGAAAAATATCCCAAATTTTCAATTTTGTATAAGTTTAAAATAAGCATTGGTTTCATTTTCCAACGTTAAACTTTTCGTTAAACCCGGATACGTTTTAGTTTTTCTACCACTGATGGACGTTGGCGGAATTTCCCCAAAGTCTCCTGCCTAACCTCCGCAACCTCAAGGTTCAGAGTTCTTTGACATGCCACTTGGTCACCGAGAACCTCTTGTTATGAAAATGATACTTAGGTTTGAGACACCGACTACTCATAGAGGGTATTTTAAGGTGAATCTGGGGTTTTGATAGATGATGAGGTTAGTCTTGTAACAAACTAGAGCCGACTGTTCCCCAGATTGGGTCAGCCTAACGACCAATGGGAAGAACGACTTAGCATTATTTCCGAACCACGGGGAATGAACATCGCGAATAGGCCATCGAAAGTCCAGGTTATTGCAGCACCGGGAGTTGATCCCGATCTACTTGTTGCGAAGCGCGCACTCTACCACTCAGCTACGCCCGTTGCCCACCCACAAATGAACACACATTCACGAAACTAACCAATAGGAAAACAGCGGAATCGGAATGTCACCCAGAAAGTTTCAATCAGGATAAGTGGACATTTCTACAAATTCAGAACCATTATCGCGTAGAAGCTCTGAATCGATCTACTCTTGTTAATACGGAGAATTGCACAATGCTCACTCTCACATTTCCAGAGCGCTTCAAATATGCATGCAACTATTCAATTCACACTGAAGAGTGTTCAATTCAATGTCTGAGCACTTTCAGCAGCGTATTGAACATTGAGTATTGAGCGTTCATCGTCCATTTCCCGCTCATATGCCAGGCCGGTGTCGACATATTGTTGTGTAGGTTACGCTTGAGAAATTTACGTGATAATAAACTGTTAAGGCCTGTCTGGAAAGCTGCTTTAGACTATCTGGTACTAACAGTCTGATAAGTTGATAGGTTGTATTTTGGTTGGAATTTAGCAAACACAGTGTCCGAAGCAGGTCTGTTGAATCCTGCACTACTAAAAACGAAGATCATAGTATAAGTTATTAGCGAATTCCATATATAATTATAAGTGACCACTCTACAGGAAGCAAGTATTTTTGTCCACATTTCCCAAAAATAGGTAAAACTGTTTTTTTTGCAAATGTCTGGAGGGCGTTTCCCGAAAAAAATGGAGGTTTTAAGTAAATAAACCAGTTGTTATCATCTGACTTTAAAAATACTCAGTATACAATTTATGATACCGTAGTCGACATGTATACTAAAATCTTATGATTCCGTTCAGCTAGACACAGATGGCGGCGGAGAATTGATATTTTACCGCTATCTTGGTTCCCAAGTTTGAATTTTGTTTATTTTAGTGCACATGTTTGATACGGTGACATAACTGTTTATTCCAAATTTCGTTGAAATCGGATCATGAATACAGTTTTGCAGCCCAAAATTTCATTTTTGGGGAAACACCCCTCAAAAAGGATATTTAATGTAAATTATCCCCGTTACAGTGAATTCGCTAAGACTCACGCAAGCGCTTTGGTTACGCGTCGGCTATTTAACTTAAACAATAATAACTATGCATTTACTGTTCGATCGTGTAACTCACACAAAGGCAACATTCACTACCCCCACATCGGAAAATGTAGGTAAAAACACGCTCGGCGCCGACGAGGGCGGGAACTTTGTAAGTGCTTACGGGTTAATGTTCAGATAAGGGCAGATGTATATTGCCGAGTGGCTGTGATACCGATAAGCAGCGTCTTCGCCCTCCCCCCACTCTTCCTACCTTCCCCCACCACCAAACTTGGAAAATAACGCCATTAATCTCCGCCAGGAGCGCTGTGTGCGCGTCCTCTAATCCAGGCGCGTAGGGTATAAGTTCGCCGCTAGTTTCGCGTTATCAAAGGCTGGCGCTGGCACTTCCCAACTTTCACTGCTGTGTTTTATTAATTAATTAATCACGGTGTAATTAATGCACTGCCAACTTACCTTGGGACAGAGGCGCATTTTGTCAACAGCTGATTTACAGCGGCACCTGGAAAATAACGGTTATTAATTGTTATCATCGGGGTAATATCTATCGGGGTATTGTAACTTATGAGACATAATGAAAGCTGAAAGTGTGCTATGAAATTTCACTATCTGGACATATAGTCAATTTTAACTAAGATTTTGAATCGGTAATTTGGTTTATAAATTGTTAAAAGTAACAAACTATGAATTAAGAAAGGCGCTATGTTACACCTTAATCATAATAGCAGGAAAAGCCACTAAGAAGTGTGAAGTTACACCCAAGGGTGTAAATGTACACCTTAAGTGTAAAATATTTACCCTTTGAGGGAGTAAAAGTTTTACCCACTAGCCACCATTTGGGAATTTCCACTAATTAATTCTTATCTACTACATTGTTTAAGGGATTTTGTTTAAACTTCGTGTGATTAGATATCATCTAAGCAATATAAATATAAACAACAAAAACTAGGCAATTTCTTTTCTGACTGAGATTTTAGAAACTAGATTTCTCCGTGTACGCAGTGTTATTGAAATGGGATATTTCAGAACTTCGAATATATTTTACAGACTTAAACCGTGAAAAAGCCTTTATTGGTAAACGTTAGTTTGTACTGTTAAGAACTTTATTATTTGTCCTAAAGAACCACACCACAAATTCAAATAAATCAGTGCTAACACCGTTACACCTCTTAACCGTGGTTAGTTTTTACAGTTACCACGAAGTCCTGACTTTGACATGTAAACTAAAGCTTTTTTTATTAATTTAATTTAACCCGGTGCAAAATGGCCTGCAGAGGTATGTCGCAACCTCTTATGGTATCGAATTTTAATTTGAAAAATATACATGTCTCTATGACAACAGTGTGCTTGCTTTCATGTCTCTCTCTGGCGTAATTTCGCGATTGTTCTAACAGATTTCTTTTTAAAACAGAAATAAAAATTCTGGAAAAATTGTGTCCGCACAACTTCCCAATATGTTTTCGTAGACACGATTACTTTTAAAATGTCCGTCATGAGCAAAAAACTGATTTCCAAAAGTATCTCATTTTGGACTGCAGCGCACATTCGGTAAATTTAGCGCTTTGAGGCGACCGTGACCTTGAAGCGCGCAAGATTGCGACACGAATGCGCAAGCACGACGTGTTTATTATTATGTCTAAGTGTTTCCGCAGCTCCGGAGTTTGCCAGCTGCAGTCACATTGTCACCAGTCACGTTCTGTGACCTGATTCCGTGACCTGTACGTGACCACGCAATAGTTGACTCATGCACTTCTTGCTTGCGGGTGAGTCGCATCCGCCAGTGGAAGGCGGAATGGAACAACGGTCATGGAGGGCTTTTAGGGGAGCAAGATGAAAGACTCTTCGAATGTAAAAACTCACGAAGACGACGATACTAAAACAGAAAAAAGCCGGAATATTTAGTAAATATCCCCCATACCAAAACTAAAGAGAAATGAACGCCGGAATACTATTATTTATTAGCGAATTCCCATTGGAATTAGAATTATTTATATCAATCGCCATTTTAAAACAACACGTCGTAGAACATAACTGCTGTTTGTAGTTTTAGTTCCTCAACACCTACTGAGTATTATTTGTCCCTCTCCCCCACCTTAACTGTTTAAAAATGAAATATTTAAACTTGTCACGTTTAAAATACAACTTATTTTGAATGACGAATTGTTCTTGAAAATCATCTGAGGGTATTATCACAACTCTGTAACATAATACTGTAGAGTATTTTGAAGAAAACTTGCCATACAAATTGTATTTGAAATGTAGCATTTTAAACCTGATTTCTTGAAATATTTAAAAACACAATATTTTGGGTATAACAAAAAAATTGAGATACAAAATTTAAAAAAGAGTTTGTATTTATAAAATTACTGTGTAAGTTTTGGGTGGGGGTTGGTGACACAAAGTACGTCAAAACAAACTTCAGGATCCTATAAAAACATTCCCCGAAGGGTTTTTCAAAATATTTCCTTTTCAAAAGTTAAGGTGGGGGAAGGGTCATTTAAACCCACCCTGTATAACACAACCAATGGCAAAACCACTCAATTCTTTGCACAATTTTATTAATCGAAGTTTTTATTGTCGAAGTTAAATTAATTGGGGGAAAACTATAACATACATATCTTTTCTACGAATATAAGTACTGTTTATAATTTAAAACTAAGTACGAACAAGAACGAAAGGTAAAAGTGCTGTGGAGGACCAGGATCGATGTCCATTTCATAATCCCGGGATTGAGTCTTTGCTGATGATATGAATCGCTCATTACTTCCTCAGGAAATTCATAACAAACATCTATGGATATAAGTGACTTCTAAGCTAACGAAGCTAATTAAATTAATCTGGATTTGTCCCCAGTCAACGAAATCAAATAAGCGTCAAAAAGCTTACAAATCGACTGGGAAATCGCAAAAGTACAAATATCAATTAAAGCTTGAAAAGGTATCCGTTAGCAAAAGTAAACATTTAACGAGTAAGATTAAACTCATAAAAAGATTTCCTCTCGGAACAATAATCCTTTCCAAACAATCGGTTTACTCTTACTCAAATGTAATTAATTAAATTCGCGAACATCTGAGCCACGTATAACTGGAACACTTGACTTGCTTCCGGATTTACGAATTCTGAGTTTTAATTAGGGCGGCAAGTCTGTTGGAAAAAGAATTAATTAAGATAAAAGGATATAAAGGCGACTGAGACTTTCTTGCCGGAGGGGATTTACAGGTCGCAGTGAGACGAATTAATAGAGGGGTGAAGGGGGGGTTGAAGTCACCCCCCGTGCCCCCCAGGGGGTCGTGGGTTTTCACTTGCTAGAGCGATCACATGCCGTTGTGAATGCAGTTTGCAGGATTTGTAACAGTGTTTCAATTGTGATAGCTTTCTATAAGAAATTATTTACCGTGTAAAACTATTAAATATAAAACTCTTTTATTATTGTTCTTAATCGTGTGTTTTTGATTACTAGGTCCTAATGTGATGCTTTTGATACGAGGCTGAAATTAACGCCCGAGGCGATGCCGAAAATTGATGAAAAGACACTTTTGGCGCGAGTGATGAACGATACTTATAAGTATTATGTAGGTAAATACCAACAAATTGATCTATGACCTTCTAATTTGACCCCACTAGTCTGAGTTGTTATGACTACTTGAAGAGCTGTCATTCATCCTGACCGATTATGAGTTATTGCTTAGTATCTATATGGAATAGATTATTTCTCATATAATAAACAAAACCCCATTAAGATCGATTGTTAAAGTAGTTATATTTACAAAAGTCGACTTCTTTACAGTCGATCGATCATTCTGATCAAACAAAACTATTAGAACAACTGATGTCCTTGCAACTTTAACAACGATAGAAATACCTGTTTCTCCCTAAGGAGAAACAGACATATCAGACCATCACCTGCTTGGTTGGTCCTTGTATTTCCATTGGCCATTGGGCTATTAATTAATGACCCATTCTAAGGAAGAGTCGGCCTTAGTTTGTAACAAGACTACACCTCATAACTCATTACTACCACTCATCACACTCATCCTTCACCACATATTTGCCTTAAAATACCCTCGTTAGAGTGGTCGGCATCTCAAATAGTGATGCAGTGATTTAGAAAAAGATAATTAAAATAAAGCTTTATTTCCTTGTGAATGAGCAACTCTTTAGCTCATAGTAGTTAAGCTCGTCAATACATGTCTAAATCAGCAGTTTTTTTTCAGCAAAATGACAAAATGTTCTGGAGAATTGAAGATATTAGAGAAATTGAAACCATTCCAAAGTAGGCAGAATATCCAACAGACCGTGTGAACCATGAGGATACACAAAGCCCCGACACACACACACACACACACCACACTTACTTGGTGGTCGTGTTTACGCATAACTTTATATCTGCATCCCCAACACTACACACACGGCGTTATAACTCAACTCACGTTGTCAGAGAGAGAGAGAGAGAGAGATCGTTGTTGTTGTGATCGACCTGAACAATCGATACATATTTAAGTTCGACAACAATTAGGAGTAATTATGTTCAAAAATTAGTGTCAGTGTACGAGTTGCCCTACTCCGCATGACAAAAAATGTCACGACAATAGTTTTAGAAAATAGCGCAGCTACTTCACTTTGATATACCCACAATTTTCATACGGACTAGCACTGTAAAGATATTGCATAAAAGAAATTTTATTCTTCATAGAAATGTTCAAAGAACTATTGCAAAAGGTCAGTGGAGAGAGTCGTGCAAGCTAGCTTTCGAAAATCTTAAATTGTTAACACTTCATGCTGTACGTTTTAGAATTGTGTGTTTTTTTATCAAATCAATATGCGAAAGCATAAAGGGTAGCGATTGTCACTCTTATCACACTAAAGTCAGAAATGACTACCAACTGGGAGACATAGAACGGTATTTATGAACGTTTGCCCTCGGAGGCTGAAGTTCAATTCGCTAAAACGTTACCAAACTTCATCATAAGTGCCGAGATGCCAGACGTATTTAAAATCCGCTTTAGTCGTAAAAGCGTTCAGCCAAATCTTCGAACATAATTGGGATTTAAGAAATATTATCGAATTCTACCAATGATTGGGGTAGGGAGAACCAATTTGAATGCATGAACACACTGTATGCTCGAAGGAGTTCTTAATGTAGGGAGTTAATGGAAGATTTCTAGATAAATAACTTTGAATGTTGCCCCACATTTTAATCTGTTCACACAATAAAACATTTACTGTACTATCAAATTTTCGTTGAAACAATGAGATATTCATTCCGTCAGCAAGTTTGAGGCCTAATCTCGAAGCAAGGCTGTAAACGGAATTAGAGTACCAAATTGTATAGGAAACTCGATTCACTCATGCCAGCGGCGCTTAAGCGCTTAGCTGCGTGTCGCCCTGGTTTATTCCTTGCACTCCCCTTAACACAGATCTATGCTTCGGCGCAAAACGTGTTCCTTTGTATTGAGAAAACATAAGACATTTAACGGTCAAATGGGATAATTAAAAATAATTCTGCAATGCGGTATTAAAAAACTCACTTAAAACGTGAATAGAGTCTGTAATTTCAAAGAAAGTAATATTCTTTCCAAAGGCTGAAATCCAATTTCAACAAGTATTCATTTGAACTGACTGCAAAGTCATGCCCACGGTGGTGACGCTGAACACTGAACACTGAACGGTGGTAACGTTAAAAGCACGTTTTGCAATAAACATTTGACTAAAGGAATTAACGTTCACAGTGTAAATACGCCAGTCGCCAGGTATTTCATTTGTTTTCATTTCTGTAACTGGATTCTGCAGATATTTTCACTGCTCCAAGTTTAACTGTATTTTGCAAGTGCGACATTTGCGACGAGAAAAAATGTCCAAAGTTTTATGAAAATTAAAACTTTTAAATTTATGTAACTTTTTGAATGGAACTTCTGTGGAGTTATGTCAATGCCACTGAATGATGTATTCTATGGGGCCAAGTGAAAATCCTAACAGTTTTCACACGTTGGTAAATTCTTTATTTCGTAAATTTCATTTTTTACTTAAACCGTTAAGGTTACTTACTTGTGACTTAATATGAAAAGAAACTTTAATCATACCTACCATCTGCTAATTATTTTTAAAAACATTTTCTTAGATTTTTTAGGTGCGTTAAACAACTATAGCAGCTAGTAGGCTGTTTGAAAATCCCAAACATGTCTTGTGCCGTATTATTAGAGATGCGCGTACCACAATTTTGGACCTTTATAAAAAACTAAAGTTGAGTTCGGATCGCATAATTTGAAATTTGCACTAATGTTTTGGGCCTTATTAAATCCCTCAATTTAACGTTGAACCACATTACATGTAAAGCATACTAACGTTTTAGGCTCCAAATATCAATTTATGTTCGACTACACTATTTGGGAAGCAGACACAGTTTTAGGCATTTGTAAAATCCTTAAATTTATGTTGGACCACAATATAGTCAATGTTGTTTTGTACGAAAGCTAAAATTTCAAGGTAGATTACTCCTGCAAGAATCTTCGGCGAAAGCCTCCGTCAATAAACTCTGTATTGTTATTCAGAAGGAGTGTTTGTGGACAATAGAGTGTTGTGAGAATAGGGGTTGTTTTGCCTGCAGTCCTGACCTATCCCAAACACGTGGCGGGACCACAATAGGGCGAGTGCTCTTGGGTAGAGGGGGTAACATCTGGCATCCGTCACTAGTCGATAGATAGCTGGCTGTTCGATACATCGACTTTATGACTAACTGATTTTCAGGTTTTTACGAAGTTCAAACCATGAATCGTTTTGTCATTGTGGTTACCCGATACGCTGGGAACTGAAATTAATGCCGAGTACGTCACGTAAGGTGTGTGTAAATGTTTTTTTTTTTTGCTTCTGCCTTATACTAATGATCCTAACTCTGATTTAGGATGTTTCTACGTCTGTAGCTTAAAATAAAATCACAGGTGTGTATAAAGTTGCATATCTGAATCTAGGTTACCAATAAGATTTATGTAGCTTAGGGATAATTGTTGTTTTCCTCAAATCTGAGGAAGACATTTCATACATAACATAATACATTTCAAACGTGGAACTCAACACAGTTCCACTTAAAACATTTCATATATTTTGGTTACGAAGCAATACTAGATGATCATGATTCCAGAATGATATTTTTCCCATGGTAGGTCCCTATGGTAAGAGCTAGTTGAGGAATTTTCCATAAGCTTCATAAAACAAAGGAAATATACTCTTCGTTCCCTAAAGTATATGTTTAAAACCACGTCAGAGATAACATGCATTTGTTTATTAGACTTGAAAATTAGGAGTTACCCGTCTAGCAGCTAACAGAAGTTGTATTAGACTAAAACTGGCGACACGTTTTGGCCATCTGAAGATCAAAAACATGAAGTGCACAGTAAGATCCTTTCATCTGGGGTTAGTCAATAGTCGACTCAACATTTAACCATTAATATTTACAGTCCATAAGACACAGTTAAAGAATGAACTCAGAAACACTAAAATGTATCACGACCTATAGAATTCGAAATTGATTTCAATTTGTCGTTTGTTATTCGATTATGAATCGTACCGAAGATCGACTATCTAATCTGAGAAGTCGATTGTTCCCACTAAATCATCCTACTCGCCCCCTTTTAAGTCTCTTGTTCGAATTGTAAAGGAGCGGTCAGGGGCAAAAACGCTTGCGACTCTTAGGTCGTCCCGCCCCAGACTTCATTCGGAGACCAAAATTTAAAATTTAACGGTCAGCCCAGAGAGTTTAATCTTTTGGACATAATGGAAAGGTTTCCACCTACTCGATAATTCATCTTTGAAATATGCAGCAGCTGTAATCATAAGAAATTAGGGAGGGTACAAGAGAATTAAAGTATAAAATGTTTGGGTCTTTGCGGACCCACGGTGAGTTGGAATCGTGCGCAACTCCGGAGCTCATCACTTCGCTGGCGCAGGTAGGATCCACATATTAGTCAATACTTGCTAAGTGTCTATGCGGTAGCGCTAGGTAAAGGTCGAGGCTGAGTGGTAGAGGACTTTGTAGCCCTAATAGTCACTTACACATGTGATTACTGGGGGATCGAACCTGCGCCAGCGGAACGATGAAGAAAACCCTTGACCTGTTTACGGTATTTTTAGAGTACAACCAGTTGTAACAGACACTGGGTGAGAATTAAAGTTACTTGGTACACAAATTCATGACACTTGTTCCTTAAATGTATTCTAAAAATCAGCAAAACCCGTTCGGCCAGACTAAAATGCCGGCAGAAAAAAGTGTTTCCAACCCATTTTGGACTGGCTGATTGCATTTTGTAGACTTTTGTCAAGCATATTTATATAAGGGTGAATCAAAATCATCACGTAAATTCAGCGAAACGGCATAAAACACGATTTTTGGAACTGTCGACGAATGCAAAAGGGAAAGTTTGCGAAGTCCTCTCTACCACTCAACATCGACCTTTACCTAGCGTTACCACATAGTCACTTTACACATATGATGACTGCAGGGATCGAACCCGCGCCAGCATAGTGATGACCTCCGGAGTTGCGCACGATTCCAACCCGCCACGGGATTCGCTAGGATGAGTAATCGTGATAATTAACTAGAAAATGGAGACGGGGTAAAATACTGGAGTGTATCTCTGACATAGAGTTAATTAACTCGATGTATCCAAGTGTCAGAACAATTCGCGCCACACGATCATATTGACTCGTACACCTTGATACTCTACAACTCTAGACTCTAGACTGCATCTCCTTGTTGAGAACAATATACAGGGTGGTTTTTAGTTATTCGTCAGGTTTCGGAGCGTTAAAATGCAGGGTTATTACAAACTATGCTCATGATTTCAAGAGATCACAAATTATAGTTTTGTTTGTTATACAAAGAAATAAAATGGTTACGTTGTAAGAATAACTCAAAGGTTTTGACGCAAGAACTCAGAAATAAAGATTTTCGACATGGGTACCTCTTGTGATATGACAGATTTCAATCATATAAACAAGTTTTTGTTGTATTGATCGATTGTTTCGACGGCATTAGTAATCCGTTGCTGGATCTCGGGTATGCTATCTGGTAATGTTGGTGTTGTATACACTTTATCTTTGATGTATCCCCACAAGAAAAAATCACAGGGAGGTTATCCTTCAGACCACCATGGACAACAGATTCCCATCAGTGGTCATCCACCAAAACGGGATCCACCAACCACAAAAACAACCAGAAACACCAGGCCCGAAAACATTGCGTTCCTCAACTACTTGCTTTCGCGAGAAAGGTGGAGCTTTCTAAATTTTTGTGATCCTGTCGAACGGCAATTTCGAAATTTCGCGAACACCTTCAATTTCCACTTAGACGTGAGTTGTCCTCAAAAAGACAAATAAAAACCGAGGGCACAAAGGTGCATGGATTACCAAAAATACCCTTACTTCCGAAATCAACAAGCAAACAGCACATTTAGACTTCAAATTATTTTTCAAAACTATAAGCGGATTTACAGAAAGACCATCAAAGCGGCAAAAGCCTATGATTTGTCTAAATATTGCTCACGTCAAAAAACGTTTCAAAAACCGCATGGGCCATTATAAACAATAAAAATCCGCGTACCCAATCTGACAATAGTTTTGTGTAGACCTTATTTTTATGTATCTCCACAAGAAAAAATCACAGGAAGTGATATCCGGAGATCTTGGAGGCCAGTCCAGGAGTGCGTCATTATATTTGGACCAGCGCGCCCAATCCCTCTCTCAGGCAGCTCTGTTATGTTCAGCCCTAACATCCAAGTGGTAATATGGAGGTGTACTATCCAATTTCAGAATGAAGTTTACAGAATCTTGTTCTGATTCCAGTATAAGCTATTTTGTCATCATGCCAGAGAAATTTATTCTATTAACCGTTTTTCAATGGAGAAAAAATGCCCGTACACTTTGACGTACATGACAGAGAAAAACACATAAACATTGGGAGAATCGCGCACGTACTCAATGCAAGCACCCAAACAGATGTAAATCAAAGTTCTTGAGTTTTTCTTTCCAATGGTACTTACTTAAATGGTCTTAGAACAAATTCACCCGGTGATATTTATCATCTAAATTGGGAACATCATGCATTTTAATAACCCTGTAGTGCAGAAAAACATGTCACTGGTAAGGAAATATCTTTAGATGTTTAATAGAAACAACAGTTTTTAAAAATCCGTTTATTGCATAGTATTACGGTTCTAAAGAGAAGAATTAGATACGAATTAGTATCAATAGAACAACCAATTCGCCTCTTACCAATTGGTGTAATACCAATTGGAAAGAAACACTAGCAACAAAATTCAACTCAATGTGATAAAACTATTCTAAAATAAAATTACGAGTGTTTAATTACTCAAATTACTATCAACTGGCTCAATAATTTGCAATTAATTACCAATATTTTCCCATAAAACGCAGTCTCAAAACTGTTTTTCAAACAATCATAGAACAAAAACCTTCACAAACAACATAATTACAATCCACAATACTATTTAAACGAGCTCAAAAACACACAAACGTAAAAGAAAAACACAATCATACAAAAGCGCATTTTGCCAGCTGTTATACAACTAGCGAACGACGCATTTCCACAAGAGAAGACTAGAGTGTCGTCGACATAAATATGAACACGAGGTGAACACAACGCGTTCTCATTAAACGCGCTGCTGTGTCTAACGTCATAGTGGCTTAACTGACGTAAGTGACGTTAATATTTAATTACGTTGTTACAACGTCACCGAAACATGACAAAGCCAGATAATACGCCGGTTGCCAGAACACTCTGCCCGCGGAGTTTTCATGGAATTGCGTTTCATGAATGAAAGCGGTTTATGTTTTTATTTTGTTTGAGAGTTTTTCTTTTTTGGTTAAATATTTCTTGTCTGTGAATTGCCAATTAATGTAGACATGAATGCGAGTATAGGGGAACTACAAACCCACTTGCTTTATCGTATGCACAAAACAATTAATTGTTTATTGAGAGACCAGTGCATAGGCTTAACAACAACAAAGTTAAATACATAATAAAATATACAGATAAGTTCACTTAATAATTTAAAATCGTCTTTGAAAGTCCACGACGCTGTAATATGATCTGCAGATTAAATGATTTAAATCTATGTTTGAATTTCTTGATGTTTTCTTCTTGTTAATGTTTGATGGTAGGACATGGAATTTTGTTGTAGCACTTTTAACATATAGTAATAAGTTTGTTTTTTAAAAAAGCTTGTATTGGGTTTGGCACTTGTAAATTTTGAAATTTCTTAAATTATGTTGATTTGTCGGTACACAAAATTTTAAATTTATCTTGATTTTTTTTAAACAACACTGCACATTCAGGATGTATATTGAGAAAAATGTTAAATTTTGAAACTTTTAAAATATGATTTGCAGCTTTCTCTCTTCTTCAGATTAAATATTTTCCTCACGGCTTTTTTTTGCAAAATAAAGAGGTATTTTGTCTGGACATTTTCATGGCCCCATATTGGAATCCCATAGTTTAAATGTGTATATATATGTGTGTAGTAAATATTAAATTTTATTTGAAAAGAGTTGTATGATGATAAAGTATGAAGTATAAATATCCCGGTTGAAACCTTTTTATTATTTTCTCAATATAACTTGTAAATTTCATGACACTTTAATGCCAAACGGTGTCACATAACACATAAATTTGCATACGTGTCTTAACGACAAGAATATTATCCTTATTTTTTCCAGATGTGAAAAACTTTCCATCACGGTTTTAATATTCCATGCTATTTAAGAGGGCGCCGCAACCTCTATCCGGCATAAGAAAACTTGAGAAAATATGAAAACGACGATTAAGATGTTAACCTATCTTATGTAAACAATGAAATGTTTCAATAGAAGCAAAGAGCTATTAATTTTGCAGCGTATGAAAGAAAACGTTAAACTTCCTTGCAAAAAATTGATTACAAGAATTCGTGTTTATGGTCTTATGGGAAAATCAAGAATTAAATTAACCGAATTAATAATTTATTGTTTGATGAAAGTACAGGTTTTAGTGTTCATATGCAGCAATCTACAATAGCTTTATGATTCTATTGAAACATAATTTATATCTAGGATCGTTAACCAGTTTAAAATATATTTCACAGTTTTTACTTCATGTTGTAAAAGAGACTGGGACTCGTGGCGTGGTCCTGTAATCCAGCTTCATGGAGGTCAGGTTTTGAGGATGATATAGGTCTAAAGTGGCTCAGATAGTCTTAGTGATCATCTGATGATACCCGCATCAACTCCCACCATCGTTTAGACATATCAGACCATCACCTGCGTGGTTCGGAAGTCACGTTAAACCGTTAATCCTTGTATTTCCATTGGTCATTGGGCTAATAAAATACCCATTCTAAGAAAGAGTCGGCCTTAGTTTGTAACACGACTACACCCCATGACTCATTACTACCACTCATCACACTCATCCTTCACCACATATTTGCCTTAAAATACCCTCATGACAGTGGTCGGCATCTCAAATAGTAGTGATAGTGTAAGCTGTCCCGGGGCCGCTCTTGTCCGGGAGCCTCTTAAAAGCTAAGACCTGACCGTGTAATAAAAACTAAAGAATGGTTACGTTGGATACAGCTTTTCAAATTGTAAAATTACAGACTGCCATCTTCTGCATTGATTTTTACGGGTGTCCACTGAACCGTGCAAATAAAGTTCACGGTTTTAAATGATTTTCACAGTTTGAAAAGCAAATGTCCGTGGTAAAAATAATGTGGGTACTTTTTATACCGTGCGTCATACACGGCCTAAACCACTGAATTTCCTTAGTTTACTAACGCATACTTCAGGCCGTAATTGAGAGTTGAAAAAGGACTTTTCAGATTCTAGCGTCTGTATTACTATGTACAGTTTTGAAGATGATGATATAAAAAGACTCAGTTGATATTCAAACAATCAGCTACTAAAATTCCGATCTAAGTTTACCAAACACTTAGATCACGTACAAATCTGAATAATTCTTTAAAAATGTCTTTCATTAATATAATGGTTCAGAACGAAAGAAGCACAATAATTAGTTGTCCCGAGTAAACAACTTTGAGTGGTTAAAAGTGCTCATTAAAAGGTTTAAACATGATTTCCCAATAAAATGCACGAGTTCAAAGGAGTCTCTATAAAATAACGAACTGGCCATTAAAACTTTATAACGACATCAAACTACGAGTAAACTATTCGTTGACGACATTAATTTCTATTTGTTGAACTTTCGGGATATTAAGTTTAATTCGCAGAATTGTAATGTTGAAAAATTAAACTTTTAAAACATCGTTGAGTTAAGATAGCCCAATGATAGAGAAGTTAGAGTCCGTGCGTTTCTTCGTGGCGCTTGACCTTGACGACTAAAACCAGTTATAACTGGGTTTTCGAGGGTGGGGGCAATGATTATTAATTGAGTCCATTAGTAATCATTGGTGGGGTAACCAAAGGCTATTTTAGTACTGTACTTTTGAAAACATCGATTTGTTCCCCTAACTTCCCTCACCAAGCGCCACGAAGAAACGCACGGACGATATACGATTAACTCTCAAAACGTATGGTTTTAATGCAAAACTGATGTTTAATTTAATGTGTACGGCAATACAGCAAGTTAATAATACCACGTCCTAGCCAACAGATGAAACTAATGACAAGAAGTTTAAACCTGATGACTGTATACATTTCTCGATGCAAGTTTCATTTGTAGATAAACCTAACCATTTGAAACGATAGAGGCTATACATATTAAAACCCTTGAACCCAATGGACTTTTGTAAAATATTCGGTAGCAATATCATATGAAGTAAGTAAGTTGCATTATATGTTTACAAAACAGGTATTTGCTCAAGTGCTTTAGAGCAATGTATGGTTTATTCTGTCTATGGAACAATCTTTAGTAAAAATGTTGCTAATTAAACCTGGAATTTATAGTGGTGTTTATAATTTCCAAAATAGCATTTTAAATAAGAGAATTTCAAGAACGTTTCATTTGTTGAAGGACAGTGAGGATTCAGTTCTAACACTCAACTTCGACCTTTACCTAGCGTTACGCATGATTGCGTAAAAAATAACAATGATGTAAATCAAACGATCCGATAAAAATGTTATAGTAAATTTTTACTGTATTGTTTAGTTTTCATCTTCATTATTTAAAAATGCCAAGTAGATGCTGTTTTCTTATGTCTTTTACACAGTTTGGTTAAGAAAACATGTTCTGAAAAAAACTGCACCACAATCAACCCCAAGACCGTTTTATGTGTTTTTGAGTTACTTGTCAGTAACTTATAATGAAAACCGTATTTTAGTACGATAGCTTTGTTAAGTTTAAAAGATAAATCGCCTCCGAGAAATGTTTTAGATGTGAAATAAAATTTAAAATTACCATTGATAACTCTCACGTTCTAGGTGCAGGTAAGTACGAGGTTTTAAACCCTAATGAATACTTTGAACTCCTTTTACATGATTTGAAAAAATTTCTACTACTACTGAAATACTCCAACACAAAATACTCACATAATGCAGATCAGCCTAGTCAACACACTTCCTGTAAACAAAAAAGCATAAAGTTAAACACCTCTTATATAAGATATAAGCATAAATAGCACCGAGAACTAAACTTAGCAAAATCCCTTCTGGGAGGTAAAGCACAGTACACTAACTAACAGTGCAAGTAGTTATTGTTAACTATAATTTATAACTTTAATCCAAAACTTGATTACTACAGACTTAGCCTGGAGTAATAAATTGACCTTGGTATAAACTAGGATTAGTGCTTAGCAAGGGGACTTTGAAATGTAGGTTGCTTCCTTGTTTTGCTTTAATAATAGATTTATCATTTTCAGAAGCAGATGATTAGCGGATTGGTATCTAGCGCGATACCGGAGCTCCTCACGCTGTTGGCGCGGGTTCGATCCCCGCATTCACCACTAACAATTCTTTAAGAGACTTTGCGGTAACGCTAGGTAAAGGTCGAGGTAGAGTGTTAGAAAACGTTGCAGTCCTAACGTTGCCTTTTTAAGACAAACCATACCTTCTACCGTCCAAATTCTCAACCCATTGGCTCAACCCACTGAATCGTCGGCAATGTTATCTTTAAAATAATGTTTTCAATCATAATAATGAAAGGAATTATTGTACTAAAACTGCTTTGTCAAATTTTAATAAGTTTCATAATTATTGTTTTAAATATTTTTAAAATACCGTTGAGCAAAAATTTGAGTGTGTTTATTTGAATTTTTGATTTTTTAACATTTAGTGGCTTTTGTGTATTTATTGGCTTTACAGTTAAGTCTTCTGCTTCTTACGAAACGATAATGAAATCAATATAAAACATTTAGTTTCTATTTTACTCTAAATTTATTGATATATTCAGTAAATTTAGACAAGAACTTATATAACTTTTACTTTGAAAAACGATGATCACAAAAGAAATAGAACAAAGTATTCAGATAACAAAAGAAATTGTAGAGCTGTGTCAGAATATCTTCAAAGGATTACTTCTTTTATCCAAGCATTGAGAACTTTAGCTGTCTCTCTTTACAGATAAAGATGTACGGTTTGATTCGTAAAATGGATTTCACTACAAATAACAATACAAGAAAAGGGAGAAAAGACTCTAGATTGAAAATAGCAATAAAACTCTTCGTTAGAAGTTAGTTGTTGACAATGGTATATAATTTCTGAAGTTTGAATATTATTATGGATGTTTTACATAGATTTTTAATAAACAAGAAGAACACGAAATTTTTCGGTATTCAGGTGAAAATACCCTAAACCATAACAAAAAGCACAAGGACACATTTGTTTGGGATTGAAATATTAATAGGGACATTTTTCTTCGTTTTAAAATGAACAAGAATAAGACGACATTTCGGGATCTGGAAAGCAGTTAGAAGTTACTTTTCACCTGAAGACGGCATCAGATTCTAAAAGACGAAACGACGTGTTTATGTTTACTATTTACAAAGATGAAAAACGTCCATAATATTTCAACATCATTAATAAAACCTGTTAAGCAAATCAATCCAAATAGATTTAATTTAAACCATTTAACATGTTAAACGTTTATTGACAAGCTGTAAAACTCTCAATTGAATTGGCTACTAAAGCTTTCGACTACTGAATGGAAAAGATGACTCTACTACTCATGAGTTGATGGAAATATAAATATTAAAGTGGGTATCTGGTACAATGACTAAATAAATTAGTAGCGAACTGACGAACGAGATTTGTCAGAAATCATAATTGTGTTTGTGAATGTTTCGAAACGAACTTCATAGTTTATAGTAGCCATCAGTTATGCATAACGTTGCATTTCGTTGAACGCGTAATGTCTATTTCAACTGTCACAATATGGAAATTGTATTTTCGTTTCTAGTTTTAACTATTTCTTTGTGGCCTTTCTTAGTGGCCATACTTGCTACATCCTTTCAGAATTAGCTCTTTTTCTTTTATCAGTCAAAGATAAAGATTAAAGCTACTCCTGTCCTTTAAGCAACCATCCAATTTAAAACAGTTTTTGAAAATATTTTCTATCATAAATATTTGGTTGTGCAATACCTGCCGCTTTAAAATCCTCTTTAAATGCCGCAATCCATTTAACTGGTATCACCTTTTTCTTTATTTTATTTTCATATAATTTTAAAATTTGTATTGATGGTCTAGAAATTTAAATTATTTTTATCTTGCTGTATAATTTAAACTTTCGTTTCTTAATATCTGAATGTATGTCAGTGTACTACTCTATTTCCTCATTATTATGATGTATACGCACGTTTGTGGTTCAGTATTGATTAGGCCTCAGTTTCCCAAAAACCTTCCTTTCTCTTTTTTGACTTGGATCTAAATCCGTATTTCTTATGAAAGCTAAATTTTCTTCTGCATTTTAGTTTTGAAAACTGTGTCGTAATGTCGAAAGTTTTTCTATCGATATTTTAATATCGATTTCTTATTATACACGTCTGATTTAGTCTTAAAGCTGTTGTCATCTTTTAATAACATATTACAAAATGAACAAACAAAATAAATTATATAATTAAAATTTATAATAAATACTTGACCTTTAAAAATAATTTGCCTCACTAAATTAACTGATTTATTGAACTTAACTCATTTAATATAACAGTACATGATAACGTAATAAATTTAAAGCGATCTTCTGGACATTTACAAGAGACAAAATCGAATACATCCCCTCGATCCAAACACAATTTTGTAAGACCTGTCTTTCCCCCATTTCCGTTATAAAAGTAAACGTCTACGAGGAAACCCCTACCATCTGAAGCGCGCGGAATGAAATGATCCAGACGAGACGAGGGTGAAATGCCGAACTGAAAGGCAACTGTAAAGCAAAGCAAGCATTGACTGGCCTTTCACAGCGCGGGATTGAATGCGAGGCGAGGAATCAAGGTTTGATAGCTACTTGGTCACAAAGCTGTGAACATAACACCTTTCATTTACCCGGAGTGAATGGGAGCGATAAACCTGAGCGAGCCGTCGGTCAAGATCGAGTGGCCTGAGAGGTGATTGAGGGTAGTTTGGTTCTGCTCCAGGGAGATATCACTATTTGAGATGTCGACCACTCTCATGAGGGTATTTTAAGGCAAATATGTGGTGAAGGATGAGTGTGATGAGTGGTAGTAATGAGTTATGAGGTGTAGTCTTGTTACAAACTAAGGCCGACTCTTCCTTAGAATGGGTAATTAATAGCCCAATGACCAATGGAAATACAAGGACCAACGGCTTAACGTGACTTCCGAACCACGCAGGTGATGGTCTGATATGTCTAAACGATGGTGGGAGTTGATGCGGGTATCATCAGATGATCACTGAGACTATCTGAGCCGCTTTAGACCTATATCATCCTCAAAACCTGACCTCCATGAAGCTGGATTACAGGACCACGCCACGAGTCCCAGTCAATACATTGCTTAAAAATTGTAAATCTTAGAAGAAAGGCAAGAAACTGTGTGTTTTGTGACAAGAAAGAGGTCTTGGGCGGAATTTAGTATAAGCATTACTTTAAGTCCCTCTATAGATTTCTTCCCAAATGAGAGCAGCCGTTCCTTCTGTGATGGTACCGATACAACTATTGACAACAACAATATATTTAACCCAAGGGAGGTAAGAGCCTTCCTTGGAGAATAGGTGGTTTTAAGAAAACAAATGTCATAAGTAATTTATTCGTGAATATAAGTGTCAAGTAATACTTAAGTAATAGTGTTGAAAATTTTTCCAGTTTTAGCAATAAAATTTATTTTAGAATTTTCGTAAATCTTACCTCGTATCTCGATAACTGCAAGAATAAAGAACTGTAACAATTGTAATTAATATAATTCAATTTGACGCCCTAAACCTCAAAAGTTATTAGGTTTTATTAGCTCAAAGAACACAAATAAAGTTGTATCTCATCAAACATTAGGAGCTTGAGAGATGTAATCTTTGCGTATACTCGTAATTTGAAAAAATCTGCTTCGAATGATACAATTTGTCATTTGTTTTTCTCGATTAAAACCTGCGAGCAAATAAAAAATAACACAATCTACAAGTGTAGCCGATTATTAAAGCCTAACCATAAATAAAAATACCATTATTATCAAATTACACCATTAATTAGTACGAGATGATCAATTTCACGATTATCCAATATCTAAAACTTTATGAACTGCATAGAAATAGGAAATTGTCCAACACAAAAAGCACAGCTTTGAGTGCAGAAACTCGTAACAACAACACGATCGATATTACACTAACCATATCATTACAGCTTGCACTCTTGTTTGCTTTCAATAAAAGCTAGCTTGAAAGCGTGAAAGCGGGAACAGGAGTCAAAGCCTGACTCTTTACTTCTGAGTTGATAGCCACTTCTCCCTTAGCGGCTTGGTTTTCTAAGGCATCAATCAGCTGATAGAGAACATTACGCCTTTCATTTGCTTCGGTTGAACGAGTGCTGTAAACCGGAGTGCATGTTCTATCACCTGTTTGGTTGTAAATTGACTCTAACTTCGACTTTAATCAAGAAATCAGTATATTTCATCACTAGGTCCTGACCTAGAGCAAAGATTATTGTATGGTAGGTAAATTGAGCATAGATGCCGCATGGATGAGGCAGGGAAACCAAAACAGTTGCGGCAGCCAGAGCACAGATAGCGCTGCCATCCTAGCCGTTTCTCTCCCCCCTCGGATCGACATGCTCGAGTTTGACCGATATCGATGACTAAAATGTGACCAATCGTGCGATTTTCGAGAACTTAAAAACTTGCGCATGCGTAATAAATCCCTCGCAGCGCTATCTGTGCTTGGGCTGCCGAACTACGTTGATTTTTCTGCCTCAGGCATACGACATCTATGCGCAATCTACCTAACAAAACATAATCTTTGCCAAGATTGAAGCTTTTTGATACGAGCTTAAGTTTAACCTCCAAGGCACGACTGAGAACGTCAAATGAGCGATTTTTCAATTACTAATGCAATTAGTACTGATATTTTATGTATAATATCAATAAATGTATGTATATTGTAGTTTCATTTGAAATACTTCAAATTTAACTATTCATTTAAACCCATTAGTCTGAGTTGTAGTGTTTATTAGAAGAAACAGCTGTTACACTAGTTCATCCTAACCAATCATCTGGTTAGTACTTAGTACCGATTTGGGAATAATATTTTATTACTCAGATAATAAACTAAACCCTGAAAAGATGGATAGTTTTAGTAGTTCTTTTTACGACAGACGATTTTTTACAATAGATCATCCTTTCCTATCAACTATTGGAACAGCTGCTGCCCTTGCCACGTGAAGATCTTTAAAATGACCTTTTTAACCCTACGGAGAAACCCCTTTATTAGCACGGGAGTAGAAATGAAGCCCATAACTTTAACTCACCAAAACATGTGTAAGAAACAGCTGTTTTAGAGCAAATTGACAAACAAAAAGAAACTTAAATGAGAAATTATGACGAAACATTATTTTAGAGTGAACGAAACATTCGGGACACCTTGTCATCAAGTTTCTGCCACGGTTAGAATTTCTGAATTCTCCCAAGCAACCCGAAGATCAGTTCATACAGACGCATAAAGGGGAATCCTCTCCACTCCTACTTTAAACCTACTCAAAGCGGATTTCTTTTGTGCTCCCTCACTCACACGCAGTGATACATACATTAGCCTCCCCTCCCCTCCACTGCAGTACTTCAGCCCGACATTCACACTTCAACGCATCGTCAAATTGCACTCTTGAATCGTCAGGGTCTGGGGTATGGGAGGGGAGGATAATCGTGAACACTGGCAACGGTAGGTAAGTTTGACTTGTTTGTGTAATCGTTGACACTGATGTGATGGAAGTGTGTGAACATGAATGTAGGAGGTAGATAAGATAATGTTATGGTGAGTAGATTGCGCATAGATGCCACATGGTTGAGGCAAAAAATCAACATAGTTCGGCAGCCCAAGTACAGATAGCGCTGCGAGCGCTTCCCCCCTCCCTCGGCTCGACATGCTCGAGTTTGACTGATGTCGATGACGTAAATGTGACCAAATCGTGCGATTTTCAAGAATGAACGGACTTACGCGTGCGACAGTAGCTCTACTTGAGACTCTTAAAAATTCACTCGCAGCGCTTTCTGTGCTTGGGCAGCTGCAATTACGTAGATTTTCCCGCCTACTTATTACAACATTATCTCTGATAACGCATAGTGCAGAAGAAGGGAACAATAATCTTTTATTCTATTTCACGTTGTGCACATTTATTCTGTTTAGTTTGTAATGATTAACATTAATACTTCAATTTTGATACTTTGGTTTGAAACATTGACCACTCTTAGAGGGTATTTTAGGTGAATATGGGATGATGGTGAATGTGATGACTGTTTTTATGGATGTTGAGATCTAGTCTTGTTAAAAGCTAGGGCCAACTGTTCCTCAGTTTGGGTCATTAATTAATAGCCCACCGACCAATGGAATTAATGGACCAACGGCTTAACGAGACTTCCAAACCATGGGTATAGGATGAATGATGAGTAGTTTTGATGGATGATTATGTTGGTACGACTGTTCTTTAGATTTGGTTATTAAACAATGACCGAACGGCTTAACGTGACTTCGGAACCACAAGGAGTAGCTATCGTAAAAAAGTTGTTACTTCAGCACCGGGAGTTGAACCGATTTGGTGCGAAGCACGCTCTATACCACTTAGCTATGACCACCCTCAATGAGCCATTGCTATGATAGTTGGAGGAAACATGAACATGAATGTAGAAGGTACATAGATAACACGTAGTGCAGTAGAAGAGAACAATAATGCTTTGTTCCTTCTCACCTTTGTGCGCATTTCTTCTGTTTGACTTGTAAATGTGGCCCCAAAGTCCATTATGCGCTTCTTGCTATCTGTCATGTCAGATCTCTCGCCTTCCTTTCTTTTCTTTGCCCTCGTGCAAAAATACCGTTCTTATTATTCCCGCCGGAGTTGCCTGCATAATCTGTAGTCTACAGAGCGCGTGTGTTGTAGATCTGAAAAGGAAAAGGAATTCAAAACGCAGCAAATATTTTCACAAACATTTTAAGACCAGGTTTGTTGTTCTGAGATAATTAATAACGGAGGAATTTAAGTTTTTCTGAGCGCACTCCTGTATTTACATATGTTTCTTAAATGTAAATAAAGGAGTGCGCTCAGGAAAACTTATATTTCTCCGTTATTATTAATCACAGCACAACAAACCTGGTCTTAAAATGTTTGTAAGCACATTTTCTACGTTTTATTATACCTGTGTTTGTACTACAAAGTTTAAGAGTTTTGAGTTATTAAGCTTAGAAAACTTAGTGTGACCGCCATTTTGAAACCGTAAGGGCTAATAATTACAATTATTTTTAAATATTGGTTTTAACTAGACGAGCAAGTGTGCAAAGTTTAAAGTTTATATTTTAATCTACTTTGGAGATGAACATTATTTAGTAAAAACACACACACGGAAAACTTAGGGCTATGCGTTATGGGAAGTTTTTTTTATTTTGACTTGATAAATCACCTGGTGAAGTTTGATCCCGTAATTACTGGACACTCTGTACACGAGTTTTGATATTCCCATTGTGTAAATATCAAACTTTAGAATTACTACCACGCATTTTTTGAAATTTTTACTGCCACGCAATACAATCTTTGAAAACTGATTACAGTACAATATGACAAGAAAGAGTCGAGAAAAAGCTGAAAGCCATGGATGATTTTTCAGGTCACCGAGTAAATTATATAAAGGAAATGAAGTTCTTTCATTTCATCCAATGAGAAGTAATTTTCCAGTGTTCGCCTAGCTTTCAGCATTTTATTCGATTCCCGATTCCTTATAATAACTTTTAATGACTTTGGTTCAATCTGTGTGGTTTCTGTTAGGTGTAATATAAATGTAATAACTTAAACAAGAAGAAAAAATCAAAAAAGTGTAATAACTTTTATATTTAACGTTATTCCTTATATTTATGGTTTCTTTGAAAGCCTCGTTTGTCTACGTTACTTTTATTTATATCTCAATTTTTATTTATTTTTTCCTTTACCTGCACTGTGTGTTCCCACAAAAGGCATTAGTGGTCGGGGCAAAAATTAAATAAATGTGCAAACATAAACACAATTCTTAACAAGTTTAAAATTATTACTCGATATACGTATTGTGTTTGGTTTATAAGAACAAACAAAACAATATAGTTGTTGATAGAAAAAACGTATTCGGGGCTAATCAAAATATTGGAAAATTGTGCATTTTCTTTTAAATTTAATTGGTTTATTTTTACATAAAAATGTTTACAATATGAAATAAATCAGAGTAGCGCTCTATTGTCGATGTTTAAAGATTCCAAGTGCTTGTCTAGTGTCGGAAGTATCATTTAAAAATTATGTACCGCATACAAAGCCACCATTTTGTTTATAAATTTGATATTATTTTCAAAGCTAATAAAAACTGTTCGAATGCGTCTCACCCTTTATAAACTACAAAACGGATGCCTTTTATAGGCCATGCGCACTTTATACCGCAGAAGTTCACACACTTCATTGGAGCACACGTAAGGTACAGGACCGGAAAACGACCCTGTGTCTAAAACATTAGACAGGATATATCAATGTGACCCGGACAACTTGCGGCCAAGAGAGATTGCCTCCATTATAGCGGGAGTGTCGGCTGAGATAGGCTGCGGAAGTTACACTTCATTTGCCATGCCGCTTCAATTTGTAGCGTCGAACAGTGGCGTAACAAGAGTGTAACAAACCTCGACCACGAATCCACAAACAGTTTCACTTTGCTGTATTTGAACAATTTCTAAAAAAGTGTTCTAGATTGTTATATAAAAATATCTTTAGTAATTTTGAAGCATAGAGCACGATTTGGATCGTCTATAACCCTTTCTTTAATATATTTATGATAGGAACACATTTAGACAAAAGTGTTTCATTGGAAGTTGGTCGTAGGGAAGTTACTTGAAGGAATAGAACAGCCTGGATTGCTGTGAAAGAAAAGGATCTCATTCCGAAAGATTGAATCAAATTTTGGCCCAAAGGAAACCCTCCTTTCCAAGATGGCGTTAACGTACTTCTAGTGGCCCGACTGGGGCTTTTTACAAAATTCCGTAAAATTAAATTCGTGAAACCCCCATAAAAGAATAGTAAGAAAATGAATGTTTCAGATGATATGTTGATAATCACGACCAATTAGGTTGTCAACAGCTACAGACTGAGTGAAGAGTTTGAGACTCTCTCCTCCCCTCCCTCCTCTACCAAGTTTACAACCATGGTCTAAGTACTGTGGCGTCGATGTGAGTGGGTGTTTGCAATATTTTGGGGGTCTAACAGACCCTTTATTCACCTCATAAAGATTTACATGTGACCTGACAGAACCTGATACATATGATTTCAAATCTATGATAGACCCAAAGACTGGATAATACAACCTAGAACTCGTATGTACACTTACAAGGGGAAAGGGCTGGTTTCAAATGCTGGACCCTCTACCAGCACATACGGTACGATAGATTTATGCCAGGAACATATGGGGTACAGTAGACCCCACTCTACAGCATGGTGGTACGACAGATCTCTCTCTACCTCAGGGGGGTTTAATAGAACTTCTCTCAATTCACCGGGACCCTCTCTCGCTACACGGGGATATAAATAGCCCATAGAAGGTACGAAATATAACCCTATTAACCTAGGGGGTATAAAATGACCCTCAACCCTACCGGTATGCAACGTATCCCCTCTGTATTATAGGGTGGTTCATTAAAACTCAACCTCACACCAAGGAATACAACAGACCCCTCTCTACCTCAAGGTTATCCAATAGATTTCTCACCATTCCGTTAGGGTACAAAAGTCCTCCTATCTACCACAGAAGGTACAATCGATCTATCCGAATCCCAATCGGTATAACGAACCACTGAACCCTACATGGATACAACGCACCCACTCTTTACCTTGGAGGTTCAATACAACTCTTCCCAACCCACGGGGGTACAACAGACCCCTATTTACATAGAATGGTTTAATATAACGCTCCCTTGTAGCCTACATACAACAGAACCCATATTTACTTCTAGGTAGTTCAATAGAACTCTCCCCAGAACATGGGGGTACTAGGTAACCCTTCTCAACCAAAGGGTGGTTCAATGGATCTCTTCCTACCCAAAGGGGTACAACAGACCTCATCTTTACGACAGGGTGTTCTGTAGAACTCTCCCCAGATCATGGGGTACAACGCACCCCTTACTACAACAAAGTAGTGCAATCCACTCAAAGGGGTACATCAGACCCAGATCTTTACTACACGGTGGCTCAATGTACATGGGGGTACAACGCACTCCCTCTTTACGGAACTCTTGCCACTCAATGGGGGTACAACAGACCCCTCCCTCACTACCTCCTCCCTCACTTGGTAACCGAAGGTTGTCAGGCAACATAAAGTAGGTTGGCTTTACATTCGCTACTCCCGAGTATACTTTACTTAGGTTTCGAGGAATTCTTCGCCTAAAACCAACAAGACAACGATGCTTTGAACTGCTTTGCCAACTTTTTATTGCTTCTTGTGTTTTTCCGTCTGAGAAAACTCGAGACGCTTTTCCATCTCGTATTCAGATTTAACGTGGTTTGTGGTCTCTGTGACTTCTATTTGTAAACGTGTTTGGAAAAAAGGAAGAGAGTATTTTCTCGTTTTAGTACTTAATGGATAGTTTGGTTGGTTATATCAAAGTTATTGATGAAGTTGTACAATAGCTTATTATACAATCAGCATCTATTACTTACCAATTTGCAAAAAACTTTATTTCCCAACACATAATTAAAAAACCACAACATAAGTTTCAAAATTGTTCCGCATGAAAACAATGAATCCAACAGCCCTTGACTTTCTTTTCAAACGTTGAAAACCTCACCATTGTCATAGAATGAAATATAATACTTGAACCACAGAGCTAACACATTGATGCCGAATCCCACGCTCATATTGAAACCAATAAGGCATAAGTAATGTTAACATGCAATTACTATGCAGCCGACATTTCAATATATCTCCACTTTGGCGTGAAATCCGGCTTGGCCATTACATAATTCATTTCCATTACTCATTTCATACCTGTTTTGACGTTAATTTGTTGTAAATTATTCATGTTTAGATTGAGGTTAATACGGATGGAAAGTTGACTTTTTACAATGACTTTGTTTAGCTCGGTAAAAATGTTTTCTATCGCCCTCTGGCGGAAAAGCCTGCAATAAAAACAAAACATGTCACGTGTTGATTTCTAAAATTGCCTCCCACAACGAAATTTGGAACCAATATTTGGTTATATACTAACGGTGATCTGTATGTATTGTCATGTTACTAGAGAATTAATATTTTCTGTAATTGCTTCTAGTTTACTAGTAGGAGAAAAAAAAATTTGTTCACCTAATTTTTATTGTATTGACTCCTTTACAAAACCTATTAGTGAATTTTAATAGGAAGTAGGGCTATTAATTTCTAAATAAATAAATTTATATCAATAAAAACCCTTGACGAGAACATTTTGTATGGAAAGTTTTCAGTAACATGTTTCAGCTCTAAGGCCATGACCACGAGGGTCATTCATTTCTATTGTCATATGGAACGAAACGTCATAGAAAAAGTTGGATGCAGTTTTGAGCCTTCCAACACCTCCTGAGAGGCCCCCAAATTTTTGAAATACAAACCCCCTTGTTGCATCTCAAAAGAAAGGGAATTTAAAAACAAATTCAACAACGCAAAAAAAGTTTTATCTCGAATCTTTTTTGTCATACCAATTTAAAGATTACACGGAATCAGGTTTAAAATGCCATATTTTACATACAATTCATTTGGAATGACAATTTTTTTAACTCTGAGGAAAACATCACAACCTTATAGAGTTTGTATTTTTAAATTGAAAGGCCTTCTCCCCGGAATTTGGGTGGGGGTAGGTGACGCAAAGTATAAACGTCAAAACAAACTTCGGAACCCAATAAAACCTAAAGGGTTTAAAAAATATATTTTCCTTTTTAAAAGGTTAAGGTGGGGTAGCATTTAAAACTCACCCTGTAAGTATGCGACCACCATACAAGTCGCATGTTTGTTCAATTTCCTCAGAATTTGGTAGAGACGTGAATATCTAGGTTAAGTTCGTTTACCAGCAGATAAAAAGCGCCAAAATCAACGAAATCAGTTCAGCCGGAAAATTGCCTTTACACCACTTTCTTAATCTGGCTGATAGTTTACACATGTTACGACGGTGACAGATGTTTATACTAAATTTATTCGAAATCAGATCATAACTACAGTTTTAATTGGATAAACCTCATTTTTTAAATCCCCCTCTTTCCGCAAAATGGTACTTCCGTTGCAGACTACAGATCCTGAAACGTCGTGTTCTTCTTCTTAACAAAAACCGATGTAAAACGTTGCAATGATATTTTGATATGGTGAACCGTACGGTACGGTAAAGTATGACAGGGTCCTGTACGATGAGTGATGGATCATCTGTTCACATTACCGTACATTATCGTGCAACTGTCCGTCAGTGTGAGCTGGGCGTTACCCCGCACCCAGGACACACGCTCCGCAGCCCCCGCCCATACCTGAGGCGTAAATAGAGCACACAACACACCCCAGTCAAATGCAACGAGCAAAGCGAAGGTCTCTGATTTCACTCCACAGTTTTTACCGAGTTCGGCATTACGCCTGTTTTTTGTAATGAAAACTCCCCTCCCTACAAGAAGAAAACTTCCGAATTCTTATTGTTTCTGATTAATGAAATTTAACAAAAAATTTCTGAAAGACTGTTTGTTATGGAAATCGGACAGAAAATGCTACTTGTAGAGAGTAATTTATATACATAATAAAATTTTGACTCAATGAAATATCACCTCATGTTCGATCCAACATTGTAACTCAATACAATGTCACCTGATGTTCGATCCAACATTGTAACACACTGCAATGTCACCTGATGTTCGATCCAATATTGAAACACAAGGCAATGACACCTCACGTTCTATTTAACATTGTGACTCAATGAAATATCACCTCATGTTCGATCCAACATTGTAACTCAATACAATGTCATCTGTTGTTCGATCCAACATTGTAACTCAATCAATGTCACCTCATGTTCGATCCAACATTGTAACTCAATGCAATGCCACCTCATGTTCGATCCAGCATTGTAACACAATTCAATATCATCTAATGTTCGATCCAACATTGTAACTCAAATCAATGTAACCTCATCTTCGATCCAACATTGTAACACAATGCAATATCACCTGATGTTCGATCCAATATTGAAACTCAATACAATGTCACCTCATGTTCGACTCAACATTGTAACTCAATGCAACAGCCTGGTCGTACATCAGGCATCTACCAACCCGACACAACTGCACACAGGAAGTGCACCCAGAAGTCGGTCAGTGACAGTAACTCATGGTCAAGGACCGGAAAGGGATTATAAACTCGTTAGGAGAGATTAGGGCCCTGCAGCCTTTATAGAGGTTACTGAACTGAACTCAATCCCTCACTGATCAAGTTCAACTCTACTATAACTGAATCTCAGGCGAGTACACTCGGCCCAGTTCGACTCGCCCGGTTTCAGAACAACACAGGAACGTATTATTTTCTTAAAAAGAGGCCCTGAAATTTAATTAAAAAGTATCCCACTAGATTATTACCTAGAGTTATCACTAAACAAAACCCCAAAAAAGTTAACTTTTCAGTTAGTGCGTACACGATTGAAGGTAGCTTTTGAAGACAATGGAAGTACAGTGATCTCAATCTGCATATGCACTACGAGTTGAAAAAATCAATACATTGTGGAATAAACATTACATTATCTTAAAAGTAGTTAGACTAGCTAACGGACCTGTTTCTCTAGATATAACAAATTTGCGTATACTAAATCATTAAACACTTTAAAAATACAATAAAAATGGGTTAATTGAGGCGTTTACAGCCATGTGGCTACGTTTTTGAGCCCAATTTTCACAGTGTTTGCGTAATTTGACTTCTAAAGCTAAACCGCCAAAATCTTTTGTCGTTGAATTAGTTAACGGTTAAGACTCCTTGTATTGGCATCGTTAAAGTTTTAAATTACCACCATTAAAAAAACATGTTGTCCCGAAACATGTAGTGGAACCCCACTCATTTGAAACTGTTTGACGAGGTAATTTACCACTTATATAGTATTAAAAAAGAAATTGTTACAAAATCGGTATTTTTCCAACATTGGAAAGTAGAATTTGGAAAGTCATAAGAAATTTGAACCGTTTGGGAGACAATATTACATTGTGCATCACCAACACGGACGGTCAGATGGGTACTATTGACACCCTACGACCCAAGGCATACATTCCCACCACCCTGTATATACAATACTGTTTAGAGCACTACAAAGGTACTTGGTACAGTGGATTGTGTCAGCGGGAAAAGCTCTCAGTTATACACTGTACATCAGCTAGACTGTAGACAAATGTAGCGTTGAGCCCTTGCAACATCGACAGCTGAAAGCGGATTAAGAACAAAAACATCGCGTCGGTGTTTGGTCAAACTAGAAGTGCATCGTGCAGTTGTGAACTGAATGTAAGCGTTTCAATTGGCTCTACCAAGTAAAATTCGCTTTGGTACAAGAAAAGTTAGTCGACTAATAAGATAATAGATGTATCTCAATCGTCAATTTCATTTTAAAGTTTTACCCTTATCCTATCTTGATTCCTTTAATTATAATAACTGTATCGTACTATCCTTGTTCCCTTGCATTTTTCCAGACTAGCCCATTAGTTAGTTTTTTCACGAGTCTCCCATTAGTGTGCCATAAGCTCGATTAAACTGTAAAAGCTCCTGCAGCCAAACCTGATTTTTGACAAACGCTTTTCGTTGACGAACTGAACTCCCGCGGGTAAGAGTAAACTACCGTTCTATGTCTCCCAGTTCGGAAATTTTCCCTGTCTTCTAGTTTCATAAGTGTGGATGTCTAAACCCCTAGCGCAAGATGGCATTTAAATTGTCAGAACCAATCTAAAATCTGAATGAAGGGAAGGAAGAATTAACTTAGAGATAACAAATATTTATCAAAGGCAAAATCAAAAATTGTTTGCTTCAAGCACTTGGTTTTACTGTTCCAATTTCTAGGAACATGTAGATTTGAAAGATATCTTTACATATTTAGAGCTAGTAACCAACCAAAATATCACAATGGAAATGTTTCCTTAGCTGCCCAAAGGGATAGCTGCAGGAATATCAACCATTCAAGAACTACAACTTTTATTGTCAAATTGAGCAAGAATTTACTTGTTTAAAACGGATTTTCTTAACTTATACTAATTAAATACAAAACCGTTGATATATTTACCTTATCATTTATAAAAGCAGATAAGACATTTTAATTAGAGGCTCTCGTACCCTAACTATAGTTTAGAAACGTATTATGAATAGACGGTAACGAAAAATAAAAACAAAACCAAGAGAAAGGAAATGCCTTTCAAGAGAAGAAACCCTTCTGTTTAAATACAAGGGTTGCCAAATCCGTTCTTTATATCGTCCACAATATTAATACTTGGGCAATACAATGTACCGAGTATGGGAAATGCCAATTCAGTGAGTAGCTTCTGTATTGACGTATTGGAACCGGTGTATTGTATTGTGTGGTATTGTGCTGTTGTATTGCATCAAATATCGATGCGAATGTGTCCACTCGTTCAACAGCCTTGCGGAGAAAAGGCTGTTCTGTTTTGTAGAATATTTAATACTGTTGTTGAAACTGTTCAATTGGGAATGTATATTTTCCAAATAGTTAGACGACAATTGAAGTAAATTATGCGTCCATATTTACTGCTCATTTGATTCATTCTAGTTGTCATTAACAAATTAATTGTTTATCTTATGTTTCAAAAACATCGGCTCTAGTAGGGTCGTCTTGTCTGGCTCAGTTCTTTGAAGAGTCGCGCGTGCTGCCGATATTGTTAGTCAAGAGAAATGGTAGTAGCGATATTCCAACTTTGCCCTGCTCACTCAAAAAGTGGCAAAACAGGGTTTCGTAGACCCCTGTTTCCGACATCGTTTATGAACCGAAACGTACAAATGCGGGTTTATATGATAGGGTAGGAGTAGGTCTATGTTCCTTAGACATGAAAATAGTTAAATCTGCTTGCGAAAAAATTGTAATAAAACACTTTTAAAATAGCCTACTTTTGGCCAACTTTTAAATTGTTTTGCTAATTTTGGCGTAAGACCTTTTGTAAACCTGCTTATACAAACCTAGAGACGACCTTTGAGAATATAGAAAACAAAATTTCTTATCTCTACATAAAAAAATAGTGTCCTAAACGGAGGACGACGAGAGAATGTTTTGAGCAACTTTTTCTGGGGTAATCAATCCTCCTAACCTACGGCTTCTAACCTAACAATGGACAATGTTTGGCATTATTATTGAAATGATTTGATGACCTAGGTTATATGGTTTAAGGTTTCCTCTCTCCTGAAGACGAAACTAGAACCGCTGATCTGAAACACCGTGAATTTCCTACTCAACAAAAATTTGTTTAAAACAAACTTTCGTATTCATCATTAAACTAAGAAGACAAGTATTTACCTAAAAATCAGAAAACTGAAGGCTCACAAGGGAAGTAAATATGATAACGATGTTATCTTTAGGTTCACAAATTGCTGTGTTCAGACTGGTCCTATACATCCTCATCCATCATCCTCCAAGTCTCCAGACTCTGCAAACTTTACTCAGTCTTAGCTCACCTGGGGAAACAATCCGGGACGCTTTTCCTCAAACTCTTTAAACTAGTAAAAATCAATTTAAAAAATTTAGGGCTGGTGTGTTAGAAGTGGCTTTCGACAGCTAGCCTAATTTTGACTTATGTTTATTGTTTAAGTTTTATTATTGGTTACAGTTATTATGCGGGTAGATAGTTTGATGTTGATTGTTGGTAAAATACCAAAATATAGAAAAAGTACACAAAAGCTAAAGCCGTTTTTCACTCTCAAGGTAACTTTAACCTGCACCAAGTGGACAGAACCGATCGAAATATCAAGCAGCCTGCGACGGATTCGATCAAGATTCTTTGAAGTGTTGGTTCACGACCTCTTAAAAAAAGGAAATGGAAGAATATCTCACTACGATGAGATTTACTTGGTTTTCACACAACCAGTCGTAAATTTACTTTTTTTATACAAATTATTTGTTTAACTTTGTTATGTATTTATAAAAGGCCGAGATGTGTTGAGCGAAACATGGACCTGTTTGAATAAAACGAAGCTCATTAGTTGCATATTCCTAAATAATTAGATTGTGAAATTTTCTAAACAGAAAACTTCTGACTTAGAAAAAGATCTATGTACTTCTGCATTACAAGGATATTTGACAAATATTTTAAGCATAAGCCACTCATTATAATTTGTTTTTCTGATTCATTAGTTTTCTGTTATGTAATTTATTTTCTAAGCTTTGGGCTCGTTTCTCCGGTCCTTAGCTATTCATGATCAGTACAGGCTGGCGAAAAGCCGGCTGCTTTTATATTCCTTGAAGGCAGCGTCTGTGTTGGCGTCTAGCCCAGGAACGCTGGAGTGCCTTGGTCCAGTGGTGGGGAGGAGTGCCTTGGTCCAGTGGTGGGAGGGTGACTCAATTGTGTTTTCTTAGTTCTGATGTATACGTATGTCATATAACGTATACGTAAGCCTAATATTAATAGTGTGATCCAATTAAGTAACAATATTATTTACATCCTCGTTATTTTTCATTCGATTTTTACTTTTATAGGCTAGTCAAATTAGCAAAGTTAGAGGAGTTTAGGTATAGTCCTAATTATTTTTGATCTTTTGTATTTTCGAGGTCGCTGAACGAATTTGAGGTTTGCTGACAGATATTTTGGCCGGAACATTGTTTACACATAAATCTCAGTAAATATTTACGTATATATAAGTACAAAATTTTCACTGTTTTTGCAAAAAAACAATGTTCCGGCCAAAATATCTGTCAGCAAACCTCAAATTCGTGTTAAAATTCAGCGACCTCGAAAACATGAATATCAAAAAGAATCAGGACTATACCTAAACTTTCCGCTAACTGCCCTTTTTTTGTCTAATTTGCCTATTAGTTTATATGATTTGTCCTAATATTTCTAGATGTAATGCATTGTGTAGCAATAATTTTGTACTATAATATTCTAAATTATGATCCATATTTGAAGCATATGATAATAACTCTTTCCCACACACAGACGTACCTAGTAGTCTTTGTGAGGAATTTATTCTACACAATTTCTCTCTGAATGTAAATGTTACTGTAAATTTTGAATACAGATGATTTGAATATGAATTACTTATTAATTATGACGTACGGCATTAAAATGAAAAGTAGAGCAAATTCCATCCTACCCGACTTTCAGCATAACCTTTACTACTCAAGTCGTTACAACTAATCAAGCCTACTTTGCGTACACAATATAACCAACCCGGCGCTGCACACGGAATTAACCCACTCTGGATAATGGAATTACCCAAACGAAACTTCCACCGTTCCAACTATGTTAAGTCTGCGAATTCTATTTAACTTTGCGAACACGGCACGGAAGCTGTAAAAGCATGCCGTAAACGTAGAGTTTTAATAAGGAAGTCTTAAGGAGGGATGTTTATTAACGAACCAAAGATACAGACTCTGCATGGGACGGGTTGAGTGGTTGGGTGGGGGAAGGTGGGATTGAAGGGTCGACAAGGGCGCTATCTACCATCTGACCCCCTTCACTACACAACATCCTTCGTTAACACAACCTTCATTAGAGCGCCTTCATGTCCTTCACGCGACTGACTGTATCGCTGTGAACTGAACATCTGACCGCAGAACCAGCTTTGATTCACCAACTTGTGGTTTGGACTAACGATTTATCATGTCCTATTTGCTTTGTGTTTTGTTGTTGGATACAGTGTTTAGCTATGCTCAGGACAGTGCGTGTATTTGTATTGCAAACAAATAGTTTTTTTCATTAATGCTTTTTTACAACGGGTTGGTTTGTAATTAATCATTTAAGTGGTGTTTTTAAAATTTTATTAGTTTTTGTGTATGTATTAAACTTGGCTAAGTGCAAGAGAGGACTATAAACCTTAACTTCGCCCGATATACAGGGTGGCACACACTTTGGGGTAAGGTTTATTGGGTCGAAATAAAGAGGAAATCAAGAATGACGTTTTTTTTCTAAAAAGGCTTCGTTTACTAACTATGGGATTCGCCATTTTGTTTTTTGCACTTATTATTAACCACTCCCACACCACATATAGGATTTGGCTCAAACATAACTTATCTAAGTTAGACCATCAATGGAAAAAATACCAGCATGATCTAACGTACCATTTCAAAATGGTGGCTATTTTATAGTATTTTTAAGGCAGTTTTAGTGTTATAATAAACGGCAAGGGTTACAATAAATGGTAAAGATGATAAGAAATAATTAATGAAATTGCGGATATTTGCTAAAAAGAAACTTGTTTACGTTGGTCTTGATTTTTTTGAATTTTTTAATCCAAAAAACTTACTTCAAAGTTTGTTAGATTCTGTTTTTGAACACCTTGTACATTTAACCTGGCTAAATTACAGAGAGGACTAAAAAGACAAAAGATTATGTTATGGTAGGTAGCTAGCGCATAGATGAATCATGGCTGAGGCAGGAGAATCAACATAGTTGCGGAAGCCCAAGCACAGATAGCGCTGCCATCTCTCGCCGACTTTCTCTCCCTTCGGCTCCACATGCTCGAGTTTGTCCGATGTCAATGACTTAAATGTGACTAAATCGTGCGATTTTCGAGAACGAACGAAATGGCGTCACGTTTATATTATTTAGAAATATAACCTCACAGATACAACAAACTCTGTGAGCATTAATATTAAACTCGTAAGCAAAAAGCAAATGCATTTATAGAAAAACTGCATACAGTAAAAGTTGTCATCAACAAGTAATCAGTACGTGCAAAGTACAAAAAGATAATTTCGTCAAAAACAAATGAGCAACTAATTTCGTAGTTTCGTCTTTGTAGTATTAAGTTTTAAAATTAGGCACTTAAAGCTTTAGCATTGCATGTTAAAAAAAGGTAAAAAAGTAAAATTTGTCTTGTTTAACGAGGTGAAGCTAGGACTACAAAGTCCTATCTTCCACTCAACCTCGACCTTTACCTAACGTTACCGTAGTCACATTACGAATGTTAGTGGTGACTGCGGGGATCGAACCCAGCGCCAGCGGAGTGATCAGCTCCGGAGTCACGCACGATTCCAACCCGCCACGGGTCCGCTAAATGTGTTCGGGTCTGCTATGTTATATACTGTGTAGTGTATAAACTGCGTGGATGTGTGTCCTATATTAGATTATGTACTTGCATGTTCTGGTCACTTACCATAAATATGTACCGTCAAACAAGTATAGATTCCACCGTAATAAACTGTCACTGTACCTTTCAATATGTTGCATTTAAAATGTTTATCTCAGTTTACATAATTACATTTACATGTAATGCAACCGTCGTTTGATTAATTACAATTGGCCATGCGCACTCATCTAAGTAGCTCTCATTTGTTGGCATTTACTACTGCAAAGCAAAATATTATTTCTCAATTTTGTATTGTTTCGAAATAAAGCAATTATTTGTTGTTTTGGTTTACCAAAATTGTCTTAAACCCGGAGAACTTTTTAACCAATTTTAGGACAATTATCTAAAAATGCATTCAAATACTTGATATAACATTATAATAAAATCAGACGCAATATGAAACCAATATTTATCATTTTAATTTGAGGCGTCTTTCAACAACAAAAACTGTCTTCGTCAGATAACCTCAAAAGTCAAAAACACTAAAGTGTCGTCAACATAAACCTTTCAAAGAGTATAAACATAGGGTATCTAAATCTTAAAATAAGTAAAACTCCTGGACAGTTCAAACTTTATATTCAAACTTAAAATATTAGTTTCATGATTTTAAATCCTTTTCGCTGTTAACCCAATATTACAACTTACCTTTTAATAACTACAACATTGCATTTCTCATTAAAAACAGGTCAAGAGCGCCCTTAAACTAATTAAAACTTAATTCAAACAGGAAACTCTGATGATTGAAACACATTAAAAGAACTCGACTGAAAACATGTTAACTATTATGATCTCATTAGAGAAGTAATTACACTTTAGTGAGTGGAACCTAATTAAGCAGTTTAATTAAAACAAAATTGCATTTTACTGAAAAACCAATCCAGAAGAACGTTGGTATTAATTTGTATTTGAAATTAATTCGAAAAAAATGTCTTGGACTTATTAATTAATCGTTTAGACATATCAGACCATTACCTGCGTGGTTCGGAAGTCACGTTAAGCCGTTGGTCCTTGTATTTCCATTGGTCATTGGGCTATTAATTAATGACCCATTCTAAGGAAGAGTCGGCCTTAGTTTGTAACAAGACTACCTCATTACTCATCAGACTCATACTTCACCACATATTTCCCTTAAAATAACCTCATGAGAGTGGTCGGCATCTCTAATAGTAATGTAGTGATTAGTAATTAAGTTAGGTTTTTTGGCAGGTTTAATTGTCTAGACGGGATAGGTTTGATCTTAATTTCCTCTTAAGCTGACTACTTTATAGTTCTTACATTGTGAATCTTTTTTAATATTATAATATTTTTCAATAGTTAAGCCATCTAGGTCTTACTAATAGGATTTTTTGTTGATTTTTAATACATCAATTTTCGGAAAATTATATACAAAATGAACGTTTTATAGCAACAACCCTGTTGTTAAGGGGAAATACCTCCCCCAAAATAGCACTTCCGGTTAAATTATCCTTCAGTAACAGGAAGTTATCTACGACCTACAGGAGAAATTTAAAATTTACTTTATATTATCTAATTAAGGTTTTTTAATTGCTCTGAGGCCTTTCAAATACAAACTATTTATCTTCAGAGAGGCACCCAATCTGAAGTTACAGTAAATACTTTATGTGAAAGACCTTAGAGCAATTAAAAAACCTTATGATATAATTTTTAAATTATATAAATCTAATAAGAAGAACTTCATTTCTCCACCTACAGTAAAGTTTGTCTTGTTTAACGAGGTGAAGTTAGGGCTACAAAGTCCTCTCTACCACTCAACCTCGACCTTTACCTAGCGTCACCGTATAATCACTTTGCAAATTTTAAGTGTTGACTGCGGGGATCACGGTATGTTTTATTTAATTTTGCTATCCACAAAAAAACGACATCTACTCAATTCTTAGGCTTTAGCGGCCGGTGTCATCACTAAGATCTAAGGCTTCCGGTTTACCCCACGTCACAGTTGAATTACAAACACTGCCATAGTCTCAGCCAGTCAACAAGCTACTGAGGATGACTCTCCACAGCGAGTTCGAAACGTCTAGCAGTATTTTAATTCAACTGTGACGCGGTATAAACCGGAAGCCTTAGATCTTAGCGATATTTACTTGTTTCCTGCGAAATAAATAAACCCCAATCCAATGTACTATACCAGGAAAGCAGGTTTTACAGTCTTAGGTTCGAGCTTCAAGTATAAACTCCGTTACAATCGAGATAAATCGTGCACACCGGTCGTATTCAAGTCTACGCTTCATATCGCTTGAACACATGTCGAAGTTGTATCGACTTGCACACGCGATTGTCACAATGTACTATATTCGCATGTCGACTACAATACAGTCACGTGTTTAGTGTTTACCCTATGCATGCGTTCGCATCATGCTATCTGCAGTGTAGTAGAGCCGATATTTGATAGTCGTCGTGTTGTCTGAGCGGACCCGTAGCAGGTTGGTATCGCACGCAACTCCCGCTGGCGCGGGTTCGATCCCCGTTAAATCACTAAATCACTATTTGAGATGCCGACCACTATCATGAGGGTATTTTAAGGCAAATATGTGGTAAAGGATGAATGGTAGTAATGAGTTATGAGGTGTAGTCTTGTTACAAACTAAGGCCGACTCTTCCTTAGAATGGGTAATACATTAATAGCCCAACTACCAATGGAAATACAAGGACCAACGGCTTAACGTGACTCCGAACCACGCAGGTGATGGTCTGATATGTATAAACGATGGTGGAGTTGATGCGGTATCATCAGATGATCACTGAGACTATCTGAGCCGCCTTTAGACCTATATCATCCTCAAAACCTGACCTCCATGAAGCTGGATTACAGGACCACGCCACGAGTCCCAGCGTTGTCACCACTAACAATTTGTTAAGGACTGAGCGGTAACGCTAGGTAAAGGTCGAGGATTTGTTTCTGTCTATTTCACTTGGTTAAGGCTTGCAAAGCATATATTGCCCTCCTTTCCAATAACCGAACAAAATGGTTTTCACCTTCCCAAACCTCAACGCCTATGACCTATTTAAATTTACGTCTTTTTCATAACAATGTTGGAAACATATGTAGTATTTAAAAAGTGTGATTTGTTACCTTTGCTGATGCCAAAGGCATTTAAATCTCGTCTCAAACAATACTAGCTCGAAGCATTTTACAGCACAGACGAGTTCATGGCACATAACTGGGAGACCCTTAAACTGACAGACATATTAATGGCTGGAGTGGGATAATTCGAAATGAATGAAATGAATGAATGAATACTGTGTATGGCTGAAAGATACTCTTGATGTGAATTAATGGAAAATTTTAGATAACCTTAAACACTGACGATTGCGATACAATGTGGATATTGTTTATGCAATAAAAGATGTATTTATTTATTTAACAGTTTTAGCAAAAAACATGTTTGTTTTAGAATGTTTGTTATAAAATAAAATAGCTTAAAAAAAAAAAACCAAATCTTTCTCAATAATCTATCTTAACAATTATTGTACATCCGAAAGAAATTGGTAATATGTTGTAAATTACATCAAATATTTTCACACAAAATACTGAAGAGGCGTGTTTGAAGTGAAGCGAAAAGAAAATGATAGATGCCTTTGAGTGTTAAAAGGCCTAAGCTTCTGAACTCGATAAAAAATACATTACAAACTGCGGCACTCTGAATTCTGGGCCGCAGCCAGATGCAAACCCATCTCACTGAGATATGTTTATCATTTCACATAATTTTCCAAACACACGCTACGATTTAAAAGTGACGAGCATTTAACGGAATTCGACCCAATTTGCATGTAGCGTGATCAATTTCAGCGTGGTATTTCTGTTGTGTAAAATTTCAGATTTAACAAACTGAGTTTTTAATTTTTTTCATGCAGTATTAATAGTTTATAACATTATTAAATCCGGGGTAGTCGTTGGAATAATTATTGTTGTTGTTAGGTAAAATGAAGCATTTTTACTGATGAGTTCTGACCAATTTAACGTATACGGTATTATAACTATAAATATTTAATACTACATACAATTTTACCATATTAGAATACATTACAATACTGTTCACTCGAAAAAAAAAAAAATGTTACTTATTTAATTGGTTAAAACACCCAAAATGCTTTATAAACCTTTATATAACTGAGCTAGTGTTTTTTAATATTTATTCATGGTATTGATTTTCAATTCCGATTTCATTGTTGAATGCTTGATGAAATTTGTTCAGATTAAAATAATAGTTCATTGTTTAGCATTGTCATAAAATTAAATTAAAGCACGCTTTAGCCGGTTAAATTCATCAGTATGTAATGATTAAATATTAATTTAATTTTTAACAATAAAAAAATAAAAGTTATTTTAATGCCGTGTTACATCACATAAAAATACATAGCTTAATTATTGTACTACTGTATTAGGTAACATAAACCCTAAAGCTATTTTATAGGAAAATCTACAGATTAGGGACGAGGTAAACTAAAGTTCTGGACATTTCCTCGGTACAAACTTGAAATTGAGTAATTCCAGCAAAACTCGCCCACTAACACCGATACCCTGTAATATTCTACACTGGCGGTACACGAGTCAACAATATGACGTCATATTATGATATGACGTCACGCATCCCTTGTTCACGTCAAGTCACGTATCATCAACCCTCCCAATCTTACCCCCACCCTACCCTGCTTCCATCATTCACGGCGCTAATACCCCTAAGCTGCGCCTCGGAATAGCAGGCTGTTAAACCCCGCGAATGAACCGTTAAGTCTTGATTTACCGTGACACTGCTCAAGAATTGTTAGTTGCTGACGCCGTTCTTTATTTCGGTCGGTTCTTAACGTTTAGTGTAAATTGGGATTCTCAGACGGTGTGATCTACGTATGGCTTATCTAGCAAATCCCTAGTTTTCTAAATACAGGGCGAAACCATGGTCATGATGATTAATGCATCATCAGATGAACGCGAAATTAAAGATTTTGTTTTCAAGTTTTACAATTGTGAATTAAAAATTGCCTTATGTCTTATTGAGACAGCTAAAATGTAGAATGTTTGTAATTTAAAAAGGGTAAGTGTGTTGGGTGTTTTTGATATTTGATGAGGTGTAGTCTTGTTACAAACTAGGGCCGACTGTTCCCCAGATTGGGTCGTTAATTAATAGCCTAACGACCAACGGAATGACCAACGGCTTAACGCGTGACTTCCGAACCACAGAAAGTGGCGATTATCTTGAAAAGCCAGGCACGCATTATACCAGGAATATGGCCGCAGGTGGCGCAGCCCTGGCGGAAAAGTTCGGCGCGACTGGTGATCCCACCACGTTAAACCCCACTCAAGTAAGACCAATTATTGATAATTTCAAGACTGAACGAACTATATAAAAAGCTTCGAATCCACCAAAAAGCATGGGTGCTTGCAGTAGTCATATATAAACAATATTAATGGGACTTTTCCACATCCTTTAGTTTAATCACGGTTTAATTCTCAACGAGGAAAAGTCTTTATGATATTTCTCCCACTGGCTAAGCTATGGAGGAAATGTTAAACCGTATCTTTGAGGGAATGGAAGCGGGGGTAAACCATGAGGAGCATGAAAGAGAAGCAACGTTTATGTTGTTATTCAATCTACTTCTGGATCTTTTGACCCCTTTGCATCGCTAAATGACCTCTTTCCGCCAAAGTAAACAACAAAATCCCGCAGGGTTCGCTTTATTTTCCAAGAACTTACAGACTGAATCAACGAGTTATTTACTTGCTGAGTAGGTTGATTATTTTCATTGGTAATGAGAAAATCAACCACTGGTTTTACAAATAACGTATTCTAAAGTAATCAAAATTAACTCTTAGGATATTTGACTGTTTTGTTCAAATTTCATTTTTAGTGTTTCATTACGGTTTAATTTACTAGTCTGCAGGAAAATAAAAAACACTAAAAGTTATCTAAACGTAATCTAGAAGATAGTTATTCCTTACTTTTAAAGTTTTTCAATGGTATTATTAACATATTTCTACGTTTAAACATACCAGTAGCCTACAGTTTAACCATCAAAACAATACCATCAAATAATAACAACTAGAACTGGCTATTACTTTATACAACTGTTATAAGCCTTGTAAAAAAGGCTAAAACAAGAAAAGGAAATCTGAAAATTTCACAAAACATTAGTCGTTGGCTAGAGAAGAGACAATAGTTTTAAGATGTACTTTGCAGTGATGCCGAAATACTTCATTTTTTAAGTTTTGCAATCCATACGAAATATACAGGGTGTCTCAAACATGTGAAAGTCGAAAATATTCAGTACATTTTAGATTAGATTTCAGCTTATTTTAAACGTAAGTTGCCATTTTGTAAATATTTAAAAATAATTAATAATAAAAATACTTTGAGATATTTTTGTGAAACTTGTGAAAATTATAAAATGGCGGCCTTTTAAAAGTTTCTAATTCAATTATTTGATTCTATTGGACTTTAATATTTTGAAATGACTGCCTTTTGATAAGTTATATAAAAAATATTTTCGGAAATTTTAAAGTAGATATGAGCGATTAAAGTATTCTTCAATGGACATTCGTCTTTGGGAAAAGCTGAGTTTAACATATCTTGTCCCAGTTTTATTCAACGTCAAGTAAAAAAGAACATCGAACCGTTATAAAATGCAAACATCGAAGCACTGAAAAGTATATCATCCGAATAGTGGTCCAAAGCTTAAATCAAACCTACAGAAACAAACCAGTAGATATTCAGCATGCGATCCTCGATGTGGGTAAATTTGAACACAAATTGCTGCATGTTGTTTTCAATTGAAACCACAGCGTATGATGTAGCACAGTACATGTGATACCGATTATACTGGCGGAGTGGATCAGACATATCGAGGCCAGACAATCCACAAATCCACCTGAAATTATCCGACTAAACATGACAGTTCAATGCATGTGGGTAACGAAAGGTAAGAATACGGTTCTCCAACTTTAGCGGTTTGCTTTGTTATTTTTGTTTCTATCACAGAGAGAACGAAACGGTTTCCAGTTTTGAGCATCCCAACCCCTCCTGAGTCAACTGGTAAGAATTATGTACATGTATATATGAGTTGGACCTCTTATAGAGTTGCATTTTTCCATTTTCACGAAATTGTTCCTCTTGTAAATCTCCAGGTCAAGATGGCAGGATGGCGTGGAAGCTGACTTGGCTGCGATGGGTGTGAGAGGATGGAGAAGGAAGGACATTTTTAGAGAGGAGTGGAGGAGAATTGTGATGGAAACCAAAGCCGACCAGAGGAAGAAGAAAGACAAAAAGAAGATCCTCTATATGAGTTGGACTTCTTATAGAATTGCATTTTTCCATTTTCACGAAATTGTGTTAGTTGTTCCTCTTATAAATCTCCAGGTCAAGATGGCAGGATGGCGTGGAAGCTGACTTGGCTGCGATGGGTGTGAGAGGATGGAGAAGGAAGGCCTTATTAGAAAGAAGTGGAGAAGATTTTGTGATGGAGGCTAAAGCCGACCAAAGGCTGTAGCGCCAAAGAAGAAGAAGATTATATGAGTTGGACCCCTTATAGAGTTGAATTTTTCCGTGTTCACGAAATTGTGTTAAATGTTCTTTTGCAAATCTCTAGGTACAGTTCGTTAACTAACATCATCGGTCCACTGGAAGTGACCGTTTGTGGGTGTTTACCCCGAAAAATGGACTTGTATGTCATAAAAACTTTTTTATGATCTTACTTCGGTAAAACGTGGTATAATCCTCTTAGTTTTTATTTTTTGTTAATGCCGAGTAGTTTAGGGACACTGCTAAATTATTTTAGCGATTGAAAAACACTGCTCTCCAAAGTTTACACAATGGAGATTTTAAACGGACTACAAGATATTGGAGGAGAGTAGATTAAAGTTATTAGGTTTATAAAATTTTTCCAGGGAAAATTAAGAACCTTTTTCAGAAAGATCCAAAATTACCGTAATAATACTTTGGAATTTTTCATAACATATTCCTAAATTAACCAACATATTGCCTAAGAAGCAAAAGACGGCCTAATTCAAATGCATACAGTTCTGGGACAAAACAAGGTAATAGTTCACTCCCCTGCAGACCGCAACAAGGGACTGTCACATTAAAAACGCAAGATATGTGTAAGTTGCGTGGTATTGCGAGGCGAGAGACTCTATACAGTAGAGTGAAGCCAGCTACATGCAGTTGAGGCGTAACTCTATCTACATGCAGTGCGGTAGAGCATGTCTCTGCACACGCACTGTGCGCTCACCTCTACAGGGCTTCCACAATCACAGACATGGTTTTGTTTGCTGATTTCCTTAGGAAAAAAAGAGGTACTAGTGTAGTCAGCATGGTAAGAGGCAGATCCAAGATCATGAATTGAGCACCAATCCTGCCCTCAGGAAACGTTTTGACTATTTTTTAGCTGTGTGTACATAAGAATAATGCTTTAGACCTAGTTAGACCACGCGAAGTATTAAATTCTCCCGCTGCGCGATCCATTAAATTGTTTCTTTTATCAATTTCACTTTAAATTTCATACAATTCTAAAATTTGCTTTGTGAGTCTAGGAAAATCCTTTTTTTAATAGCAGTAGAATTTCATCTTTCTTGGCGTCGAATTTAAGTTAGTGTATTCTTATATTCTTTATTACTACAAAGTCTCTATTTTGTAGCAGTACAAAGTGTTGATAGAGTCTTATATTTTTCTAATAGTTTTAAATTATTTTTCATCAAATTTAAATATGTTTTTCGAGTTTGTTGAATTTACATTTTGTTAACCAACTGCACCAGAATAATTATACCATTTTAGATATCAATATTTTTGTTGCAAAAAGTATTTAGTTGTATATAAAACTTTTCGAAAATTAGGACAGTATAAATAAAAATATTGTCAACAAATTTTGTTTTAACAAAATAATACAGCTCAACACCCAAGGCCAAGCAGAGGACACACTTAGACGGTTATAACAGGGACTACAAGGGATTTTCACCTTCTCCAAAGGGATTATTTCTCGAAGCGGAAGTGGTACTGAGAGTTCGTGGGGTGAAACCGCACCCTCCCCACCGAGCAAAGTTCAAGGGTAGCTTTACTCGCCCCAGGGGTGTCTTCAACCCCCATCCAATTTTATTTCAACTTCTCCATTACATTTTCACTAGAGTCAATCAGCTTTGTGGCGCTTCTATTGGTGTCAGGTTTCACCATTAGGGCTATAGTTCAATTTGAGTGAGCAATGCACAAAATTTATATAGCTCAAAATATGAAAAGACGTTGGATTTTGCGATTACTGTATTTTTGTGGGAAATATTTTCCACTACGAAACCATGTGAATCATTGTTGTTTCAATGTTGTATTTCAATACACAGCGGGTCGTGGAAATGCGTCAATGTTTTCTTATGTTTCTCACTTCCTTATAGCAGTCTTAATAAATTTGTTTCATCTACCAAAAATCCTCAAATACAATTATTGACAGTCACAATGTGGAAAAAAGACCTGTAGATATACAGGGTGTCACAAAAATGTGTAGCGTGCTATGCAGCCGGGCTCTACATACAAAAGTAAGTCGAATATGTCTTGTAACATTATTTTTATTTCGGCTTAGTTAAGCCAAAATCTACTATTTTGTAAATTTTAAATAACTAAAATTAAAAAAAACCTTTGAGATATTTGTGTGAAACTTAGTATAATCCTTAATTGGTTTTCTAATAACATGGTCCAAAAATGTTTTAGTCTAAATTATTAAATTTCAAAATGGCGGCCCTTTAAAAACTTCAAAGTCAAATAGAATCATATTATTATTTGACTTGAAATTTTAAATGGTCGCCATTTTGAAATTTGATAATTTAGATAAAAAATATTGTTGCAAATGTTTTAATAAGCTTTACAAACATATCTCAAAAGCTTTTTAAATTATCAATTATTTTCAAAAAATAACAAAATTGTGATTACGGCTAAACTAAGCCGAAATAAAAAAGAAAGTTGCAAGACATTTTCGACTTACTTTTGTACGTAGAATCCGGCTCTGCATAGCGCGCTACATATTTTTTGTGACACCCTGTTTGGCTATTAGATAGTTTAGTATAATTGTCTCTGCAACGCTTACACTATTACGATACTATATTTGTAAATTTAAAACAGGTGTTTTAAGCTAAGGTGCGATGTGAAATGTATTAGTTGCAAGAATGCACAGAAAGTTCAAAACAATTTCCGATGAATTGCTGGTAAAAAGAACCATTGTTCACTGCATACAACCAGAAATCCTTGTTTGTCCTGAAATTATTATGTATATTTTCATTCAAACAGACACTACAACAGAAAATGTAAGGGGTTGAATACCCTACATGATAATATAACTTTAAAAATGATCTTTGAATTCGTGTCACTGGTTTTAGAAAAAGAAATTAAAACGTGATGAATATTTGAAAACACCTGCAGCTTCGAGCACAAGGTTCTATCAATGAGAAATGGAGATAAAGGAGTGTCTTTTCTGAAAATACATTTCCTCCCCTTCCCACACAGATAAATCTTGAGAAACCTTTTACGATTTGTTGACATTTAAAAGATAGAAGAGCCTTTCTTGTATAATAAGCACCCTTGACATATTCTGTCAAAGAGTGTGTTGTGCAGCAACGTTCAGGGATTTACATCTGAGATCAAAAGTTTTAAGAAATTAGAAAGGGTTTAAGTATGATTTGTAGACTATTTTTGTCATCTAAGAACTCCTTTTTTTAGTTGGCCTCTTCAAAAACAACGAATTGTCTTTAGATGTTAATATTTAACCAAACCGTTTGATTTCATAGAGTAATTGTTATAATTTATCCTGTTTAAATGATAAATCGTACATGAGTTCACCAAATCTTCGCGATTGTATTTTTAGAGAATTTGCTTTGGCAAATGAGATATGCATGCCGTCAGCACGGTAAGACCCAGCCTCGGGACCATAAAGTGAGCAACAGGGTCAGGGTCGTTTTAAGCATGTTTTTAGAACATACATACATACAACGTTATACATACATGTTAGTTTTTAGCCAGCGAAATCAAATTACAGGAAGCCTCCTTTTGGGAGAGAGCTTTCATCAAAACAGCTACAGTATTTTTTAAAGTTAGTGAACTATGGTCAAAAATACAAAGGGAAATCGCTTCACCTAAAGCGCTTAGCTGCGTGTGGCCTGGTTTGTGTTATTTTTGTTATTTTCTAATGTTTATATTTGTTACTTTTATTTATTTCAGCTTCATGTGATTGATAATCTAATTGCAAATTACTGATAGCTATCACATAAGTTTTTTCGTGCTCACTTCTCCAGGCCTTGGTTATTCGTGACTAGTACGGGCTGGCGAAAAGCCGGCTGCCCTTTACTTTTGAGGCAGCGTCTGTGTTGGCGTCCAGCTCTGGAACGCTTGAAATAGTCTGGGAAGTGAGCTCGGATAACAGTCGTATATCTTCTTTAAAAAATGCTCTTGTTTTGTAATTTGTTATGGTTATCGTTTATATTTTTATAGTTCTGCTTTAAAGTTTATTTATATGTTATTTCTTTGTTAATTGAGTTGTATATATTAAAAACTGCTGTGTTTAACTCTATTCCCCAAAGTGTTATTTGGCTAAGTGCAATTTTGTAATTGGGAATAACATCCTGTAAAATTGCATGTTTGTAAATTAAAAATAAATAAATAAATAACGCCCTTATCCAACGATTTTTATTTAAAAAACGAGACAAACTAACAAAACAACCGAAGAGCGCGCGGGAAATTAATATTGCCTGAGAGAAGAGTTTAATATAAGAGCAGAGAAGAGAGGAGAAGAAGCGCGATAGAGTCGTGAGACAAAGATGTAGCAATAAAGTAACCTTGTTTGTACGGGAATATCTGAAAGTGGAGCGACGTTGTTGTAGAAACATCGACTCAGTTCTTCGTATACACTGCAGAGTGCGCACAGAGAGTGTTCGGTTTATATACTGTATAAAATAACAGCTGGTTAGTAAGAGTATCTAAAAGCGAGGGAAATTTTTTTATTTATTTGTTCTGTCCAATGGCATTTTAATGTGTTACTTAATGTTACTTTTAATGTGTGGACATCACAAAACGCTGTTAGGGAAAGCGGTCCAAACCCATGTCTGCGCAGGGAATCGAACCCGGGACCTTGCGCTTTGCAAGCCGTGACTCTACCCACTGAGCCACGGAGGCAGGCAGTTTCGAGGTGTTTAGAGAGTTTTGAGGTGTGTGTCTTTCCTAAACATATTGGTTTAAGGGTGCGCCTCAATGCAAGGGTCTGCATAATCCAAAATACGCCGACACTATTAAAGTTTGGATTAAGTAAATCACTAATCACTAAATCACTATTTGAGATGCCGACCACTCTCATGAGGGTATTTTAAAGGCATATGTGGTGAAGGATGAGTGTGATGAGTGGTGTGAGTTATGAGTGTAGTCTTGTTACCTATAACTTTCCTTAGAATGGGTCATTAATTAATAGCCCAATGACCAATGGAAATACAAGGACCAACGGCTTAACGTGACTTCCGAACCACGCAGGTGATGGTCTGATATGTCTAAACGTTGGTGGAGTTGATGCGGATATCATCAGATAATCACTGAGACTATCTGAACCGCTTTAGACCTATATCATCCTCAAAACCTGACCTCCATGAAGCTGGATTACAGGACCACGTAGGCCTATTTACATTCGTCCTAAAGCTAAAAACTTACCTACACGAGAACGGATCGGAATTATACGTTTTAAGAGAAAAAATTCAGTTGAAAACCGCTACAACTTGGACAACTTCAAAATTTTATTTTTAAATATTAAACTACTTACGAGAATAAAATTTAAAATAAGTAAAACTGTCCAATAATAATTAAAAGATTTATTTTGACCTAAATATTTTCGTGAAGCAAGTTACATCTTAATTGAATGTAAATTGCATCTTCAATTCAGTCTTCTCCTTTTCTTAGAATTTTGTCTGGCTGAACTAAAATTGCTGTACTCGTTACAATCTTCAAAGGCTCTAGACTCGCTTACGAGAAATACAGTTTAAACACGTGTCGGAAAACTACTCTAGTTTTTAAATAAATACCATCTAAATCATGTTTATTACTGTAAAAATTATTTTGAAAGGTAAAATCTGTCCACCGTAAACCCTTACAAGTGCTCGGTTTGACAGTTAGTGTTTCGTGTGCGGACGAATTTAGGCTATCTCTGAGGCGCACCCTTAAATATGATTCTTAGTTATTATGAAATCGAAGATACCAACTCAACGTTCAACTGTATAGTCGAGTGAAAAAAAACATAAAAGATACTCACATAAAATGAAGTCCGACGTAGTCTGATAAATTTTATCATCTGAAAACATCCTTTGTTTGAAATTTGTTGTTGATGATGACATACATTCAGAGTTTGAAATATTTATTGATATTATTACTTTGAAGAACACAACATTTCGGGATGAACAATCTGAATTCGTATTCAGGTCCTTAAAATTGACGCAATTAATTAGACTCAAGAATTGTCTAATGTTACGTTTATGTTTTTACGCTGGTGTTAGGATCCGCCTCATCTGCTCGGGAGAGCGTCGTTGCAGAGGTTTGCGGAAAATAAAATGGAAACTTCATTATTAATGCTATTTTGTCGAAGCAACATTTAAATTAAAGTAAACATATAATCTAGGTTTGCCTGTAGTTCATTTTTCAAAATGTCTTTTAGTTTTTATGCTGTTAATGATTAAAGGTAGAAAATATAGAGTGTTTTAAGACCTTATTTAAGAAGCCGAAAATAGGTTTATCAAATATCAAATCACAGGCAAACACAGATAAATTCTTTCTTTTACCATAAAATTAACATATCCGAAATTAACCTAATTAAGAGCGCTATCGACCTTCTACGAAACCATTGCAATCAGAGGGTATGACAGGCCGCATCAGTTGAAAAAAACCCGTTGTTTCGTGCGGTATCGTGTTCCTTGGGACGAATCAGCCTTTCTCTGCGGTGACCACGGAGGCGGACCCTTGATATTTTATTCCTTACTTTAACAGCTACATATAGTCGGTTGGATGTGTTTGACGGTCTGATCGCGCAGAGTGTATCGCTAACTAGACTGTGGTGAGCCAGTGACGGGCACAGGGCTCGCGTGATCCACAACAGTTTCCTCCCTATCATGCGACTAATGTCGGATCCCCCAGCCCCATTCACGCGTACCTCCACCATGTCTCCCATACATTACACACGATTTACTTCTCTATTTGCCTCGACAACGTCTAACGTCTTGTTCTGTCACTGTGCACATTTGCAAACTAGCAAGTTCAAACTTGATCCAGCTTTTTTTAGCTAGCAGATTTTCTTTTCTGGTAACTTGGCAACTTGTCATATGTATTGTAATATTTCTGGAATTTCACTTTAAAAACGTCAAATCTTCCTGGTTTTGAACTGTAGGTTGTAAGCTTGGTACGTACTAAATTTGGAGAAAAATAAAAACTCCTGATTTATTTTTTGTTTATTCATATGTAGTCATTTGTACAATAAAATTGTGTTGACTACTACCACTGGCAAGACAAGGTCTAATTCTGAAACTATAATAATTTATACTAAATAGAAGTATCCATAAATACGCCTAACGTGTAAAATAGATGGTGTATGGTTTTTTGTTCTAAATGAAAAAAAAAGTCGTTGGTTGATTTAATATCTATTTGGAGGTTGTTAAATAATTTTTACCAGCCTGAAGTGGAAATTTGTTAAACATTTCAAGGCGATGGGATTCAATTTTAACATATTCCTATTGCGAATTTCGTAGTTATGAGCAGGTGGCAAACATTGGAATTGGAAAACCAAAAGTAAGAGTTTCAAATATAAAAAGGAAAGTAACGGTCAAAATACCCAAACAGACAAACTCATCACGACAGGTCTGTCCGAAGCGCAGCCCAACAATCGTTCTGACTGCCGATTATTTTGAAATTAAAATTCGTGATATTTAGATCCAGCACTGTCTCCCCAAAATACTATGCCGTACAAAATGTGAGCATGTGTTAGTCCGAAATAGGCTGTTCTCAAAAAATGTTTAGTTTACATTAAGATGATAATTTTTGAAATAAAAAGACACCAGATGTTATATTTCTACACATTTTGCTTAAGATGAGAAAAATACTCAATTTTAGCTTTAAAAGTGTGAAACTAAGTACTGGCTTAAGGACCTATTTGAAACTTCGTGGAATTACCTTCTTTGTAGGCTGAATGTCCCGTAGAAGATTCTTGATGCCTAGGAATCCTGTAGCATGAAAACTATTCTACAGGACTTCAGACCACAAACAAGGTAATTGTAAATTGTTAATTGTAGAGCCAGTTATCTTGCGGAAGTGATGAGTATGAATTAAATTCATTGTTAAAGTGTAACAATAATGAATATATTTTTTATTTTAAAATGAAATTGGATGCAAATTGAACAATGAATTTATTTCATAAAATAATTTTAGATTAATTGTTTCGGTATATTTTGGACTCTTGGAGACGGTTCCATCAGACGTCAACGCGGCACTGAGGCGGACCCTTAAGAGTGCACAGTACCTGTCGGCCATTTTGATTTTGTCCCATAAGAACAATGTAAAACAGGCATTTTCTTAAACACTTCACGCCTACAATTTCCGTCATATCTTTTTGAAATAAGTTTTATTTGAAGGTGAAATGTAATGCAGTGACTCCGATGACAACATTTTTCAAAATCTTATTGTTTTATTAATAAAAACAAGAAATTCAAACACAAAAGTTCTTCATTTTTTATTTATGTCACGGTCTTCTTAAAATAAGGAAAATTGGCTCAGCAGAGTTACTTAAACAATTAATGCACTTTAAAACTGAGTTTATTTAATAAAATCGGATTGAAAATGTAGGCATGAAGTGTCCCAAGAAATGCGTTCTTACATTGCTCTTATGAGACGAAATTCAAGGTCCCAGCCACTACTACACACCATCGGCCTTTTCCCCGATCCAGACGCCGATGCGAAAAAGTAAAACGGAACAGGAAGAACAAGCGGACATAAAATATCATTATTTTCACAGAAAGATCCCCATTATATCCTTATATTTACATAACTATCAAGCAGTCTTGCAAAACGTATTTTCAAATGCACCCTCTCAAAGGGCAGATGTCCCTGTTACACCCACGTGGCACATTTGACAAAAGTTTGTTGTCGACGGAAATGTTATCTAAGGGCTGCTGCTACTCGAGGTAGAAATCATGCATGCTCCGCCTGGCAGAGCAATGGGGTGGAAATCATAGTCGCTAGGATATACATGTACCTGGATATGACAACTCTATTTGCGTATATTTGTTGAAATCTCTTTACACAAGAGAAGAACCCCACGAGTGTTTTGATTTTCGTTTACCGCTAGACGGGAATAACTTGCGATTATCGGTTGTGTGTTTGTTTCTAAACCACCGTTTGGAATTTAACTCTTAACATTTGGTGACTTGTATATTTTGTTAGTTTGAAAGTTCATAATAGTGGCGGAGAGCAAATAAGTAAAAGGAAAGAACGGACTTTTCCAGCCACTTCCGGAGAAAACTACTCCTAACGTTTTGGGTAGTTAGAAACTCCACCCGTCTTCAGAGGACTACACTAATCTAGAAACTACATTTAATTAATATCTTAACAGAACTAACCTAGGACTATTCCAACCAATATTTGAAAATACCGCTACATCATAAAATTGATGGCTTGTCAAAAATTACAAGTTATTAATTGGTTCTACCCAACTCGGACCACGAACTCGCACTACGGGGCACACTAACTAACATCCCTGTAGGCCGCTAGTTGACAGCCCGGTCTGTAGATTTCCTTTTACTTATTGTATATTTTATTGATGGTGGCATTACTATCAGACATTAGTTAGAAACAATTATTCTATTTTAGAAAGAAACTATTGACTATTGACAATGTAGAGATGAGATTTACATGCGATACTTACATAGTGTACGGTAGCGTTGTTCCGTTTCTGAAACAAAGAAAAAGCGTGTTAAATACAATTTTTAAAGAAAACTAAATACAGTATAATAAAATGTCTTAGTAAGTACTTTTCTACACTAAGTATGTTAAATTGTGAAATAGATCAAAGGTAAAGTTCTTGTTTAACGAGGCGAAGTTTGGACTACTAAGGCCTCTTTACCACTCAACCTCGACCTTTATCTAGCGTCATTACAAAGTCAATCAACAAATCGTTACAGTGAGGATCGAACCCGCGCCACCGGAGTTATGAACATTAATTTTTAATTTGTTGATTGTAAAACCGTTTGTTTTAGGAATTGCTCACTATTAAGCAAATTCATTATAAAAAGGTAAAGTTTTTCTTGTTTAGCGAGGCGAAGTTAGGACCACAAAGTCCTCTCTACCACTCAACCTCGATCTTTACCTAGCGTCACCGTATAGTCACATTACAAATTGTAAGTGGTGACTGCGGGGATCGAACCCGCGCCACCGGAGTGATGAGCTCCGCGCGATACCAATCCGCCACGGATTTACTAATTAATTATACGGGGGTTCTGAAATAGTCCACTTTTAATATGATTCAGTTTATATTTCAAAACTGATGATGTCCTTTAGGAACGAAACACGTTTTGAACTTAAAAATAATAATGGGTTCTCCAAAAATGTAATTATTTTATAAGTTTTCTGCTGGAAATTTGTCTAACGATAATTTTTTATTTTGAAACGTTAACCTTAAAAGATTTTCAAGGCTAAGACTTTGAGGCTAAGAATTTTAAGAGGCTAACTAATTGATTCTTAAAACGTTAACAAACCACACAAATCATCGTTAGACAAAATTTTTTTACATTTTCGGAGAATCCATTGTATTTTTGATAAGTATTGAAGAAGACATGATCCGAGGGCAATTTTGCCATGTCGAAAAATCCTAACACTTGACTTAGTTATGGATGCCCTTTAAAACGAGCATTGAGTTGAAACAGTCAGTTAGTTGAACCATAGACTAACGGACTCTCTATAGAGTTCATTTGTCAGTGGTTAAATATTAAAGTTCAATTTTGACGTTTTGGCACTGGTACGCGAACATCTAGAACGTGATTGTTAAATGAAATACTCGCACTTGTGTCAACGCTGTTAGAAGTTGTCCGTTGTCAGTTGACACACTCGAGACAATGCCGCGAACACATTCCGACAACGTAACTTCCCTAACCCCGCGTCGAAAAGCGGTCTTTAATTGTAAACTTTGCCACAGTCACACAAACTCCTTCCTAACTTCTGTTATCCGCTATCGATTGTGTTTCTGATCAGATTGTTGGATTCGTTCGTCCTGAAATATAAATAGTGTGTAAACATTAGTTGCGTGCTTTTACCTGAATTAGTTGCGTGCTTTTATCTGAATGATTATAGATAACATTTAACTATACAGGGTGTCCCTAAGTAAAGTGCAAGACTCTGGGAAAATGTTATATGAGTCAAAATAAAGAGAAAATCAAGAATACAAATTTTTCCAAAACGCTTAGTTAACCAGACTTTATTCGCCATTTTATATTTTTCACTAATTATTTATTATCTCCCACACCATTTATCGGATTTGACTCCAAACATATGAATTACCAGGATGATCTAACTTATCATTTTAAAACTGTGGCTTTATTTATGGTAATTTTAAAGCATTTTTAATTACACCTTAAATAGCGAATAAACGGTGAGTTTAACGATAAAATGTAGGGGACAACGTTTTGTAGTGAATTTTATAACCTATCTATTGACATCAAGATCATAAAAACCTATTGAGAAACAACGAAGCTTTAGGGGAAACTCTGGCTGAAAACAGACAACTTTCCACCTTATTATCTTGATGTTTGCCACGGTTTCCACTGTAACTTCGTTGATTCTTGATTGATTCTTTTCCCTTTGATGTCAATAGATAGATAACAAAATTGTCTACAAAACGGTATTTTCTACATTTTATCGTAAAACTTACCGTGTATTCGCTATTTAAGGTGTAACGCCAAAAATTCCCTAAAAATACCATAAAATAGTTACCGTTTTAAAATTATACGTTAGATCATGCTGGTAATTTTTTCCATCAATAGTCTTACTTAGATTTATGCTAAGTTTGAGTCAAATCCGATAGGTGGTGTGGGAGATAATAAATAATTAGTGAAAATATAAAATGGTTAATATCTGGTTAACTAAGCGTTTTAGGAAAAACTTTCATTCTTAATTTTCTTTTTATTTTGACCCATATAATATTTTCCTAGAGTCTGGCACTTTACTTATGGGACACCCTGTAAAGACAGCTAAGGTTATTAATTTCAGATTAAATAATCGACACACGATACATTTATAAATAAATAAAAGTAAAACTTTGGAAGTAAACCCTAAACTTTTAGATTTACACATATATAAATATCGTACAAAGATACGTACATTCATATAACTCTCATTCAATTTCCCCACGTGTCTTTGAGTTCACACGGTAACATAAACTCGTCCAAAGTACGGAATGTTTCCACAATAATAACTTCTTTGAGAGGACAACTGAAATTGAATAAGCCAAATTTGTATATATTTTCCTACCTTTGGTACCAGATCTCGTTTTATATTTCTTCCGTTCGTTACTTCTAAAGGTAGAACATAATTGAGCAGTATTATCATTTTCATTTTTCACCATAATAAAGCCAATATAAAGTTACAGCTGCTCTAGTTTCTTTGTGGCACCAGTAGAATAAAATATCTTTATTAAAATATCAATTACACGCGATATTACAAAATTTATTACTGAAATTGAATTATCTGCTGTACAAAACTACAGAAAGTAACATTAACAATTAAAAGTAAGGCTAATAGACCTTGCAAATGGCAGCCCTTACAGGCAAAGCTATATTTAGGGGTGGCCATAGCTCAGTAGTATAGTGCGTGCTTCGCACCAAATCAGCCCGGGTTCGTTCCCGGGCGCAGTGATAACTTTTCACGATGGCCACTCCCCGTGGTTCGGAAGTCACGTTAATCTGTTGATCCAATCCGTTGGTCGTTGGGCTTTTAATTAATGACCCAATCTGGGGAACAGCCGGTCCAAGTTTGCATCAAGACCTCATCACCCACTCAACACACTCACCCTTCATCCCTTATACACCTTAAAATACCCTCTAGAAGTGGTCGGTATCTCAAATCAAATTATCAAAGGCCCAGTTATAGAAAACCTAACGCTAAATTAGCCTTAGGTAGTACTCAAATGACGCAAGAGTTTTGATATGATTTGCATCGATATCATGTCTACAATAACCATTTTACCGAATAAATCTTACTCCAACGTCTCAAGAACTAAGTTAAAACAAAGAAACTATCTTCACGAACTGATACTTTGCGAGAAAGCACGAAGATTAGCGACAAAGAAGTTAAGTCTGAGACTCGTGCATATGCAAATGGGCCAAGTTATTCCGCCGGAGCTATACTGCACTCGAGACTTCTCACGAGAATTACGCAGCTACCAATTACTGCTAATAAGCGTCTCTTAGACACAATGCAACAGACTCACATAATCATACGCGGGCTTTCTCCTTCACTACGTTCAAGCGACGTACAACGCTCTTGTTGTGTTTCACGTCTGCAATCAATTATAAAGAAATTAAACTAAAACGATCTTCTTATTTGGTTAATAAAATAGTTACCTTGGTTATACAGTTTAAAATAAGTCATTCTTCTCATTGGAACAACGTTAACATAACAGGGAGAAAGGAGCTGTACTTTGGGGTCCCTCAAGGAGCCATACTATCCCGTTGCTTTTCCTTGTCTACATTAATGATGTTGCTCATCAGTACAGAAGAAAACACTCGTCCAGTACGCTGATGACATGACTTTGTTTCAAAACAAATTCAATCAGTCAATTTACATCGCTTTTATAGAGACACAATGTACTCAAACATTACACTCCTTAACTCTTTGCTTTCATATGAGAGTTGGAGGTTTTAAAATGTCCACTTAAACGTAAACAAAATAACATTAGAAAAACTGAATGATCAAAAGTTCAAATGGATAACGAAAAGTATTTTGATTCAAAAAAAAGATTATTGTTTCCTCCTAAATGAAGCAATGCTTCAAATGACGAGATCCAGACTTTTTTCCCAAATTACAATGTGTAGACAAGTGATTAGAGCTGCAAAGGCCTATGCCAAAAGTCATTGGTCACGTCTAGAAATTTCTCAAAAACCACACGGGCCACCTTTACGAGTAAGTAAAACATATTTTTGCATCGGTTATCAGTTGGAGCTGACCAAGGACTCAGTCCATCAGAGTCATGTATAGCCCCATACCCAGGCTCTGACTCCAGTCGTATTTGAGAAGGAAATTACCAGAATGATCTTTAATCAAATCTCAAGTCAAATTACGCTAACGAGGCTTCCAAAGCGATGCTCAAGGCACTTACTGCGACAATTTGATCACTCAATTATCATTTCTTTTCTTTAAAATCCCTCCCGTCCTCACTGAAAGCAGCTAACATTCTCTCAACCTTTCGCACAGCATTGCAACGGGCGTCGTCAAGGAAAACTGGTCCTGATTCAAACACCATGGCGCAGGGACGCCGCACTAGCCAGCTTTATATCTGCTACATGGGGAAGCGTGTATTGTCATATGAGATTGGCAATCAGCTATGTTCTTTGTTTTGTTTACTGTGGCCTAATCGTCCATGCGAGTGGATTGCAGTAGTATCGTTAATATTCATCAGCGTTGCAAACCCATTCTATCAGTTTGCTACTGTATCATTTTATGGTAAAATTAGCTTTAATTGAATTTTTCAAATATGTTCAAAGAATGTTGAGGTGTTGTATTATATGTATCGTATTTAAGTATGGGATTTCACGCAGCGAAAGTTATAATTACTATTTAGTTGCATAGAACTTTTTACGGATTAACACTAAAATAAGTATATTTATTATGACGTATGGGCCCTGTCGAACCACGAAGTACATAAGGCTTTTCCTTGTAGACTTTCTTTATACTTTCGAAATGAGCTTATGTTCTTTCATTACAAAGGTACTTATCTCCTTTTAATAACTTATATCTATAACCAACTTTTCGATCAAACACTTTTTTGTCTCCACGTGTTTCCATCATAAATGTCTGGTTATGTGATATATGCCGCTTTTAAATCTCCTTCAGCTCCCAAGATCCATTAAATTGTTTCTACTTTTGCCTCACTTTAAGTTTTAAAGAATTCTAAAATTATCTTCGTCAGCCTAGAAGGTTTTATATAACCAAAATTTTTAAATGGCCGTAGAATTTTAATATTCGTTTCCTAAAATCTGAATGTCCCGTATGTCCAAGTAATATTTGCGGTTCAGTATTGATTGCTCTCATAATATTCTAACAATTGTATTGTTATTCTTCTTTTCCGTTTATTTAAATGATTAAAAAGTACTAATATTAAATAGCAATAGTTCAAAATAATGATAATACTGTCACAAACGTGTCTCATGCGTATATAACTTTATAGTCTCTCTGCACGTCTCAGATGGAAAACACAAACTTATCAAATTAGTAGAAGCCACCGTTTTAAGTTATAATACAAATAAAACCCCAAACCGTATGATGCAACTGTTCGCAAATCAGATTATCGTATTTCGCACAAGAATACTAAAATATGATTTTGTTTCTCCCCACATTCGGCTATTGTCAAGATGGGTGTTGAATGCAAAACACCTACGAGACTAGAGAACTGGGACACAGACTCCGGCGCGACGTTGATTTGATAAACCCTCCCTCGAGTTTCGAGACTCAATACACTCTACAGTTCTAGCACAGAGAATAGAGCTGCTACAGAGGTGCAATGGGATCGGGGCGTCGAATCCACCACCATGCGCGGTTGCCACATCGTGCGAGGCGCAAAGTACGACAAAGAAACCAAGGTCAGTGATAAATTTGATCATTAGTTTTCTATTGTCTAAGGTTGACACATTATTACGGATTTTTCCATAGCTTTTTTGTGAACAGGAAAAACGTGTGAGGTTACTTGAAGACGGGATGAGATTCCAGATCGCAAAACGTCGTGTTCTTGTTCACTGTGAACAATTTTTGTTATATCATGCATTACAAAATCAGAAATTCTACCATCGTTAACAATAATACGCTTCAAATAGATACTTTATAACGATTAACTAGACGTATTTAGAGAGTTTCTATTGTCCATAAATAATTTGCGACTGACCTAATAACCTAAGAAAATTATAATCTAGTTCTTCCGGTTCACACCGCGTCAAAACATCATGATAATTAGACTGAGATATTTCGGTCTCGCTGTGGAGTACCATCTTCAGTCACTGATTGGCTGAAACTGAGCTACACTTCCGGTAGACAGGGATACCAACAGTCGACGTTCTCATAGGCATGCTGACTGGTATTCAATGGTCCAAATAAGTCACAAATACGTAAATCTAATACTATTTCTTATGTAGCAAAACATCTTTGATGATCACAAAGAAGCAAGGCAAAATTATAACTAAAATTAACTGCAGGTTAATGCGATTCGATTTTTTCGAAAAGCAATGTTTCGAATTTGTGTTCTCCACGTTTTATAAACACCCAGAGTTCTCGAAGCTTGAACAATCAATAACCAACATGGCGGCGACAGCGCGAATGAAACGACTCAACGGGGATAGGAAATTAAACGAACAACGTCCGTTGTTTTTATCCTGGCGATTACCTCACAATAGTTTATCCGGATGGACTCCAGGGGATTGAAACTGTTGTGTAGTGCTGAACACAAACCTACAACATACAGCACAGCTGTATTGCTCAACTTGTACAGGAAATTGTATATGTTCAATCTACTGTGTATAATCTGTGGTCTGTGATCTAGCTCTAGACAAAAGTTGGGTCAGAGTCAAGTTTGTCTTTTGTCTTTAAGCAGTACGTATTTAAAAAACGTGAAAAATAAATTATTTATTATTTATAAAGAGAGCTTCAAAGGACCCCACCCCTAAAAGCGACTAAAGATTTCCAAACGCGCTTAAGCCTGTGTTTTTGGGTTTCTGAAAGCACTGTTTGGTTAATTTGGGGGTCTTGCCCCTTCCCTGACATTGACTTTAAGGATTTCCCAACTTGGTGCGACCCTAAATTGTACGATCCATAAAAGATAACACCTTAAGGTGTGTGAGTAAAACGAAGGTTTTTCATCTAAATTACTGTAAACTATTCAATTTGGAAGATATCAAGAAGCCAATAGGATTTTTAGTTTTAGAAGACTCTAGTCGGTGTCGTTAGATATGTTTCAGAAACATTCAAATACTGAATAAAACCGGACCCTGCATACAGCCTCGTTGATGGTTTAATGAACTAGGTTTCGTTTAGTTTAAATGGGTTTCAATGAAAAGATTCATAAGAAACTTTACTCTCAGCACTCCAATTTCAGGATTGAGGGCAAACCCCGATAAGGACAAAAATTACTTTACTTTGATAATTAGCTATGAGGCACCGTCCACTTTTAGAGGGTATTTTAAGGGAATATGGAATGATAGTGAGTGTAATAAGTATGGATGATGAGATGTCTTGTTACAAACTAGGGCGGAAGTACTGGAGGATACTCAATAAAATGTGATGAAGCGCGTGTAATTCTAAAGATAATGTATGGGAGTCTTTTCCAACATCTTGTACTAATTGCGTTGCTTCATTTGAACTTTATTTCAACACTAAAGGTGTGTTTTCAGTACAAAAGTTAAAGCAAACAATAATTTTTGACTAAGAAAACAAGGTAAAAACGACCAAGGCGCCATTAGACAAACAAAATCGACATTAAAACCCTACAAGCCCTACTAAAAACTCAATTCGCATCTAATTACAATAATGCTTGACCCTTGGGTACAATTATGTCCATGTATTTGACAAACACTAAATACAGCATCTTGTTCAATTAAACCGTTAGAATATAACACAATGTGCGGAGGTGGAACTCCTAACTATGAACACGATACGTTGAACATGTTCAAAGTTTGTAGCGAGTCTTGTTCAATACGTGTTCATTGTTCAAGTCTCGCCTGTAGTTACTATAAAGGGTAAGGAGGGGTAGGGTTTACCGCAAGGGGGGATTTAAGCCAATATAATTGATATCTGTCTGTACAAGTTTAATCAAAACTGACCCTGTCAATTATACAGTGTGCACCACGAACATGGAAATTTTAGTTATTGAGGATCAGATCGAATTCAGAGTAATAAAATTTGACTTAAGTTAAACCGATCCATGTACTTTTTGCTTATTTAATTCACTAACATAATTTACTTAACTACTCTTGGACAACAAAACCATACATAAATTCGGCCTAACAACCAGCAGCCATTCGGAAAATCGAATGTACTACAGTTGTGAAAAAAGGCCGACTAAAATGTTTATGCTAAGTTAATATGAGTTCTGTGTAATATAACAATTCTACAGTTACGAAAAAGGATTATTTGTGTTTAGCTCTTTGTAATATCTTCTGCCGACTCATCAGTAAGCTCAAAGCCTGGAAACGTTGCTAATGAAGTTCTTAGAGGCACTTTGTTTCATCATCAAGCACGAATTCAATTTGTAAAATCACGGTGGCGCAGCGTTATTTACGGTAAAAATCTACATTACTGTCGACATTTGTCGAAAACAACAAGAGACACATTTTAACTCAGGTATATAAGTTTTAGAGCTTGTGGTTAAGATATGTTAGAGCTGGTAGAAGGGCTTTGATATTTTGTGAGCGACCAAGCAATATAGGAAATGAGATGTAACATATAGACCGTATCACAAGCCTGGCTGCAAACTTATAGCCTTGAGTCTCAGTAGGAGCTATCCCTGGGGACAGTCGGGGTATATTCCCTCCCTACATATCTCTGTAGCAAACACAACACACTTTAGATACCGACACATATCATCCACTCACACATCTTGTGTAGACTACATCTGAGTGTGTCAATATAGGAGATGAGATGTAACATACAGACTGTATCACTAGCCTGGCTGCAAACTTATAGCCTTGAGTCTCAGTAGGAGCTATCCCTGGGGACAGTCGGGGTATATTCCCTCCCTACATATCTCTGTAGCAAACACAACACACTTTAGATACCGACACATATCATACACTCACACATCTTGTGTAGACTACATCTGAGTGTGTCAATATAGGAGATGAGATGTAACATACAGACTGTATCACAAGCCTGGCTGCAAACTTATAGCCTTGAGTCTCAGTAGGAGCTATCCCTGGGGACAGTCGGGGTATATTCCCTCCCTACATATCTCTGTAGCAAACACAACACACTTTAGATACCACACATATCCTACACTCACACATCTTGTGTAGACTACATCTGAGTGTGTCAATATAGGAGATGAGATGTAACATACAGACTGTATCACTAGCCTGGCTGCAAACTTATAGCCTTGAGTCTCAGTAGGAGCTATCCCTGGGGACAGTCGGGGTATATTCCCTCCTACATATCTCTGTAGCAAACACAACACACTTTAGATACCACACATATCATCCACTCACACATCTTGTGTAGACTACATCTGAGTGTGTCAATATAGGAGATGAGATGTAACATACAGACTGTATCACTAGCCTGGCTGCAAACTTATAGCCTTGAGTCTCAGTAGGAGCTATCCCTGGGGACAGTCGGGGTATATTCCCTCCCTACATATCTCTGTAGCAAACACAACACACTTTAGATACCACACATATCACTACTCACACATCTTGTGTAGACACATCTGAGTGTGTCAATATAGGAGATGAGATGTAACATACAGACTGTATCACTAGCCTGGCTGCAAACTTATAGCCTTGAGTCTCAGTAGGAGCTATCCCTGGGGACAGTCGGGGTATATTCCTCCCTACATATCTCTGTAGCAAACACAACACACTTTAGATACCACACATATCATCCACTCACACATCTTGTGTAGACTACATCTGAGTGTGTCAATATAGGAGATGAGATGTAACATACAGACTGTATCACTAGCCTGGCTGCAAACTTATAGCCTTGAGTCTCAGTAGGAGCTATCCCTGGGGACAGTCGGGGTATATTCCCTCCCTACATATCTCTGTAGCAAACACAACACACTTTAGATACCACACATATCATCCACTCACACATCTTGTGTAGACTACATCTGAGTGTGTCAATATAGGAGATGAGATGTAACATACAGACTGTATCACTAGCCTGGCTGCAAACTTATAGCCTTGAGTCTCAGTAGGAGCTATCCCTGGGGACAGTCGGGGTATATTCCCTACATATCTCTGTAGCAAACACAACACACTTTAGATACCACACATATCATACACTCACACATCTTGTGTAGACTACATCTGAGTGTGTCAATATAGGAGATGAGATGTAACATACAGACTGTATCACTAGCCTGGCTGCAAACTTATAGCCTTGAGTCTCAGTAGGAGCTATCCCTGGGGACAGTCGGGGTATATTCCCTCCCTACATATCTCTGTAGCAAACACAACACACTTTAGATACCACACATATCATACACTCACACATCTTGTGTAGACTACATCTGAGTGTGTCAATATAGGAGATGAGATGTAACATACAGACTGTATCACTAGCCTGGCTGCAAACTTATAGCCTTGAGTCTCAGTAGGAGCTATCCCTGGGGACAGTCGGGGTATATTCCCTCCCTACATATCTCTGTAGCAAACACAACACACTTTAGATACCACACATATCATACACTCACACATCTTGTGTAGACTACATCTGAGTGTGTCATTCAATATGTAACTTACAGATTTAAATACGTTTACAAGAAACAGTTTAACGTTGTTTATATAAAAGCTGTGCAGTCGCATATGTACAACACCTCGCGGCAATGTTGTTGTTGTTGTTCTCTGTTCACAAGCGGAGTTGATACAAAAATAGCGGCGGGAAATCCATTACAGCGGTAATGTTAGCTTGAGGCTGCCTCGCAAATAGAACCGGACTTGACATTTACATTGCATTAAATCCTCCCTCTACAAGCGATGCAATTCGTTTAGGAAAGAAATGCTTTTTGCAGATGTCATAATGTATTGGTTTTATATTACAGTGGAAGGGTTTAATTTTATTAAACTTTGATCATAAAGGTTATATTTATGTCAGCATTTCCACGTCCGATTTGTATAAGAAAACCTGCATATGTTGAGAAAAATTTTGAAAATTCAACGTACGTTACCATTTTTTTGGAACAAATTTGAACTGCAAAGTATACTGAGACTAAAGGTGATTTTAAGTTTTTCAAAGGGGGTTAATGGTAGTAAGTGAATCAAATACTCGTACCTTTTTACATAATTCTAGGTTTTGTTTATATATGCAAAAGTACAGTTTCATAATATTCTTGAAGTTCAATTCCGCAACAAATAAAGTACGGCTTGACAAACCACTACAACTTTGTTGCAATTAAAAGTAGTTCATTTTACGATTAGTTTATTTTGTGCAACAGACGAATAACTCAAAACAGAAAAATATTAAATCCAATTTGAACATCACATAATTTAGCGACTCAATGTTTGGATAGAGGATACTTACTGAGTATTAGAATGACGCAAGACGTTTTACAGTTGAGTCTTCTCAAATCTGCTAAGTCAGCAGAAGCAAAGTTTCCAACACATCCTTTACTACATGAAACAGCAATAAAGACGTTGATTCACAAACTTTTCCCGAGTTTAACCAACATAACACAGTTCACTCCAAGTGCTGCAGTATACAGGGTGGCTATTTTATCTTTGGCTACACCTACGAGTACGAGTATTTCCTCAAAGCTGTAGACAATTTGTACATTACAACAACGATGTTTGATCAGATTTAGAATCCGAAAACTCCTTTTCTTTCTAAAATGGCAAACCAGTGTACACTTAAAACATGGAGTAAAAACTGCAACGACGTTTTAAGCTATTTAATGATGGTAAATGTGATTTTTTCCTGGAAGAGTAAATTTATTGATGCTGCTGCATATAAACTCCAAAATGTATACCTTTATGGACAAACTGATTTTTAATTTCGAACATAAAAAGTGTGGTTAAGTGGAAGAGAGGGCTTTAAAGTCCTAACTTCGCCACGAATAAAGACGTTTTTCATTTCATAAAAACACGGCCTTTTTCTAAGAACATAGATCTTGAAAAGATGAGATAAATATGTTATTTTGTTACTCAACTTAACGTTTTGTGTAAATGTGCTGCAGCTCTAATGTATCAACGCTTCCACCCCACGCTTCAACCCTCCCCTATTTTAAAACATCAACCTACTAAACCATCATTTGCAAAATGTCCCCGTGTTAAAAATCTCTATCCCGGTAAAACACCCCACGGGCTCTATCCGGCCGCCTCTAAAACCTTATCAATCAGACACGGGGAATTTCAAAAGGAAAATAGTTCTGAGGTCCGGAAGTAAAATAGCAACCCAGAATAAACGGTATACGCATTAAAGACGGATGTGTTTGTGTCTTGAGCAAGAGAGGTCAGTTGATTGAGTCGATGATCTCTCAGCACAGCTTTCATCTGTGCCGGAAGTTCCTGAGTTTGTTTATTTGCTTTCAATTGAACTGTTTGTCTCTATGTCAAACAAACCTTAGTCTACAGACAGATTTAGCTTTGCCGCTTCAAGCGAGAGTGGGGTGTTCTAATTTAGAAGGAAGTCAAATTTTGGTGACCTTTTTTCGTAAAATTGCCTTGATCACTAAAGTGCCTTCAAGAAAATAGGAAATCATATCTTGCGTTAACCAAAATTTACGATCAGAGTATTGTTGTTTGGGGCTGACAGAGACAGATAGACTGATTAATGATTGATTAATATTCAGCCAATATTGATAGTATTGTGTTAATTCAGAGTTGTCCTAAAATTAACCTTCTCGAAAACTAAAACCCTTTTTTATGAAGTAGTAAAGTACTTAATTTTTCAATTGTTTTGAATCTTAGTTATTTTTATTCACGGTCCTCTTTTCTATCGATACTAATCAATCGAAAAATACATAATTATTTAAAAAACGAGGCACTCAGGTTTCACGTTTAGAGGCATCTTCACTTTTGGTGTCGTGCTCAACATTTGAAAATGCCCCTTTATTTACTTTCCCCGGTACCCGACGTTAGACGGAATTTACGACGACAGTTATATATTCACCGCCCGATCATGAAACTGAAGACACGCCATGAATCCTCGGTTGCCGGTGGCGTATTTTGTCGCTGTGTTTGTGTAGTTTCATGTTTACGTCCCCAGAGCGCGCTGACATGCGTGTAACCGTTACTCTCTTGTCACAGTTATGTTCAACTCCCGCGACACGTGTTTACTGCTGAAACAAGAAACCTTTGTCACCCAAACACTTCCTCTAACTGCTCGACTCGGCTCTAGTTTCACAACATACTGCCGTACGGCTTTGTTGACTTTCCTACAGAGACTTGACTGTTGTCGGGATAAAGAGAGGTTTGTTTCGGTTTCGTGTGAATGGATCGTTTGGGGAGATTTATTTTCTGTTGTATTCACTAGTCGGTCAATGAACTGGATTGTTTGGTAAGAATAGGCTTCAGTAGTTGGTCTGTTCCAACAACGCGGTGAGTGCTTTATTGTGGAGCTTTAGACAGTTTAATTGCAAAGTCAATGATAATTGAACGTGAATTATAATAAAGTAGCTCGGGGAAAAGTGCTCTAATTTTTTCTAAAACAAATGTAATAGTAAAAACTTAAAAAGTAATGAATCTATCCACTAGCGCGACTGAAATAATATGTAGTAGACTCGCAGTCAAGAATGGAGTGGTTAAACTCATCAACATAAACTATGAAGGTAAGTGGACAAAAAGGGTATACTTTGAGCAATCCTAGTAACCTTCATGATGATGGGCTCATTTCGCAGAGGGTAGGTTTCTACTAAAAACCCTAATTACTTGAAAATCCTAGTCAACTCGTTGCCAGCCGTATCACGACCCGCAGGATGCGCGCTAAGTGATCTCGTCAACAACTAAGAAGATGAGTGGTCCAAGAATGGAACCTTGCGGCACTCCAGCACGCGCGCGTGCGTGTGTGAGTCAGACACACATCTGCAGGTGTTGCTGGCGGTGAAGAATGTGTGTGATTTGTCCAGCTGTCACATCTACGCCTCACGTTTGTGTCCCGGGATTAGTGCCTGGAATGTTACCTGATATTTCATGTCGCTAATGCAGACAGACTGTTGCTGACTCTACGCCAGCAACACGTGCGTTATTACACGACTACCAATTTTGAGCAGGAAATTATCTTGAGTACAGTTAGTAAAAGAATTATAATTCGAACCCTTAGTTCGTTACGTACACAGCTCTGCAACTACTGAGGAAGTGAGACAGTCGATGTTTCCAAAGTTTGCTCAGAGGTAGACAGTAGAGTTCAGTACAGGTGAATACAGTAGGTTTAACCGTAGCTTTGAGGCGAGGAACAATACTCGGTGAACTGTCTAGACTCTAGAGGATGTGGTCTGTTTGACGTTGTGGCAACACTGCTTCCCCATCCACTTGCGGAATCCTCCTTGCACAATTAACAACCATCCCCTTTCTTGTTTCAAAATACGCAGTTGGTCATGCGATTCATTTTGATATACTTGGGACTTTTCGTAGTAAATTTAAACGAACACGAGGACTTTCGTCTCTAGAAATCAGTCAAACTATTTTACTTTTTAATATATAACGACTCATTGATATGTCCCTTGCGAACTGTGATTTTATATCGTCACTGAATCATCAAACGTCCAAAATTTGTCTTATTCCTGGATTAGAACACCCCATTCTCGCTCGACGCGGCAAAGCTAAATCTGTCTGTAGACTAAGGTTTGTTTGACATAGAGACAAACAGTTCATCGCAGTTCAACTGAAAGCAAATAAACAAACTCAGGAACTTCCGGCACAGATGAAAGCTGCGCTGAGAGATCACATCGACTCAATCAACTGACCTCTCTTGCTCAAGACACAAACACATCCGTCCTTACTTTACACGACGCATCCAATCTTATATACAGGGTGTACCAAGAAAATGGAACTCTTGAATAACAAAGAGGCAAATAAACAAACGAAATGTTACCCGTCAATAGGCATAACATAAAACAACTTGTCTTAGTGTCGTCGACTGCTCACGGGAACGTCCTGCAAGGAGTCATCTATCTACCAAACCTTTAGTGGGATCATAGTTTATCATGTTGCATATCAAAATGGAGGTTTCTATAAGTTAAATAACTTAGAAAATATATTGCATATCAGAATAAATGTATCGATATGTAGAAGACTGTAGTAAAATGTCATATGAAAACTTGACTCTGAAGGAAATGAGTACCATTGAATAACGAACGTTGAGACGTTTTAAGCCTTGAACCATCAGTATGTTGAAATTTTGGTTTCTTATACATTTCTTTGTAAGGGGTAATGATAGGCTTTGTACGAAAGTGAAGGTATTAATAATTAGATGAAAATTCAGCGAAATTGAGTTCAAAAAGTTATTTTTATCCGAAATGGTGGCCATTTAAATTTCAATTTTGAATTCACCACAATTCTTGTTATTACTTTAGGTTTTCCACCGGCTCTTTAAAGGTCTATGGAGAATAAAGACTATCACTCAGAAGAAATACTCCATTTGCCTTTTGATAAGTAAAATTTAATTTGGAATTGATAAAAGATTGTAAGGAGTATCTTTTTGCTACACCCTGTATACTGCAGCACTTGGAGTGAACTGTGTTATGTTGGCTAAACTCGAGGAAAGTTTGTGAATCAACGTCTTTATTGCTGTTTCATGTAGTAAAGGATGTGTTGGAAACTTTGCTTCTGCTGACTTAGCAGATTTGAGAAGACTCAACTCTAAAACGGTTGATGAAGTTCCGAGTAGTCTAATATTTTGGGTGAGGGTCTGAAAACTGTCTCTAAAAGTGACCAGTCGGTAGTATTTTTTTTACTACAAAATATTAAAACAAGCACTCTCTGCAGTCATCTATTCTGACAATATTCATCAGATCTTTATGGAATCAGTTTTATTTGAAAGATGACGATGAACTGTAGCAATCAACTAACTAATTTTTTAAACATCTAATCGTTTAATAGTTAAACAAGAAATCAAAACCACTTTAAGTCTTAGTATTAGGTCACGATAAAAGTTAAATTTGTCATGTTTAACGAGGCGAAGTTAGAATTACACAGTCCTTACTGACAAGGAAAATTGTAGGCATGGCATGTCACAAGAAAATGTATATTTTTACATTGTTCTTATGGGACGAAATTCAAGGTCACGCGCACTTCTGAATCGACCCCTCTAGAAGTGCTTTTCTTAAACTTACAATAAGTGACAAAACCAAAATGGTTCACAGGGATTGCATAAACTCAACGGCAATGTTGAGAAAACCTAATACGATGTAATAAATCTCATGGACCAACACAGACATAGGCTTTGTAGTTACGAAAAGTACCAATATTCTGCATTCACATACAACAAATATGTAATTAGAAAAAAGTACTTCTACAACGAATAACGCATCGCTTGTAGAGGGAGGATTTAATGCAATGTAAATGTCAAGTCCGATTCTATTTGCAAGGCAGCCTCAAGCTAACATTACCGCTGTAATGGATTTCCCGCCGATATTTTTGTATCAACTCCGCTTGTGAACAGAGAACAACAACAACATTGCCGCGAGGTGTTGTACATACGCGACTGTACAGCTTTTATATGAACACCGATGAATTGTCTCTAGTAAATGTATTGGAATTATACACTTTCTCCTTTATTAAACGTTGATATTTATACAAATAGTGTAGTTATTAAAAGGTAAAGTTTGTCTTGTTTAACGAGTTTGTCTTGTTACTAACATGTAATACTAGATAAAATACTTTAAAAATCAAATTATTTCGCTTACAATCTGTAGATGAGTATTGAAAGTACTTGGAAAACAATTTTATTGATTTAGAAAATTGACTATTTTTATTCAAAGATTAGTTGACGTAAAAACTACAAGTTGTAAAAATCAAAGTTACATTTATATTAGGACACTGATTGTGGCTACAAAATTAAAAAAAAATCCTAAAATCAATGACTTGCGTCAAAATCAAGAACGTCATATTGACAGACAGTTTTAGTACAAGAAACTAGTTTTCAACAAAACTAAAAAATATAAAGAATTAGTAACTTATTAAGAGGGCCTATATTGTAACCAACGCTGATGGAATATTATTTCAAATTTCTTTTTGAACGATTTACTGCAGCGATCTAAGACACACCAATAAAATTAAAATAATAGCATCAACATTTATTTTATTTATTGATTTTCATGACATATGCTATCGGTAGAATGTACTATAACAACAATGTTAAAACGACCAGTATCTTACGACACTATTAAACTAATAAAATTTTCAAACAAGTATTCATAGAAGTTCTTGTGGTAAATTAACACTTTCATGTAAGACTTATTTCAAAAGGATCAGATGAAAATTGCAGGTGAGGTGTCCCAAGAAAACGCAATTTTCCCATTGTTCTTAATATACAAAAAACAAAATGGCCGACCGGTACTGGGCACTTTTAAATGTGAAATATTCCATTAAATAAATTTGCCAAGGGCTTTAAAATACTATACTCTTCATCTGTCAATATTTAAACTGAATGGCAAAAATAACACCAATTTTCTCCTTGCAGCTACACCCAAATTTCAATCTGCCCATCTAAAGCACACACGCATGGGATACACTGTATAATCGAAAGAGTCAGTTTTGATCAAGCTTGTACAGATAGATATCAGTTATATTGGCTTACATCTCCCCTGGTTAACCCTACCCCCCCCCCACCCCTCATAGTAACTAGAGGCGAGACTTGAACAATGAACACGTATTGAACAAGACTCGCTACAAACTTTGAACATGTTCAACGTATCGTGTTCATAGTTAGGAGTTCCATAACTGTAACCTAACCCAGAGTATCCAATGTAAGGCAGTGAGAGTAGTTTAGTTATCTACGTGTATATCTGAATAATTTCATAGAATAGTTATCTATATCTGAAACGTTTGGGATTTATTAACTAAGTAACTAATAGGACATGCAATTTTTTTTGCGTTTTATTACAAAACATTTAGCTGAAGAAATAAATAAATCGTTTATTGCGGAAACATATTAACATGTTATGCAATCGTCATTTTTTTCTTCACTAAAATTTTCCATGCATTCTGCCATTGAAGTCTCATTCAAACATACATTTGTTCATTCACTCTCTCCCATTCATTCGAATTATTCCACTCTAGCCCTATTGTAAGTCGGTGTTTTCTGCGATCTCCCAGTTATGTGCCATAAACTCGTCTGTACTGTAAAACGCCTTTGTGACCAAGATTTGTTTCAGACGAGATTTGAACGCCTTCGGCATTTGCGCATTTGCGCAATTTTGACCGAATTTGTTGGTTGCCCCTGAGAAGGCAAACGTTCATGAACTATCGTTCTGTGTCTCCCAGTTCTATAGTTCTCCTTGCCTCTTGTTTCATAAGAGTAATATCACTTCCTCTTATGGGGTCACATTTTGATTTGAAAAGAAGACAAGTTTGAAGGAATGTAGAGGCAAGGTAAAGTCAACAATTTCAAATTTTGGAACGTTGGCCTGCACGACTTTCTTCTTTGAAGTTTTGCGATTGTCCGAACGGCTTTTTTTAGAATGAAAGCTCTGGAAAATTGCGTTTTTGAACAACCACCCCATAACTCCCCAGAAAACCTCTTTCATTATCAATATTTCGTCCAACCACTTTTGATCAGTTAGAAATTAAGCCAGTCTAATTGTGTCGTATTTCTTAATCAAAAACACAATTCTGTATAAACAACTTTCAAAGCTAAATAATAATCTACTTAAATTTAGTTTTGATCCAAGTACGTTAAAAGATATCTAATGATTGAAACCACTCCTCGGTTGGGTTTCTAAAGTGTAAGCATTCGTTTTAACTTCTCTAGGCATTTAAAATTTTAATTCGTGTAAAATTTCAGATTTGGAAGTTATATTTAAGACATTTACTATAAAATTTTGTAATATCAAATTTTTAACTTTGAGACTTACAAGACAGGAGTGAGTAACTATATTGGATAAACATATAAAAACAATGGAAATAATAGCAAAATTATGATCCATATAATTCACTCATTTATTAAGACACAACAAAAAAAGATATATTCGGTTTTAAAGGCAATTTAAATTTTATGAAAAATATGCTCACTTAGCCAATGAACTTTTAAAATGGCCAATACAATTCTAAAGTTAAGATTATTTTTTGCTAATTTATCAGACGATGCATGTTACAACTGTAAAAGGTTGCAACGCTCCTAGACAGTAAAACTACCAATTGAACAAAATATCAAACAAGATTATATTTAATACGTTATAAGGATCCTGCATTTACATTGTTCTAACGGGAGAACTCCCAACATGGCTGCCGAACAAACTTACAACAGCACGGATTACAAAAGCTCTCTGGTACAATGACATGACATCAGTCAGTACGTCTTCACCCCTGCAAGACACAAAGCAACTCCTGTGCTCTCCTAGCGCCCTGGTACTACAATGTATATTTCATGTCGTCTTTGCAAGTCGAGTCTACTGCTAGCGAGCAAATGCAGTTTGTTTTCTCGCAAACTGGGTTGTTTCTGCTTTCCTAACGTTGTTTTATACATTCCAACGTATGTAAGTATTCTTGGCATACAAGAGAAGAAAATATTGATGTTCTCATTGTTTCTATAAACTAGGTTTTTAATAACCTTCGTCGATATCCGAAAATTGTGTTGAGGGTTGTTACCTCCCCGGGATGTTTCGATGAGAAACGTTGTGTTCAGAAGTGCAGTTATTGTAGAAATCCGCATGTTGGCTATTTTTTTTATTTTTTTGCTATTTACTTTTGTCCATAAGAACAACGTAAAAACAAGCATTTTCTTGTAACACCTTACGCCTACAATTTTCATCAGATCATTTTGAAATAAGTTTTATTAGAAAGATAACTATGAACTGCAGTGACTTCGCTAACCACTGTTTCGAAAATTCTACTAATTTCATAGTAAAACAAAAAATTCAAATACAACATTTCTTCAAATTTTGGATTTATGTCACGGTTTTAAGAGGGAGGAAATGGAAATTCGGCTCAACAGAGCCACTGAACGTTTAATACACTTGAAAACAAAATTTATTTCATAAAGTTTGGATGAAAACTGTAGGCGTGAGGTGTCCCTTAAATGCATTTTTACATTGTTCTTATGGGACGAAATTCAAGGTCACAGCCACTACTGCGCACTCTTAAAGTTGAGAAGTCAACACAACTTTTGGAAATAACGGAAGAAATAAAACTTATATTTTAGAAAATATTTTTGTTAATACTAGCAGTAACAGCCACGTTCTCATCCATGGAAATTAAATTTATTCAAAGTTTGAAAATGTCTTTTAAAACTATTGGGATTAGAAGTAGTACTTACTAATCAATAGAGCTGCAACATTGGACTGATCAAAACTGACATCACTGTTCTCAATTCTTACCTGAAAAACACAGATCAAATTAACACAAATGAATGAACGTTTTATAATTTGCTACAATTGCTAAATTAACTTGAATGAAACTGACAAGAACATATGAGTACATAAACTGATGAAACACGCTAGTTTATTTGATGACGGACAGCTAATAACTTAAATTGGTATCTAACTTATTACTTGCGAATTAATTACCATAACGTTTGTCTACGTAAATAATTAAGGTTTTCACTGAAAGCCAAACTTTTTATAATTACACACGTTGCAGTGACACGCTAACATTACACGTTGAAACTTATAAAACACTAGCTGAGAGTACCCGCGCTTCGCCTCGGGGCTTTCTTAACATAGTGTTGGCTACCTTGTGAGAGTCATATACCTCCGTGTCTTTTAGACCTTTTGCGATGTATTTTGAGGATGTATGGACATTAAATGTAGTTAAAGACACTCCATGATTAGCTTAACCCTTAAACAAGGTTCACCGCCATAGTTTCAGCCGATTTTAACTTTAAGCGGTCCAAGACCACTTTGTCCCTGGCCATTATTTGATATGAAGTACAATAAAGACACACTATAATGACCAAGCCCTTAAATGAAGTTTCTCCGTAGTGATTTTGAATTTAAGCGGTCCAAGATGCCTTAAAAACGTCACAGACAGACAGGAATTATTTTGACGACAGTTTCGGTCTTTGCAAAGTATATAAACACCACATACGTTTGAAATCTATACTAAACTACTCTTGTTTAGTTGAAAATAGAAAATTATATGGCTATAGTACAACATTTATTTTATCATGACAAACCACATAGGCCTAAGTTTTAAATCCAAAATAAACTAAGTTTGTTTAGTTGAAAATGGAAAACTACACGGCTATAGTACAACACTCTTATTTGGTTTGCTCGCTATAAAGCATGAATCGTACAGTAAATATGGTCAACAAAAACTATCGGTCAGACGTACTAACGCGCCGAGGAGAGGTACAACCCGTGGAAGTGCCGAGTTTGAGCGTGCAGCGGCGCGCATCATGAGCCCGTTTCTGCTCGCTGAAGCAAGCTTTCCGAGCAAACGGATGAAGATACGACAAAAGTGCTCAAGACCTTTAGTGTAGAAAATTAAATTTTAAAGCTCGTATGGGCTGTCAAAATTTAAATATCTGTTACGGTGTTTCTATATAAGCTTATACATTTTCACATGTAATGAGGTCTTATCAATGACCGCCATCTTGAAAATAATAAAATTATCAAACATGTTAATAACCTATGTGTTAACCAGGTATATAAGCCACATTCCTGTCAAATTGCATTAAAATTGGTCCAGTGGTATTTGCGTGATTGAGGAACAGACAGACACACACCATCTCATTTTTATATATTAGTATAGATTAAGGCGGACAATACTCAAAAGAAGTAATGTAGGAGCTACAACGGATACTTGCGGGGACGCCTTTACCACTTTTCAAGTAAGAAAGTAAAGATCTGAATCATATCTCACTAAACTTCTAAGCTTTTCCTCGCGGTTTCTCTCGCTGTAAATCTCCTAAGGGACTGCAGTTTCTTGCTCATTGTTTTTCACATCACAATAACATGGCCGACGCGTAGCACACAAGTGACCTTTTCGACACTTGTAACCACTCTACAAGTCGCATTTACTGTCCAATTTCATGAAATTTGGTAAAAATGTTAATTTTGTAAATCATTGGTTAGGTTGGTTGAACAACAAAATCGGTCAACCGTAAGTGACCTTTAGGGGAGGGGCGTTATTTCGAAAATGGTGTTATAGACAATCAAAACTTTATACTGTATATGATCAGATTTCAGGAAAACTTAGTATAAACATTGATGGCACTGTTACTGACTGGGACTCGTGGCGTGGTCCTGAAATCCAGCGTCATGGAGGTCAGGTTTTGAGGATGATATAGGTCTAAAGCGGCTCAGATAGTCAACTCCCACCAACGTTTAGACATATCAGACCATCACCTGCGTGGTTCGGAAGTCACGTTAAGCCGTTGGTCCTTGTATTTCCATTGGTCATTGGGCTATTAATTAATGACCCATTCTAAGGAAGAGTCGGCCTTAGTTTGTAACAAGACTACACCTCATAACTCATTACTACCACTCATCACACTCATCCCTCACCACATATTTGCCTTAAAATACCCTCATGAGAGTGGTCGGCATCTCAAATAGTGATTTAGTGACATGTATACCGACCAACCACAAATTCTAATCAGCCAGACTAAGATGGCAACGAAAATAAGATTTTCCTCCACCATCTTAGTTTGGCTAAACGGATTTTCTTGATTTTTTATTTCTGCGCTTCATGGTAAAACGTTTTGTTCTCAAAGGACGATAGAAATAAAAAGCTACGAAAATTCGCTAAAAAGTTTTATCAGCAATGTACATCATTACATTGTCCCCAGTTGATGCATCATGATATGTTAATGTTGACACAGGTAGAGATGTCCCCAGTCCTAATGTTCAACATTCATTGTACATTTAACCTAGCTAATACATTCAAATCCCTCACTGCAGCTCACAAACTAACGGAATAATGCAAATGTCGCGACACGTAAATAACAACTTTGTTGTGTTTCAGTTGTCAAGTACGTTGTGTTGTTGATTACAATACAAGTTTATCAGCAATGTACATCATTACATTGTCCCCAGTTGATGCATCATGATATGTTAATGTTGACACAGGTAGAGATGTCCCCAGTCCTAATGTTCAACATTCATTGTACATTTAACCTAGCTAATACATTCAAATCCCTCACTGCAGCTCACAAACTAACGGAATAATGCAAATGTCGCGACACGTAAATAACAACTTTGTTGTGTTTCAGTTGTCAAGTACGTTGTGTTGTTGATTACAATACAAGTTTATCAGCAATGTACATCATTACATTGTCCCCAGTTGATGCATCATGATATGTTAATGTTGACACAGGTAGAGATGTCCCCAGTCCTAATGTTCAACATTCATTGTACATTTAACCTAGCTAATACATTCAAATCCTCACTGGCTCACAAACTAACGGAATAATGCAAATGTCGCGACACGTAAATAACAACTTTGTTGTGTTTCAGTTGTCAAGTACGTTGTGTTGTTGATTACAATACAAGTTTATCAGCAATGTACATCATTACATTGTCCCCAGTTGATGCATCATGATATGTTAATGTCGCGACACGTAAATAACAACCGTGTTGCTTTTATTCATTTTGTTTGTTTGCTTGGTTGACTTTGAGATTTTTTCCAGGATTTTAATTTCGTAATGGACTAGTCGGTTGTAAAGTAATTGTTTATCAACAGGAGTGTGTTAACGATTTTACAGTTGATGTAGGTCATCGGAGCAATTCCGAATAGAATTTAAACTAACAACTATCATAACGTAATATTTACCGTCATATGTCATCATGTAGACCACTAATCTGTCTTAACATTATTGTAAGCAAAGGGCCAAACTCTTCCTGCTCAGTGGTTTTCATTAATCCTGTGGAATTAATCTTTCATATATTTTGATTTTCAGTGACACTGAAAACTCTTATCAGAATGATTTCGTCAGATCTGTTTGAAGATTTAAACAGTATTATGCATCGTTATAATGTTCAATACAATATTATCTAACAACTTATTCAAAGACTAAGAGATAATAATTAAGTTGGATAAGCACGACAATGAACATAGTTAGCGGGCCTAAACGTGCACAAGCCTCGATTCAAGTGCTGACTGTATTTAAGTAATTTTCAACAAAGAATTACATTTTTATACAGTGGATTTGAATCAATTTTGTGTTAAACGTACAGATATAAAAGAAATTCCCTTGAAGCATGAGAAGGAACCGATCTTGGTACATAATTTATAAATTTTGTTATACTCGTGGAAGTGTACAGTTAAATACAATTGTCAACACAATTCAAAAGTTGAATGTTTTATTTCAGTATAACTCAGGATATGCAAACGACTCTGTCCACTGTTCAAAGCTGTTCAAGGATTCATAGAAAAAGTTTCATCGCAGTTTGGTGAAAAATTTGAAAACTTAGAACATCGAGCAACAAACTCGCTGAAGATTATAGTTTGCTAAAAGAAGAACATTGTTTCTCTCAAACTTATGAGATAATAGGAATCCTTATACGACAAAGACAGAGCAGATAGAATAGCATTCGGTAGTTGGAGTAGATAGTTTGGATGCAACCCTTGAGGCAAGGCTTAAGGTGGGGGATTGTCATGCAAACATGGCACTCGGGAGGTATTCACTATAAGTACCAGAATATCATCTAACACAACCCTCAGCGTCTATACAGGGTGATACCACTCTGATAGTTATCCAGGTAATGGACACGCTTCAACAAGTTGATGAAATGTTGCTAAAAAACTGGCCGATGTCAGAGTACGGTGTTCGCAGACTTGTGTGAAAAATCACTCCGAAGCCACACATTGTGGCGGCTCCGTATTGTTCCCGGGAATGGAACAATTGTTCTGCGGCGGAACTCAGCTTTATGGCGTAGTTTTATTAGTTTTCATCAAATCAACCTAAAAGTTTTAATTAAAAGATTTTTCGTGTGTTTTTCAAACGCGCATTCCTATCGGCTGTAGCAGGCTGAAGTTTCGGTTGTGCATTAAAAATACATATTTATAAACATAGAACATTACTTCAGACTAATATTACTCATGCTATTTTTTTGGCCAAATGTATAAAAATATCGGACTTTCAAATTTCTTGTTGAAGATTTTACTGAAGAGTCCTAAGACACACCCATGATCAAATCAACCTAAAAGTTTTAATTAAAAGATCTTTCATGTTTTTTTTTAGACGAATATTCGTATCAGCTGTAGCAGGCTGATCAAACTGAGTAATTTTGGCTGAGCATTAAAAATAAATTTGTATACACTTAGAACAGTAGCTTATTCCAGAAAAATATTAGTCATGATATTGGTCGGCCTATTTTCTAACCAAAAATCTCAGACTACTACAAATGTCTTTTTCAAGATTTTACTATGGACACACCTAAATTCCAAAAGTATACTTTAACTTCAAATATTTGTATCAAATATTTCATAAAAATAATTATCTTAGTGTTTTTTTTTTTTTTTTTTTTTATTGAGACATGTCATTGGATGCGGTATTGATAAAATATTGGCAAGCAATAGATACTGAGAGCGTGGTTGAAAGAGTTCACTTTTCACGCGCAGCGGCGAGCATTTTAGTGGCTGACACTGTAGAACAGTACAGGTGGCGCGCCCCTGGCGGAATAGTTTGGCGTGACTGGTGATCGCACCACGTTAAGCTGAACTGCTCTATTTTGTTGATAGGTGATAACAACTTTTCATCAGTTAAAAGAAGTAACCTTATAAACTGTTTTTAATGTTAATTGTGTTGTGATTGCTGACCGCATCGAAGATGCCGCTCGTATCTTTCTGCTTTAGGTATCTTCTTTTGTTGCCCCAATCCTTCTATAATCAAATATCCCTTGGTCCCTCCACTAATATAAGGATCCTCCACTTTCTATTTGACTAACAATTTTTTAGTTCTTCTGAGGGTAGGTTCAATATCCCAAGTTTGGGTAATAGGTATGTAAGTTTATAAACAAAAAAAATGTACGTATAGTATGACGCTGGGCTAAAACCTCAACGGAAAGCCTCTTTGTACATTGCAAGCACCACGAGTGAATAATATATTTACCTTTTAGCAGCCATGAATAAAGTACACATCTTTCTTTTGAGAGAGCTTTCAATTAAGTCTAACTCTCTACGATCAAATAAATTGACCGATTCACCTCTTATTTGATTCGTTTGTTTTGATGTCAAACTTTTCTCTCAGGTAGCTTCACTATGCAAAGATAATTACTCGACTGTTCGCTTCAACTTTAAAGTTCATTAAAATGCCATCTCACTTCAGCACTTGGGGATGCATTTATGTAAACTTTCCTACAAACTCAAACCTTAATATTCATTGCGGAACGTCATTTCACTAGTTTTAAATGAAATAAAGACGACTTAACTTGGATAAATGCAACTATTGCCTATGGCTTTTGTAAACCTAGCTATGTTGAAATACTAAATCTATGTTGAATTAGGGTTTGCTTGGTAATTTGGAAAATTTCAAAACCACCTCCATGTAAATCTAGTACCTAAGATTATTTATTAATCATAAAAGGTTTGTTAACTTGGTGGGTAAAACATTATAAGGTATCATTCATAGTTCGTTCCTAAACATAATAGAGACAATTTTTTATTTGTTCTTAATAAATAACTGATTCCATTACTATAGTTATAGAACAAAAGTAAAATGTACTAATCTTTCTCAGTTAGTTCTTGTTTGTAGTCAGCTGTTATTATCCACGTAGATCGGGATTGATTCCTGTTTACTCACTTGTTTACTTTTGTCAGCTGGCCATTACAAACCATGTGTTCTTTTTCAACTCTTCAAAAATTTCTGAGAGTTGATATCGACAGAGTGCGGGACTCAGCGAACAGAGCCCCATTTGAGTTGGGCGTCTATTCAAGTAAATTCAATACTATCTTTTAATCTCAATTGGGATTTTCTGTATTGCAACATTTTATTGAAGCAACGATCCTCTACGTTAGTTACAATAATTAATTGCACGATTCACCATTTCATAAATTTTAGGTATTCATTATGTAAATTTCATCAAAGAAAGATAAATGCGGACAAGTCATCCCGTGAACACTAATAACTACTTAGGCCAAGCTATGCTGCTGCCACTATAATACACAGTATGCATTAGTATTCAACTAAGACATATGCAACGCATGCAGTGAATCATGCATACAGCATACTACTCAATACTGTCGACTGTACAGAGCCGCCTTGTCGCTTCTGCACAAGGTGTTTGTAAACAACACCACGTATTCCAGTGAGAGGAATCCACTCTTCGTCCTTTCATAGGGAAAACAGCTCTTCAGCGTGAGGAAATTTGATCTGACTCGATATTGAGCAAAGTGGGGAAATCGAGAGCTCCTCAATGTGCGAGGATTGGTTCATAGTTGCGTGGTTGTAAATATGCTCTTATGATCTATCGATGTTGCTTTTGTTTGTAAAATAGTTAACGTATTGATTAGTTTTGTTGGCTGACTCAGCATAGCTCGTCTTAAACACATTTTATATTATTATCTTAAATTTAAAAGAAATTGAAAGTACCAAATTTTTCAAATCTCGAATAAAACGGTTGCTGTTAAGCAAAGCTTATTACTCGGTGGATGAGTTCATAGATGATCTTACGGACAACTAATTTCTTTAAATCGTATTTTAATTCCTCCCTCCCTTAAAGCCAGGTCTGATGTTAAGTGTGAATGTGGAATGAGTGTGAAATCATGTAAGTGTGAGTGAGTGTGAATGTTTAATTTCATTGTATTGTAATTTGTTTTGTGTTTTGCTACGCAATATTTTGTATTGTCTTTAGCAAATATATTATTGTTATTGTTATCTTTTAAATTCTGAAGGATAGAAACCTTATACCGTTCGGTGACTAGTCGACAATTTTTAAAAGTCACAAAATTGTTATTCTGTTAAAAATTTATAGACGTAAAATAAGAGTTTCATAGTGACATTGGTTAAGTTAAATCATAGTTTTTGCAATTTTAGACCTTAGAAAACTAGAAACCGACGTTAGAGCAGTGTATGTTTGTATGTTGTCTGTAATTTAACGGAGGCAGTTTTTGTGTTGCTTTTACTCGAAAATAATTAAACAGATCCGCATGAAAAACGTGAACACTGGTTACATGCGTTTCGCCGAGTGTCCAAGGCTTCATTACACCCCATATAACATTTTAAATATAAATAATGCTATCTCAAAGTCGTGTAAACTGTTTCGTAGGTGAAATATTTGCGGTATTTTAAGTTTTGAGAGAGCTTTAAATGATGAAATGAAAATGTTGGATTAAAATATCGGTGTCGTCATTCACAATAAGTGAATAGTTGTAACATTTTTAACGTTGCACCGATTTGAAACCGTTAACTTTACGAAAAACTCATTTCGATAGTTGACTTTGTAGACAACCCTCTTTTATTTATGAGTGAATATGGGATGAATGGGTGTTTTAATGGATGACGAAATGCAGTCTCGATACAAACTGGGGCCGACTGTTCCTACTTTGGGTCAATAACTAATAGCCCAACAACCAATGGAAATGGATCAACGGCTCGACGTGACTTCCGAACCACGGGGAGTAGTCATCGTAAAAAGGATATTACAGCAGCGCCGAGTTGAGCCCTGGCCGATTTGGAGAAGCAAATTTCAAAAGCTAGATACAGAAAAGGTGGTTTTAAAAATTTGCAATCTATGATTTGTTCAATCACCAATACGGATGAAATTGTTAAAACTTGTCGCAGCAACTGTGTATGACAGTTTGCTCGGTATCGACTGTCGTGTGTGATATTGAGTTTCTTCTGTACAAAGAAAGGAGTACAAGTAGTGTATATCTGGGCCACAGTTGCTGGCTGTGACTTCTTTCTTCAGTTTTTGCTGAGTATCGTGAACCGCAGTAATGACAGAATCCATTCTTACAAGAAATCTTTGCGTACGACACGACACAGTTTTGCATAACCTTACTGTATGAAAGATTTAAAACATACATAAGTAAAGGTAGAGTCCGTGCGTTTCTTCGTGACGCTCGGTGAGGGGAAGTGAGGGGACAGGGTTGGGGAACAAATCGATGTTTTCAAAATGTACAGTAATAGCCTTTCCTCACAGTACGAGTGCCATGGAAAGACTGAACAGTTGGTTACCCCCACCCTCGAAAACCATAGTCGTCAAGGCCAAGCGCCACGAAGAACTCTAAACATAAACAAGAAAAGCGGAAACAGGTTTTGTTTTATGATTTTTTATCGCGTTTTAACACGAAATTTTGACGTAACCAAACCCATAAAAACCTAATTTACCACAAAAGAAAATTGTTAACTTGCGTGTTAATTCTTGAATGGCAATGGATAGTTAAAATACTGAATCCTGATTATTTCCTAATACATATAGAATTTTCAAACAAATACAAGGGTTCCTCAAGGTTCTGACCTTGGGCCCATTCTGTTATAATATTCTCTATCATAACTATCGTTGGTCTAGTAGCTAAACCACTTGAATCCAGATCTTGATGTTTTGGGTTCAAAACCCGCTCTGGGCATTTTTGCCTACTTAGCACCCTGGAAACATAAAAAGCTAAATAAGGTAAGAAAGACATGATTCAGACACCCTTCGTTAGTTGTGCAACCGATTTTTTCATGTCTAATTCTTTAATTTATAAACGACATTTTGAAAACTACGTGAATGAAATTTCGCGTACGTTTGAAAATTAAATGACACATTAATAACAGAAATCAAAACGATCCAACAACTAAAAACAAAATAATGGCCGTTTAAACTCTTAAGCTAAAAAACATTGTTCACAACATTATACAAGATTTAGTTTTTGGACAATTTCAATACGAACACTTTTATACCACGTTTGTCAAAGTCCACTTATATACATCGAAGAAAACATGGCATTTGTGGCCTCACTCAATGTGATGTGCCTTTGTTTAGTCCCAGGAACAACGCCTCAAATTACACGATGGAAGTTCTCAAATGCCTTTTACACTTGAAAATGTTCAGACATTTTACGGGGTTAAATGAGAATAACATTTTGTTTCTGTTTTTTTTAATTAAGATTAACGTAAATCCAACGCGTAAATTCGGGTCGCATTTAATAACTTAGTTAAATAGTTTTATTCAACCCACTTTAACGTGTTTTTGTAAAAGCGTGCAAGCAATCAAACGGAATAAAAGCGCGGTCCTTTATATTTTACTTGCAAAACACTGCAGTGATTTCATAAATGACTTCACCCAACGTTAAACAGCACTGCACACTTTGATGCAGTTCACTAAATATTTCCATTGTTTTAACCACTTTGAATTCTACCGTCCATTGTGCAGTCAGATAGCACGTGGTTAATCTATTGTTTTAAAGGGATTTAAATGTTTACATTGGATACAAAGTTCAACTGGTGTAAGAAGATTTTATTTATACTATGAATTTAAGAACAATTCTGGTGCTTGTTCTCGTTAGATATCTGAACAACAATGAATTGTATTACATTGGACGTGACAAAACCCCACTAGAATGTTTTAACTGTAGAGGACAGACTTAACTGTTAGGCTTTCGCGGCCAGTCACAACTATAATCTAGTTCTTTCCGGTTCACATTACTACATAATTAGGTTGAGATATTTCGGCCTCGCTGTGAAGTACCATCCGAAACTATCAGTGACTGAAGATGATTCTCCACAGCGAGGCGAAAATATCTCAATCTAATTATGAAGTGTGGACGCGGTGTGAACCGGAAGAACTACATAATAGTTGTAGGGACAGCGTGGTATGACCCAGATTTAAGACGATGAAATGAGCACCGATACTGACCACCGTCACCTCTCAACAGAAATAAAAATCGCTCAAAATGAAGCATTAAACTGGTTCACTTCTAATAGACTCTTTTGTAATTCGGAAAACGCAAGATTTGATTTTGAGTCTTTCATCAGATAACCAACTTGAACCAGTTAAATTGTTAGGTTTTTCTTAGATTCTAAACTAACTTGGTCGGATCATATAAATTACTTGTGTACTAAAATTTCTAGAGTCAGCTTCTTAATCTGGAAATTGAGTGATATAGTAGCAGCTGAACATCTGAAGTCCTGTTATTTTGCATTGTTTCAATCCCATATATCTTACGGCCTTATCCTTTGGGGCCATTCTTCGAGTGTACTTGATGTTCTTATCATCCAAAAAGGGTAGTTAGAACTATGTGTAGGCAAGGTCAAGCATATTGTAAACCACTGTTTATTCAAGCCCGAATTCTTACAGTCATTAATCTCTACATCTATCACATACTTGTCTATACCAAGATTAACTTAGACCTATTTCATACTAGGAAAGATTTTCACTCTCACTCCACTAGGTTCAGCCATAAGCTTGACTTGCCTCAGCACCGTCTAGCAAAACAGGCTCTTCACATCAACTTAACTGTGTAAAATTTTTAATAGGCTGCATGTTTCTTCTCATACTTCGGATCTGAACAATTTCAAAATCAAATTAACAAACTGGTTACTTGACAATCCATTTTATAAAATAGACGATTTTTTAAATATTAAAACTGATTTTACTTTTTAGAATTAGACAGCTTGAAAGTTACCAAAAATTAGAATAAGAAGAATTGTATCAGTGTGACCATGCCTATTTCATGTAACTTTATGTATGATCAATGGCAATAAAGTTCTTGATTCTTGATTCTCTACAAGACGCACAGAGGGTACAACTCAACTACAATCTTTTTACAAATTAAAGAAAATTGGTACAAATTTCCTTTTGTAAATATTTGGTCATGTTCGGTGGCCTGTGAAATCAAAATAACGAAGGACCCCTTTAGGAAGGGAGTTTTTAAAAAGCCGGGTTATTTATCTAAAAACAGTGAATTTAACCCGATTCTAATGACAATTGAAATCAATATGTATTTAAATGTTACCCAACGATACACCAAAAATCCACTCACTCATTTCAAAATGGCGGCAAAAAAGTGACAGCAATACTAATTAATTCTCTTCCATATTAATATAGTATAAGTGTGCTTTCCGTAAATTATTTTACAAAAAGAACTCATTCATTGACATTTTTATTTCTTTGTTTAAAGTTTGTTGTTGACGGTGGGAGAATTTCAGAGTTTAAACTATTATTGCACATTTTCATCGTTTAAGAGCAAGATGATCACATAGCGATCATAGTGATCATTTCGCTCACTAACGATTGAAAATGTCCGCAATAATAGTTTAAACTCTGACATTTTTAAACCCTGTAATTTTTACCTAAAATAAATAGTCATCTAAATGTTCAATATTGAAACACGGCAAATTGATTACACGGATATGTATATGTTATGTTTACATCTAGGTTATATAATTTGTCAAAGTGAAAGCCCGGTGTAATGCGCGTTGGCAGCATAATTAGGTCCTAATCTCCGGTAAAACCTGGACTGCTGAATAATGACGCTTGTCTAATTAACTACGAATCAACCGATATTCGATAACATCGCGAGAGAGGCTCAGTCCGCTCGCTTGGCTAACTGAAATGACAATTTGTATACAGGGTGTCACAAAATTTGTAGCGCGCTATGCAGAACCGGATTCTACGTGCAAAAGTAAATCGAAAATGTTTGGAACATTTTTTGGTTTCGGCTTAGTTTAGCCGTAACCCGCCATTTCGTTAATATTTTAACTAATAATTCAAAACCCCTTGAGATAATTTTGTGAAACTTGGTATAAGCCTTAATTGTTTTCGTAATAACATTTTCAAAAATATTTTTACCTTACTTATCAAATTTTAAAACAGCGGCCATTTAAAAGTTTCAGTGTCAAATGGAATCAAATTGGCATTTGACTTTGAAATCTTTAAAATCCGCCATTTTGAAATTTGATAAGTTAGATAAAAATACTTTTGAAAAATGTTATTAGGAAAACAATTAAGGTGAATACCAAGTTTCACAAAAATATCTCAAAGTGTTTGAATTATTAATTATTTTCAAAAATTTACAAAATGGCAAATTACGGCTAAAGTAAGCCGAAATAAAAAAAATGTTGCTTGACATTTTCGACTTACTTTTGTATGAAATCGGTTCTGTATAGCGCTACACATGTGACACCTATTTGTAACCCTCGGCCTCTGTCCACGAGGATGTTCGCTTCGCGGTTTGGGCACATCCGATGGATTCGCTGAAATACTTTACTTTGGCTGGGCCCAACAGTTTTGGAGCTATGGGACTGGCTCAAGTTTGCTTCTGGCAATCGGGTTTAAAACAATTCGACTCTGTTATGTATTTATATTGTTCTGGCTTTCTAAATCATTTACTCGTTTCAATCATGATAATCTCGCAGGACTTCATTGCACGAAAACCTTCACCTGTTTACAATTGCTGAAGTTCTTTAATTTTCAATAGCCTATCTGCCTCGAAATCAACACCGAAAGAAGTCATTCGTCATTATGTTTGCGAATTGTTGTTGTTATTAAAACGTTCACTCTTAAAATTACAAGCAAACAATTTAGCGTTCATTTTGCAAAGACGGAACTTGCCACTAAGCCGATTACGGCAGAGTGTCAGATGCTGTGATGAACTAAGTTCAGTTTAAACTCACTCTGTTTTCACTTAATTTATGTTTGCACAGTATTATACAATTTCCCGTGATGTCCACATTAATTTTAACTGATAATACAATAGAAAATAAATCAAAACGAAATACCCTTTTATCATTTTTGTATAATCGACCAGTTTCGGACATTATTCCATGGTCACGGTGGAAAACAAAATTTAATAATAATATACTTTCGAGTGTTTTTATAAAAATTTGCGTTTTTAAAATAGACTTCTAGGGCGATTGTGTTGATTTTAGTTTTGTGATCATGTTTCACATTTTTACTACCCAATCGTAGGCCAAAGAGTATCCTCTGTTTGAAGTTTGTTCTTGACGATGGTGTAGAATTTCCGAGGTTGAAACGTTAAGCAGATAGGTCCCTAAGCCTATATTGGAGGAAAATATAAATGAAATAAAATCAGTCTTTATTTTGTGGCGAAGTTAGGACTAAAAGGTCCTCTCTCTCACTTAACTACTATTTAAACGGTGCTTTTGGAGTTTTAAAAGGTTTTATTATAATATAATCAAAAACAGTATTTGAAAAGGCAGGAAAAGGAGTAGCTCCACATGCTAGCTTGTAATACGAGATCAAAACACGGATAAATCATTTAACAGCATTTTGACCATTTTTAATTCAATATCCAATAAAAATACTCGATAAAGAGTTAATCTTGTACATTACCCATACGTAAATGTTCCATATCAACCAAATGAAATACTTTTCCAATGAGTTGATAACATTTGAACTTGTTTCTTCCAAGTTTATTGTTGACGGTGGTACAATTTCTAAGGTGAAAACATTACACTTGAAACACGATGGAAAACGTCCGTAATAACTTTTTAACCTCAGAAATGTTGATTGAAATATTGTATAAAGGTGTGAATAATAGTGTTTCATTCATTTCAGGAGGAAAAAGGGTTGAGTGTCCCGACATCAAATTGGCTCAGCGTGGTTGGATGACACTTCTCTACTCTGAAGAGTTCTGAAGAGGCGGTCCCATTGTGAACTACGGGACTTATCTACAATCTGCACCTCTCTTCTATACACCCTCCACCCTCGCTCTTTCATCCTTAGCAGTGCTCTCCAAGCTTCCTGTTATCAGATTCAACTGTATCTGGACAAGGCTTATTGGAGTAATTAATTGGGACTGGCCGGGGAGAATTTCGAGAATGAGATGTGAACGCATCATTATTGGCTGTGCTTATCATCTTTTGGGCATTCCGTTTCGGGTAATTTTCTTTGAAAGGAAGAGTTCCTTTGAACGACATTTGCTGGCACTTTGAATTTCAGCCACAAACATTCATGTTCAATCATTAGGTAATGATAATCGGAGTTTAGTTGCAGAGTTTTCTAGGACAGAGTTATCAAACAAGAAACCCTTCGTTTGTTGTTCTGACTTTGGAAGGCAGTTGCTAAAAGTTTTACAAAAGCCCAAACCAGAAATGCTGAACCTCTAAGTTTAAAAGACTTAGTCGCGTTCAAAAGTGGGAAAAGTTGTCATCTAAATAGGTTAGACACTTCCGAGAACTTGCCTGAAAGTTAACGTTTGCAACTGGCATGCTAGTTTGCTTCTGTCTCATTTTTAAACTTTGACAAGTACACTTTGTAGAAATATTATCTCGACCTCGAAACGTGTCCTACGTTCGAAAAAATGAACTTTTATCACTATATCACTATTTGAGATGCCGACCACTCTCATGAGGGTATTTTAAGGCAAATATGTGGTGAAGGATGAGTGGTAGTGGTAGTTATGAGTATGTAGTCTTGTTACAAACTAAGGCCGACTCTTCCTTAGAATGGGTCATTAATTAATAGCCCAATGACCAATGGAAATACAAGGACCTACGGCTTAACGTGCTGTGACTCGAGCCACGCAGGTGATGATGGTCTAAACGAGGGTGGAAGTTGATGCGGGTATCATCAGATGACCACTGAGACCTCCGAGTCGCTATAGACCTATATCATCCTCAAAACCTGACCTCCACGAGTCCCAGTCAAATGCACAACTTTAACAGTCCAAACAAACTAAAACTTTCTTTTCACTTTTAAATCCTGCCAATTAACCGTTGGGTTCGGTGTGCGTCAGCCTGATCAGCATGCAACAGTCGAGTTGGTACAGTGGTGAGAATGTAGATGGGATCACGTGGTCTGTAAGGTATGCAAATGGCCCAAGGGTCAGTCTCGTGTTTTCTAATACTGATTTAAGCTAATGGCGGGCTCAAGTGACCCTCACTGACATTATCTGCTTAGCTAGCAGCCTCCCTCACACCTTGAACCGCTTACTGCTCATCCTCCTCCTCCTCAGCGTCTGCCTAATGGCCGGGCTATTTGTATCCGGCAATCACAGTCGGATTTGGGCGTAAGTTTTGATCAATGACTAAGAGAACTGCTTATAGAAATGGAAACTGGTTTTTATAATCATTGAAATTGGTGATAAATTATACACGGGCAACACAAATTGATATTTTGACAAAACATTAAGACAACATTTGATACATATGGTGTAACAAAATACAGTATTTAAAATAAGTTGAAGAATCGAATCGTTATATAATGGTCATGGATGATTATGACTTGAGATATTTAATGAACGCTTTTGATAAAACACGAATTTTGAATCGGTCCTGGGTCGTTGTTAATTGTTGTCGATTTATTTATGAAAAACGTTTCCCATGCATTTAATGATTTTGATGATGAAACAACTTTTATTAATTGATTGTTTTGGAGGGAAATGTTGATCATAATTTAAACAATGTTTAGCTACTGCCGATTTATCTAAAAATCATACAAAATAAATCAGTCAACTTAATTAACAACGACCCAGGACCGATTCAAAATTCGTGTTTACTTTCGAAATCGTTCACCAAACATCTCAAGTCATAATCATCACATTTTATATTATAGAACAATTCGATCCTTCAACTTATTTTAAATTACTGTATTTTATGTTTACACCATATGTAGGCCTATCTAAAAATAGTGTCTTGATGTTTTTGTCAAAATAAATAACCTTTAATTTGTGTTGCCCGACGATGATAGCCTTGCTATCGAAAGGTCTCGCAATTTCAATGATTATAAGTATTGGTTTTGTTTCATTTCTATAACTTTGAAATTTAGTCTAATGCTATGGCTCAAGTTTTCTATATAAACTGTAAAGTTTAAAACTGTTTTTAAATTTTAAAGTTAACACATAGCTGATGCGTAACTAAGGGCTACTGTCTCCTGTAACTAGATAGTTAATAACGGTGAGAGAGAAAGTTACCCCTTAAAAAATAAATATATACATGATAAAACTTATTAGCGGATTAATTAAATTTCTAGTACTACCAGTTATAGCATCGTACCTAGTGTAACCTACCAAAACAGAACGGTGTAATAATTAATATGAAACTATATATTTTTTTTACAAAATGTTAAACATACAGGTGTCCCATAAGTAAAGTGCCAGACTCTAGAAAAGGTTATATGGGTCTCAAGCAATAAAGAGAAAATTCATTATTAATTTTATATTTGTCACTAATTGTTTATCATCTCCCACACCACCTATCGGATTTGACTCAAACATAACATAACGTTGTATCTAAGTAAACCAGTTTGTGGAAAATTACCAGCATGATCTAATCCATCATTTTAAAACGGTGGTTTATGTGGCATTTTGGCGTTACACCCTTGATAGCGAATAAACGGTGAGTTTTACGATAAATGTAAGAATATCGTTTAGCGAAATTTCATTACCCATCTATTGACACCAAGGTCAAAAAATCGATCACGAATCAACAAAGTCGTGGAAAACGTGGCAAACAACAAGATAATAAGGTGGGAAGTTGTCCGTTTTCAGCCAGTTTCCCCTAAAGCTTGCTGTTGTTTCTCAATAGTTTTATGACCTTGATGTCAATAGATAGGCAATAAAATTCACTACAAAACGTTATTCCAAATTTGTATTCTTGATTTTCTCTTATTTTGACCCATATAACCTTTTCCCAGAGTCTGCACAATTTACTCTATGGGACACTCTGTATATTCCATAACTGTTTGCCATTTGATTCAGGAGGTGTTGGAAGGATCGAAATTGCAAACAGTTTTGTTTCACTATGTCTCACTCTCAATTTTGACAAATGATCCAGCTCGATTTCCTATGGAAATTCGCTAAAAAGGTTGCACGTTATTAAAGGCAATTCAAGATGTGAGTTTATATTCAGTGAGTCCCCGTGAGTTTATATTCAGAGCCGTATTTATTATTCAAGCTTGTTCCTCTAAAATTCTTACAACGACCCCTTAAAAATATTTTTTTAAAGAAATTTTCAGATTTACGTGAAGAAACACACGCAATAAAAAGTAAGGGAGGAGCTGGACTCAATTATTGACCCAGAAGTTTCCCGACAAGAGCGAAGAAGCCACAGTAGAGTTTGATAAGATCCAATTCACCCTTGATATGCACAAGTTGAAGTTGAAGGGCCTCTGACCACAAGAAACCCGTGAGTGGACCCTATTATCACGCCCCCTTCCGAGACAGTCGGTAAAACAGCTGTACGCAGTAGCCTGACGCTACAGTGAGTCCTGGCGAATTTCCTGTGATGGTCTTTCAGCCAGTTTACACCGAAATTGCCCTTTGGCACTTCCTCATAAAAATGGGCTTAATGCTATACAACTGCTCTAGTGATCTATTTGTGACACTGTAGGCTACTTAATGTGTGTACAAAAAATCAACAAATCCTATCAACAATTGACATAACGAACTTTAATTTGTCAAAAGTTAGCTTTCGCCGGCTAAGGCATCTTAAAATTAAAAAATAATATTTTGTTATCGAACTGAGATGCCTTAGCCAACGAAAGCTAGCTCTTGAAAAATTAAAAATTGTGAAAAGTTTAACATGTTCAATTCATTGATACCATCTACTTTTCGCCAAGGATCAAGGTTCTTTACTTTATCAAAGGGTGTCAAGATGACTTTCCACCGCCATTTTGATCTGGCTGAATACTTTTATTGGTTCTACGACGTTTCGTTCTATGGGTACTTTGATTTGAGACACCAACCACTCCTAGAAGGTATTTAAGGTGAATGATGGGTGTGATGAGGTTTTTGATGGATGATGAGGTGTAGTCTTGTTCCAAATCAGAGACGACTGTTCTTCAGATTGGGTCATTAGTTGATCGCCCAACCACCAATGAAATGGACCAACGTGACTTCCGAACCACAGAACTTAAGTAGCAATATAAATGAACAGCTCAAATTTCCCATAAAAACACGCCAAAACATAAATCCATCCTACGAAACCAGAAAAACAGTCTAAGATTCCAAGTAAAGTAATTACACCGTTATTGTTTCCCGATACGCTGCATGGAAAAGTAAATTCTCATAATAACAGAGAGCGGCGTATGTAATGTCCTCTAATAAAGCCTGAATGGTTCATTTTCCGTCGACAGTAAATGAATTCACGACGGTAAATGAGCGAGTCTGCAATACTGCCGAGATATTACATTTCCCGCTTGTCCATTGTCTTTCAGCCACTCTAATACAACAAGGGAGGCACGGGGTGATAAAGGGCAAACCCTTAACCTCCCTCCACTCTTTCATTTGGACAAGACTCAGGAATTCCGATTTGTTTGAGGGGAATGAGAGGGAGTTTTATTCTAAACGCCGCTCTAAGTGGGTTCTTGAAGGGTAATCTCTTTCGCTGAATTGTGAGTTGTAAATTTTAAACGGTAAAAACGTTCACGCTTTTGGGGGTTGGAGGTTAAATTTTAACTAGTAACCGCGGCACTTGGATTTGAGACCTAACTCCCTTTCTCCGAATTGGGAAAAAATCTTCTTGAGCATATATGTAAAAGGTGCATTCGTTGAGAGAAGATTTTTAATTTAGTAAATATTTGGACATATAGAGTTCTTTCCTGACGTTTAGAACACAATTAAAAGAGGTATTAGAGCAGCAAGCATTTGTGGATATTTATAATTGTGTTCAATACTTCCAAAGTCAAATTCTTCAAAATCAAATTGCGTAATTTTTTGCTTAAGAAAAGTAGATTATTCGATTAATCGTATGATCATGATGTCCGACTCAAGTCTAGATGATATTCATTCAACAACATTTTTAGGGATACACCTGGATCGAGGGTTGTCCTGGCACGTTCGTATGGATATTTTGTGCGCAAAATTAGCATAAGGAATCTATGTTTTGAGATTATAGCAAAATTGAGACCTACCAATTAGGACCGACACTTGAGCTAGAAGTAGGACACATTATAGATTGAATGCTGTATGATTGCAATATTGTAAGTATAAATTCAAAATTGTAGCTTCAGAGTCAACAAAAAAATTATATGAGCATGACCTTTTCTGTACAATTGTAATCCTCGTAATTGTAAACAGCAATAAAGAGGTTGACTTTGACTTATTGTCAAAATGTGCTTTCTATGCGGTTTCAAATGCCAACAAAAACATTTATATTTATTGATATTATTGATTATTTTACTAAATTTACACTTTGATTTGGTTCTATCGTGACTAAAAGTATAACAACCACCCCCATCACCTCCACGTAGACAAAACCACGTGACTCTCCAGTCTCTTATCAGCCAGCTGCTTTGTAATCTGTGGGCAGGTGAGGTTCAAGCGAAATTGAACCTTCGTGACTCCCAGTTCGCACTTAACTCACTCAGCCCTTAGAGCCTATTATCGCTCGCTCCACCTCCCCACCTCCCTTCATCTCATTAAACTCACTTATATCACGTCCTTTCTTCCTCCTTTGAAAGCGTATTAGTTTAACCTGATTTCTCTTATAGGTTCAGTGCTAGGCCAAACGCCTTGGATATAAAGAAGTTTATTTAGTTTTAACATTAAGAAATGAAAACATTTTTGTTTGTTTGGAAATATACTTAAATTTAAGTAAGCGTGTTAAAGTCCATTATACAGGTGTTCTGGTGTTAATAAGTCAGGCATGATCTTACATCAAAAGAAGCAAAAAAAAGTTCTAATTAACATAGGTCCAAAATGCTTACTAAATTACACAGGGTGAAAGATTTCGTCTGACTTAGTTCCTGCTGAAACGAAGCCCTACGGGTATTTGTTGTTAATTAAGATGTACATTTTGTATGCACTTTATGGCAAAATGAACTGAAAATTGACTAAACTGTTTCCAGATAGAAGCTACAGTATTTTTTAAGATATGTGACAAATACACGAACTTGGTTGAAAACAAGTTCATTGTTGGGAAGCAGATTACACCAAGCAGATTTGAAGAACGATAATTCACATTAACTTTTTATGTATGATAATTTAGGATTCAAAAATGTTTAGACAAAAATATTAGTAATAAACAACTTCATTTTAATTTCAATATTACATTTGTAGAGAGTCAACAGATTTTGTCTATTTTTCATGCGTTTTGTATGTAATTATACTATTTTTAAAAGTTCTGTTTGTCTATTATAGACTTTTTTGTTATTTTAAATCTTTCTCTTCGAAATTAAATTTTTTAAGGTTCTGTAAAAAATATTTTGTGTTTATTTTAACATTTAACATAGTAAATCTGTTTCAAACCTTTACGACCAAGTTTCAACAGCAACTGTCACATATCTTAAAAAAATACTGTAGCTACAGGTCTGGTAAACGGTTTTAAATAATTTTTCAGTTCATTTTACATAAAGTACCAAATTTACGCCTAATTCAGCCGCCAACAATATCCGTAGGGCTTCAATTTCACCAAGGAACTGAAATTCAGAGAAATCTTTCAGTATAACCTGGTAACTAAGCATTTTCGGACCAATGTTAATTAGAACTTTTTTCTTTTTTGATGTGAGGAATCATGCCTGAGTTATGACCTTTTTTTTTTCAGAACACCCCGTATAAAGTCCAATATTATTAAACACAAAAAAATGCTTTACCTTTACACCAATTTGAAAAAAGCACCGAAAGTAGCTTTTACCGCGTTGCTTTACCAGCAAACAACTCGTTTAGTTTCATATACGCCAACACATAACATCTCATAACGTATTTAGCCAAGGCAATCTCGCCGACTCGTCCATTCAGAGGAGTAAATTCACTTTACGACCAAGGACGAATATCTGAGCATTGCTCCACGATAAATGAACAACTCACAGCGTTTATTAGCGGCATTAAACCCTCCTGGGTTCTTTACAGCAGCAATTTTGACATTTTTATGCGTAAAATACAGGAGTTTTATGTTAAAACGAGTTCTTCCTACACGGGTAGAGCGTGTGTGAAGGAACATCGAGTCATGTTTGTAATTGCGTATAACATTTGAATGATATAACTAAACAGTTTTGATTAATTGCAGCGAAGATAATGTTATGGTAGGTAGATTGGGCATAGATGCTTCATGGCTGAGACTGAAAAATCAACATAAATCACCAAATCACTATTTGAGATACCGACCACTTTCATGATGGTATTTTAAGGCAAATATGTGGTGAAGGATGAGTGGTAGTAAGGAGTTATGAATAAGGCCGACTCTTCCTTAGAATGGCTCATTAATTAACAGCCCAATGACCAATGGAAATACAAGGAACAACGGCTTAACGTGACTTCCGAACCACGTAGGTGATGGTCTGATATGTCTAAACGATGGTGGGAGTTGATGCAGGTATCACCAGATGATCACTGAGACTAACTGAGCCTCTTTACTCGTATATCATCCTCAAAACCTGACCTCCATGATGCTGGATTACAGGACCACGCCAGGAGTCCCAGTCTGTTGCTGCAGTGATAGTTGCGGCAGTCCGAGCACAGATAGTGCTGCGAGCGGAGACATTTCTTGCCGTCTTTCTCCCCTCGATTTGACATGCTCGAGTTTGTCCAATGTCGATGAGCATGCAAATCGTGATTTTAGTGACGAACGGACTTAAAATTACTCTCTCGCAGCGCTATCTGTGCTTGGGCTGCCAAATTACGTTGATTTTCCAGCCTCAGCCATGTGGCATCTATGCGCAATCTACGTACCATAACATAATCTTTGATTACAATATACGATCAGGGTCTCAGCTTGAGGTTGCGGGTTCGATTCCCGCTCTAGACGTTTGGACTTTACACACCCTCGCAGTTCACTCAGATGCGTAAGGTAAGTGACCTACTACGTCTAGTGGCGCATCCTGGTAACCAACACTGGAATCAAAACTGTGTCGGGTTCACAGCGAACTAACCACTCGACCTGATTCAAACGGCGTTCAGTCAGATTTATTATTAAAACTATTACTATTAATAATCAAATAATTACGACAGATGATTTCATCACTATAAATTACCATTAGATACAATCATTCGGTGTCTTGAGTTTAGTATCGAACAGGAGAGAGTAAAAAAATAAAATTATTTAAAATCATGATTTTTAATTATTTTAGTAACGATACTTGATGTTGTCACCTATTCATTGAAGAACGAATTGCATGAATATGTTTGATAATATTTTAACGAGTTAGTCTATGAGAGAGATTCTGAGCATCATTACGATCCAACCTAAAATTTAATAATTTCAGAAGAGCATATCACACGAGAACAATTATTATAAATTACTGTAATTATATGAACATAAACCGTTGCCTCTTAAGGTAGCATTTAAAAGTTTTCCAAATTGAGTTTTAAATTGAGTGCAGATATGGTAAATTGAATTACTAGTTTAAAATAAGCTACTTGTCTTTGAGGAATTTAGTTTTTCTAAATGTTTCGTGAATAGCCCTCCTCAGTGACACCGCTAAACCAAACGAATTCAGGAACATTTATCTGTAAAAACAGTTCACATAACTAAGAAGACAAGAGCGTAGCAAACCTCCCTTTCTACAACCAGGCGCAGTGAGTTGGGATCCATGACCAAATAAAGAGTAAAGAGTTGGAAAGTATATTTGTTGAGGACCGTTACGAAAACGTCAATATTGATTTGTCGATCTGTGTCTATCTCCCTTTCTCCAGTTTAGAATCTGTGTTCGGCAGCAAATGTTTCCTCGTTCTTGACTCAATCAAGAACAATTTTTAATACAAAACCTCCAGATCATCACTCGTAGAATAGATAGTACAAGTATTTTAAAGTGTTATACAGTACATTAATTTATTGCTACAGTTTGTAATCAAAAACTTTATAAGAATTCCGTAGTCTGTTAATGTTGTTCAGCCCATTAACCACCAGTTTGTGTTTTTACGAAAAAAAAGACCTCTATCTCCTAAATGGTTTGATCAATTGATTAGACGTCTCGTATGATGATTATCAAAGTCTAAATGCAATTAATTACAAACTAAATTATTTTCAAAACTGCTGCGGCTATACTTTACAGTCACGATTTGAAAACCGAAAAGCCTATAAAAGATATACTTCCAACAGATTACCAATTGACAAAACGCACAGTTCCTGGCATAAAAAAGCTCGTCTAAAAATGTATTGTTCACTAATCTTTTTACAACAATTAGACGTATATGGCGTTTATCGGGGAGACCTTTTGATTGGCTGACCGACTATTGACTGTGATTTGATAATTTCGAATGAATGGGAGAAAGAGAATGTAAAATGTCAACCATTGCCATGCATTGTAAAATGTTTTACACAAACAATTTATTTATCATTACTATTAAAGTTTTCCCGGTTTACACCGCGTCACAGTTAAATACAAATACCATAAACGTTTCGACCTCACTGTGGAGAGTCATCCGTGCAGCTGGTTGACTGGTTGGAGATTCTGCGACACCGGCCGCGAAAGCTTAAGAATCAAGAATTTATGATCTATGTTTTAAGTAAATGTATTAAAACCAACCAAACCAGGTTTATTGAAACCGGTTGACAAATATTTTAGTTTGACTGATTATTTATTCGGCTATGATGAAAGATGTAAATATTTTCCAATTTGTAAAATTTTGACTGGAAACTTTTAGCGACTAAAATTGTCAGCAAACAACCCCTCTCCTACAAAAACTTTAGCGGACCCGTGGTGGGTCAGTTACACGCGCGTTCTTAATTTATCACTCCTTAGTGGCGCGAGTTCGATTTCCGTGGCTACCACTGAAAATACTGTTTTAATGATTTTGTGGAAAAGCTTTGTAAAATTCAAGACATTTATAACACGGAGAGTACTTATATAGTCCTAACTTTGTACTTTTTTTTTTATGAAAGCAAACTATCAATTTTCCACCATATTAGCAAACCCACCAAGAGTAAAAACAGGTAAAGGTAAAGTTTGTCTTGTTTAACGAGGCGAAGTTAGGACTACAAAGTCCTCTACCGATCATTCTCGACCCTTACCTAGCGTTACCGTATAATCAAATGGTCAAATTACAAAATGAAAGTAGTCTGCGGGGATCGAACCCGCACCACCAGAGGGACGAGCTCCGGAGTCGCGCGCGATACCGATCCGCCACGGATCCGATAAAGTGGAAATGTGTACTTATTTAAAACTAGTCATCTAAATTGTAATCACAAGATCCCCAGTAACCTTTGACCTTGACTCTAACAATAAACTTGTCGATTTCAACACTAACCGAATGCGCTAAAAGTTACTGACAATTGAATTTGCCACTCGTCCTAAGTTTTAACCGAGTTGGTACAGCGAGATTAGTTAATAGTTTACTTGGCATTATTTGATCTACTGCGACTTCTGTAGCAGACAAACTTATACGAGTAGCTTGAGAATGAGGTTATCCATTATAACGTTGTTTTCGTAAACAAGATAGGAAAGTATTGAATCGCTTTGTCTCTTGTGAAAGCTAGAATGAAGGGCGTAATGTTCAACAAAGGTAGACAGATGGGAAGGGTTGACTGTTAAAATCATACAAACACATGGTCGAAATAAAACTTAAAACTACCTAAATATAAAGTAAGTACAATATTAACCACGTTGTTACTGTAAGGGTCGCTCCTTAAATAACCCTGAAGGATTCATGTATTCTACCTAAACTTGGCATTTGACTACTTATTCTGCTGTGACAGCGAAAAATCACTTTTTCGGCCGTCATTTTGAAACGACTGAATGGATTTTAATAACTTTTAGTTTATGAATAGATAAAACTAACATCCTATTTTTTCAAACTTGATCAAAACCAGAGGAAATTTAAAACCATTAAAACTTATTTTTGGGTGAAAACCCTGATTTTCTAACTAAAATACTTGACCAGAATTATTATAAAAGAAATGTGTACCAAATTTTATGAAAATTGGACGAAAAATGCAACTTGTTAAGAGTTTTTACACATATATACATGAATCGTCGTACATAATTTATGGATATAAAGTTTTGAAAACACGCTCAAAACGTGTTCTGGGGTTCAACGGTGCTCATTTATGTCTTATGCTAACGGCATGAATATCTCAATTTGTCTAAAAGAAATTCTCTAGATATAAATCTCCTAGATTACTCATAACTCATATTCATGCCAACTGCAAGAGCGATTTGCCAAGCCACAGGTGACATTAAACCGCTGAGCAAGTACTGGACTCTGACTGGTATAATGTGAACCGGAAGCTGATACCGTAGATGTGGAGTGTGCTTGTGTGAGTAACTAAGTGGCGAGTAGCGTGCTGCTGATAACAGGTCCAAGGTCAGGACAAAGTCAACTGATAACAGCCAGCAATGAGTCAGCGAAGTGAGGTGTCAGCAGCAACTGACTTCGTGAGGTTTGAAATATTATTACGTTCTAGCGTTTTAATGTATCCGAAACATGTTATGGTAAACATAGTGTTCGATTGCTATTTATAGACTTTTGTTTTAAATCTTTATAAACATAATGTTATTACCGACTTTTCCATTTTAGTGATTAAGAAAGACACGACGGTAAGGGGTCTGGAATCTGATCTTGTTTTCAGACTGGAAAAGTTTAGTTTCTCTGGTTGCTGTGCTCCTCAGGTTGTTGTGCATGTTGTATTATTTTCTTGGACATTTTTAAAGTTTCATTTGTTGCACATCAAAGTGTTTCTCACTGACATCAAAGTGAATGGTGTCTCTACTTATCGAGATGATGATGGTCAGGAGAGAGTTGGAGGATGGAGAGTTGATCAGACCATCACAAGTTTGCACATCAAAGTGTTTCTGACTGACATCACAGAGAAGTGTCTCTACTAATCTTCTCCACTGCAGAGATGATGATGGTCAGGAGAAAGTGGGAGGATGGAGAGAGAGCTTTGACAAGATACTCAGAGTTGATCAGACCATCACAAGTTTGCACATCAAAGTGTTTCTGACTGACATCACAGAGAGAAGTGTCTCTACTAATCTTCTCCACTGCAGAGATGATGATGATGGTCAGGAGAAAGTGAGGATGGAGAGAGAGCTTTGACAAGATACTCAGAGTTGATCAGACCATCACAAGTTTGCACATCAAAGTGTTTCTGACTGACATCACAGAGAAGTGTCTACTAATCTCTCCACTGCAGAGATGATGATGGTCAGGAGAAAGTGGGAGGATGGAGAGAGCTTTGACAAGATACTCAGAGTTGATCAGACCATCACAAGTTTGCACATCAAAGTGTTTCTGACTGACATCACAGAGAAGTGTCTCTACTAATCTTCTCCACTGCAGAGATGATGGTGATGGTCAGGAGAAAGTGGGAGGATGGAGAGAGAGCTTTGACAAGATACTCAGAGTTGATCAGACCATCACAAGTTTGCACATCAAAGTGTTTCTGACTGGCATCACAGAGAAGTGTCTCTAGCCGACACTACAACTCTACACAAAGCTCCATTTAACTCTGCTCTATAAATTCATGTCCCTTTAATTATGCAACTAGACAAGTTTGTGATTTCCTGTCATTGACCTATCAGACCCGTCTTAATGTGCCTCCATGCTCATTAAATACGAGTTGTCATTCGTTTGTCTATAGAAGAATTCAAATTGTTTGGGTTATCCTGACAAATCACAACGTCAAAATTTGGCATTATTTGACCGCATAACTGAAATCCAATATTTAAGCCCTGTGCCGTTGACCCTTGGCCGATTTCGATTAGGTACAATCAAAACTAATCACGCTAGTACGGTTTAACAAAATCTGAAAATTTATACTTACGACGACAATTATGAATTATAATGGCTATTAGAGACTACTTCAGTTGGAAAATGACTTATGGTCTCAATCGATATCTTGCCATTCCAACGTCAAAGGAGCCATGTATGTGCGGCCTGCAGCCTTGGATTAATTGGGTCTACAATGTCATCCTGTATGCATGATCACTTAACTCGACACAATGTTGGTGTTTCAGTCAGGCTCTCAAGAACAACAAAACATTGTGTGATGGATGTAAACGCGGTAAATTGTATATTGTTTACCCACCATCCACCTGAGGCTAAAGCCTTTGCAGTATTAATTTCGCTTCGTTAAGCCTGAGAAGCGTCACGTTAGTTTTGTGTGATTTTGATTTAGTTTAACTAATACTTAAATCAGGGTTGAGGATGAATCGTATTTCTAGCAATTTGTTACACTGTAGAAAAAAATACGAAACGCGAAGAAGATTGCTAGAATTTGCTAGAAAGAGAATTCGTCGTTTTTTAATTCAAGAATATAAACAATATTTAACAACTTAATTGCATTTGAAAATAAGTTTTCTAGCTATTTTTCCTGCCCAACATCATCGTAATAAAATAAAAAATAATCGTAATAATCTGTGCAAAACTCATATAATTCCATGTTTTAAGACAAAATTAGGACGATAGCTTATATTCCATTAATAGGTAAATCAAGAAATGTTCATCTCTGTAACTTTCTATAACCAAGATTTTTAGTCCTATTCACAATATCTTGGATCCTCAGTGCTACTACAATTTCACTGCATAACTTCATACGCCAGCTGAAATTCTTGAGCTTTAATAAGGTTAAAGACTTGCAGCTCTCGATAAAAGTGATCAAACCTGTGCAGAAATCACAATTTTTCAAATTTCGTAATGTTTTTTGTTTGTTTTACACATCTTCTCTATTCCTGTGAGGCCTTTTATAAAACGGCTCTTCCAAATTACCTACTCTACAAAAAACGTGGTTAAACCCAGCAAACGCCTAATTCTGCCGCTTGTATTATTCAGAGAAATGTATTGTACACAAGCACACCGAGCATGAACGCTCCAAGGATTACCATGTGTATGATACATCAATCATCAGGTGAAGGGAGTGAGAAACCTAATCCTTTATTGACGCAGCCTACATTGGCAAATGTTAGCCTCTGTCGTCCATTCCCTCTTTCTGTTCCCTCATTTTTATAAATCGACCAAACTTTTCAGGCGGACTCTTTTGAAAACTAGAACCAAACTAAGACTGACGTATGAAATGTTCAGCGTTGAGCAGCGTTTAATAATGAATGGCCACGTCATCTATCCAGAGTAAGGTTCGTTGAAATTGCTTTTGCATACGTTTGAAGTAAAAAATATCTGACGCATAACCACAAGCGTTACCGTGAATCCTTGGACATTTTCTATGACTGGGTAAAAAATACACAAAGTAACATTTTTGACTTCTCTTTGGATACTAGTGACCTTTTAACAGGTCGCATTTTATGTCCGAATTTCGCGAAATTTGGTAGAATTGTTCCTTGTGTAAATATTTGGATTAAGTTTGTTAACCATTAAATTTGGACCACCAGAATTCCTTTCACCACAAAAAATTACCTTTTTTAATGCTATAAAAGCTGTACTTATGAACCAATGTAACGTTTTATGATATACCTTACCTAACATGTGAACCAAAAATCAATAAAATCTGTTTAGCCGGACCAAGATGGCGTATAAAGTGTTGCCATTTGTCTCGACGTTTCATTCCATGAGGGGATAAAAATGAAAAGCTCTATTTCCTATGAAAATTCACTAATCACATATGTAAAAAACCTTTATCACCGGAATAAACACAAAAGCATTTATTACCTATACCACATCAACTAGGGAACATGCTGGTTAGTCAAGCCACTGATGGTTCTGATAACAACTATCACATTGATTAGTGTTATCAGCTCTATGCTCTGTTATCAAGTCACGTCTGACCACGTAGATAACAAGCATCACTGCCCCTTCCTCCCCCCCCACCCTAACACGTCACAATGTCTATTATCCCAGCGCCCACATCCACCTAGCTAATCATGCAATTAGTATCACCTATTGCAACTGAGCTGCACGCAATGTAATATTAATAACATTTTATTAAAAGAGGAAGTTTGGGTTTTAAAAGAGCTATCCCGAGAGATTTAATGCCTAGTGTAATAATTAATAATTTTAATAAGAGGATTAAATTTACGAATAGGTTTATTCATAAGAAAATATTCGTAGAGGCAGTTACTTTTACGGCACAACAATTAATTGCTATTTAAATTACTATTAATTAGGTTTTGCTATTTCAAGACTCAAAATGCAGCAAACGGTGGAAAAACTGCACATCCAACTAGGGTTTTGAACCAATTTCACTTATTGAACCCTTTTTATAAAGATTTTGTTGACGAGGGTGGAATTTCTGAGGTTGAAATATTATTGCGGGCGTTTTCCATGTTTGTGGTTAAGTGGAAGAGAGGACTTTAAAGTCCTAACTTCGCCACCAATAAAGACGTTCTTTTCATTTCTTCATTTCATTTCGTTTCATTTCATTTCATTTCATTTCCATAGTTTTTTGGAAGTTTTGGGATCTGTTTTAGGTTATTTTTCGTCTGAAAACGGAATAAAATTATTGATCCCGAAACGTTGTGGTTCACTAAAAACAACGGAAAACGTCCATATTTCCCCCTCAGATATTCCAACCATTTTACGTGCTTACAGTTACAGTTACAGTCATGTTCTGTGTGAGTGTTATTGCTATTTCGCCGACACTGTGACAGGTGACAGCTATGCGTTATTCACACAGCGTTATACGCAGCGACTGTTGATTTCCATACAGAGTACGTGCCGTGTGTACGTCCCCTCCCCCCCCCCCCTCACCATCCCAATGATCTTTCTGATCCATACTTTCCCTCACTCGACAAAGTCTCAAGATTCCCAAATCAACCCCCATTCAACAAAACCCACGTCGATCACTTTTCCGAAGTTAGTTTTTCAGACGGTCCATTAAAAAGTTTTGATGACTTCTGTTCCTTCTCTGTTGAATTTGTCAATTCAATTCAAGTGAATAGCGATTAGTTGTGATTTCGTTTAAGTGATATTAACAGTAGTGGTGCCTTTTAGGTTCTTCACCGAGACTTTTTAGGTACGCTATCGTGTACTTTATGTGGTGACATCAATTAATAGTGTTTAATTTTATTTGTTTAACGAAGTGTACAATTAAATGTGTAGTTTAGATAAATAGTTGTCTGTACTGTTAAAACTACCGGCATACTAAGTTTGAAGTTTCCAGCTCACCTGGAAGTAGCTTGGAAATTGAGTACATAATTTATACGAAGAGGTTATAAACAAGGTGAGTTTTTAATGTCCCCACCCTCTCCTTAACTTTTGTAAAAGGAAATATTTTCAAAACCCTTCGGGAATATTTCTTTAGGATCCTAAAGTTTGTTTTAAGTACTTTGATTTGAGACACCGACCACTCCTAGAGGGTATTTTAAGGTGAATATGGGATGAAGGGTGAGTGTGTTGAGTGTTTATGATGAGGTGTAGTCTGGTTACAAACTAGGGCCGACTGTTCCCAAGATTGGGTAATTAATTAATAGCCCAACGACCAATAGACCGGACCAACGGCTTAACGTGACTTTCGAAATACGGGGAATGGCCATCGTGAAAAGTTATCACTGCGCCCGGAATCGAACCCGGCTGATATGATGCGAAGACTTCGCGTTTACGTAGGGGGGACATTTAAAACTCACCATGTATATTATATAATTGAAACATTACATCATAACAAAAATATTGTCTAGGGCAGATTGAAGCATAATTTTACTAGACACTCAACATTGACTGACCTCTACTTTCATCCAAGATTGCATATCGATCAAAGTACTTTCAGGTGCTAAATTTGTTTACATTCCGTTAAAATGTTATTTGAACGGTAAACATGCAGATGCAATATTTCAAAACTAATCAATCCAACTGTTGTAAACTTGTAAACGTACTAGCCCGGTGGAAAAGCTTTCCGCTAGATTGTGTCGTTGCTTGTTGGAGTCTATGCGGTTGTCAAAGCATCAGAAATATTATCCAAGTTGCTGATTGAAGTGGTTTCCTAGATGCGTTGTCGATTCAATCTCATTTATAAAGGCACCATCAATCATAATACCGGGGTAAAACCTTCGCTCAAGCTTCTTACGAGTTTGAAAGGCCTGTAAACCTAATTCTGACCTAAACCTGTTCTTCTTGTTTAGCCTATAAACCTAATCATAATCTACACTGTGAAATCTATACAGCTAAAGTAAGGCAAAAGTAGAAACAGTTAAATGGATTTCTACACTTCACAGTTAAAGAAGCTTTAAAAGCGGCAGGTATATTTTATTTGAATGTTGGTCAAGTCAAAGTTACTGAAAGGAAAGCGAAAATTAAATGAAACACCTCTTTATTGATGGCGAAGTTCGGTCTTTAAAGTCCTCTTTCCCACTTAACCAAACAAGAGGAATAATCTGCACTGTTAAAAGAAAAATGGATAATTCTAAAAGGATGAAGCAAGCCTGGGCGCAAAGAAAACCCAACTTTTCAAGACAGCGTTAACGTTCTTCACATGGTCCGGCATGTACATGAATAATAATAACAAAAATCCATACTCTACTTCCCTCGGCCTAGGATTATAACTTTATTTTCACGGTTCCCGATCACCTAGCCAACCAACCGCACGATTTACATTATTATTTAGAAACGCTTGCGGATTGGTATCGTGCACGACTCCGGAGCTCATCATTCCGGTGACGCAGGTTCGATCATTGCAGGCACGACTTACAATTTAGGTGACTTCACGGTAACGCTGGGTAAAGGTCGAGGTTGAGAAGTAAGAGGACTTTGTAGCCCTAACTTCACCTCGTTAAAACAGACAAACTCTTTACCTGTACTTTACCTTCCATAATAGAGCTTAATTCTTTCTCCTGCCAAAGAGGATACGTCGTAGAAAGGTGCGGTTTGAGTTTGTTGCTTCTCCTTACCTCTTGAGCCATATGGCAAAACCTTATATTACGTGTGTGACCACCGTATTATGAAATTATTTCGTTTTAAAGTAATACTTAATCGGAATTTGACATGAGTTAACTCAGAAAATTGTTTTAACTCATTTCTAAAACTGGTTAAATAAATTTACTAGCCTAGGTTACCTAGATACAGAAAAGTCACAACTTTTCTTTTGTCAAAACAAATGCAACTATTAACAGCTGTTGTTTGTTTACTATAAAACCCATAGAGTAATAATTTAATCGGAATTTCTCCACTTTGACATCCAGAGCATTAAGCAGAAATTTATTTTAACTCATTTCTAAACTACTGAGTTAAATCATTACTAGCCTAGGTTGCCTAGGATACAGAAAGTAAACAACTTTCTTCTGTCAAAACAAATAACCATTAACAGCTGTTGTTTGTTTACTATAAAACCCATAGAGTAATGATTTAAGTGGAATTTCTCCACTTTGACATTCAGAGCACTAAGCAGAAATTTATTTTAACTCATTTCTAAACTAGTTAAATAAATTTACTAGCCTAGGTTGCCTAGGATACAGAAAGTAAACAACTTTCTTGTGTCAAAACAAATACAACTATTAACAGCTGTTGTTTACTTTACCCATAGAGTAAATACACTAAAGCAAATCTTAAAAATTAATTCGTAAAAGAAATTGTTAATAGTGTATAAAAGAATTTTGTCTAATTTTAAATAGATAAAAACTGTTATGTTTTGTTGGAAATTCACTAAGATTCACAGTAGCACTTGGGGCTTCGTGTCGGCTATGTTTATTTACAATGTACGATTGACTGTGATGTAATGGGATCGTCTAATCGGTTCACGCAGGAGAGCAAACCAATGTATAATTAGCTTAGTGTAATCTAGGCGCTAGGTGAATAGGCTGACAAGGGGGACAGAGAGGGGGCAATGATGCTTGTTATCTACGTGGTCAGTCAACCATAACCTGATAACAGAGAATAGACATGATAACAGTAATCAATCTGATAGTTAATCAGAGCCTGTCACTTTGTTACAGCTGGTTATAACCAATTAGAGGGGTGAGCCTATACAACTGGAACGTTTTAGCTGTGGAAATAAATCACTTAGCTATACTGAAGACAATGGATTGGGAAATAAATTCAGGGAGGACTTTTTAACTGAAAACCACCGGTTTTTTAACACGACTTAGACCGTTGAAAACTTAAAAATATACACCAACAGTTAAAAAGTGTTATGAAGGGCAACGTTATTTCAGCGGTTTTAAGTAACGATGGTTGTCTGAGAATATTAGTTAAAAAAGAATTATTTTTAAAACCATACAAAGAGTCGTAAAAACAAAGTTGACTAGTAAAATGCATCCAGTTCGGAATGAATATAAATATTTAAAACACATCTTGAAAACTAGCCCATTTATTCCTTATGGGGCGCAGTGGTGCAACCTAAATAAATAATTTAATGAATAAACATGTTTACAAGCATGTATCTCAATCGTCAATTATTTAATCTAAAATTTTGCATTAATTCCATTTTAAACACATAACTTACATTCGTACTCTTCACATTCACCCGAATCTCCCCAATCTACCCCTGTCAGTCTGTTTGTTTCCCGAGTCTCCCAATTAAGATTCTGCGACTAAATCTGATTTTTAAGGAGTTAACGCATCGGGGACTTTCGATCAATTTGAAGTTTGTTAACAAACAGAAGTCCTGTATGTGAGGGCAAACATTCATGAACACCGTTCTTTATGTCTCCCATTTCGGTAGTTCTCCCTGTCTCCGGTGGCATACGATTACAGGGAGAGATACAGGAGAAGAGTACAGGCAGAAGTACATCCATACCTCTTACACGGTTACATTTAAATTTGAAAAAAGACACGTTTCTAAAATGCGTCAGGAATGATTACAATCCATGATTTAACTTAAAAAATACACTGCGTTCAAAAACCTACATCTGGAAATTTAGTACATCACTGTTGAAAGGCAGTCGGTTATGATGTAGAAGCAAACAGAGATGTGAGAATACACGACACAAGCTAACAGTTCCACATCAATAAAGGATTACGTTCCTCACGTCCCCTCAGCTTCTGCTTCATGATTGATGGTTCATATAAATGTTAATATCTGAGCTGCGAGCGTTCAAGCGCGGCGTTCCTGTCTGTACACAGGTGAGGAGCTAGGAGGACAAGTGGTGAACTTCCAAGAGTTGTGAGATCGTCGATAGGTGAATATGTTTGGGGGAAGAAAGAATATTTATGGGGGTGAAAGAGTGCAGAGAAATGGCCGTGCGACTAGTATTCATATTTGCGGTTTAAGGTCCACCTGTATACCGTTACGATCAACCCTTCTCGCCGGCAGGTTACTATAAACGACGAAATTGAGTAACTCGTCAACTTGAAAAATACTTAATTAAGACAACAATACTCAAAAACATAGCCGATGCGTAGCCACAAACGCTACCGTGAAAAGCCATATTTTCCGCCACCATCAAGAAATATTGTTTTATTTTCTCTTTTCTTTACAAGAGGTACTGAAGATACACTGATGAGTATTGCACTGTGTCAGTTGTAGTGTGGCTAGAGACGCCATTTCATGTCCAACATCACTTTGATGTGCAAACTTGTGATCGTCTGATCAACTCTGTCAAAGTAACCCCTCCAGCTCCCTTTCCTATCTGCCCTCTCAACATCCCCAATCATCAGAGCTCTAATCTGCTTCTGCAACTGTACAGATGAACAAGAGGTACTGAAGATACACTGATGAGTATTGCACTGTGTCAGTTGTAGTGTGGCTAGAGACGCCATTTCATGTCCAACATCACTTTGATGTGCAAACTTGTGATCGTCTGATCAACTCTGTCAAAGTAACCCCTCCAGCTCCCTTTCCTATCTGCCCTCTCAACATCCCCAATCATCAGAGCTCTAATCTGCTTCTGCAACTGTACAGATGAACAAGAGGTACTGAAGATACACTGATGAGTATTGCACTGTGTCAGTTGTAGTGTGGCTAGAGACGCCATTTCATGTCCAACATCACTTTGATGTGCAAACTTGTGATCGTCTGATCAACTCTGTCAAAGTAACCCCTCCAGCTCCCTTTCCTATCTGCCCTCTCAACATCCCCAATCATCAGAGCTCTAATCTGCTTCTGCAACTGTACCAACTGCGCTGATCACAGTTAGGACTATTTAAAAATCAGTTGAAACATTGAGTGTTTTTAGCCCATGACTACTTGGAGATAACCAACACCCGGAAGAAACGAAATAAATCTAACATTTCAAGTAAATGGAATTATTATCTCACTAGAGGCCACGTCGCATATTTGAATACTATCCTGATAAATTAAGCTTTTTTATAAGTAGCTAGTTAAGGTTGATCTACCAAAATAAAATCAGTATTAAAATGGACAGTTTTTCTTTTGTTATGACTATTATTATGGAGAGAGAAAAGCTCCATCTGAAACTTTAAAGAGGTTTATTGAGCAAGTTATGGCAACGTGCCATAGTGCTGATTTTTTAGAACCCGTTAGTCTCTCGTCAACTGTCTTACTACGAGTTGCTGGCAATTAAAAACGTTGTCGACTAAAAAAACAGAAAATACTTAAAAAGCCTCTAAAATCTCTATTTAAACTGAAATTATTGAATCTCAATATTAAAAAATGCACAACCCCAATACAAATATGCCGTTTTGTAGATGCAGGAGTGCACAATATTAAAAAACCTATTGCGTAATTTCTTGGCGGTTTTGACACGACATGCGGCTGGATCAGTCGCCCCAGTTTTAAAGATCGATAAGCAAAAGTATACTCCATAAAAGTCCCAACTATATGCTAATGTTTATCCAAGCGAAGTTAAGTTTACTTTCCTTAAAATCAGTGTTCAAACCACCAATAACCAATTACAGCGTATGAAACAAACCTAAAAAATTGATACAGCGATAAAAATAATCCTTGAAGTTAATTCTACGGTAACAGTAACACATAACTTTTATCAACGGACGCAACTCACACTGATAATAATTAGAAGACCACGAAATTGTCTGTTAAACAATGAAGTGTTTAAAGAAACATCTAATGTATTTACTGACTCACACGAGACTGAACAACACGTTGCAACAAACAAACGTTCGTTACTGGCAGCGCTACAAACGGAAGAAACAAACTAGACTGATGTTGTTTGCACAGTGATAGCCTTTTGTCAGTGCCCGCCAGTACAAAGTTTGTTACATGAAAGCCCGAACACAACCATCGGGCTTGATGTGGCTTTGCTATTTCAAGCGAGAACGTAAACACTATAGTTGGTTTAACAGTGATGTTCCAACTAGGACAATGTTTTTAATCGCTTGTTTGTTTTATTGCTTAAAGACACAGGGGGTCGTGGCGTGGGGTGGTGGTCGTATGAATCTCTTGGTTGGATTTGGGTTTGAACCCAGCAGGGGTACCGCAGCGGCTTTGCTGGACTAGTAAAAACAATGTAAACAGTGTAAAACAACAATATGTTCATATAGTCTGAACAGTTATTATATCTTTTTCTTCGATCAATCAACCTCGCTTGGTCATCGGACATTCCAAAGAGAGCTCAGGGTTTGCGAAACTGATTTTTTGTTTCTTTCTTGCCTACACAATGTGTATTTTGACTTATATTCAACTTAAGTTGTTTTGTTAAGTCCCTACACCGTTGTATGTTTTTACCTTTGATTGTTCTTTTACTGCAAAATATTTAATTTAAGTATTGTAATTTGACAAAATCACAATCAATGTAAAGTATGAAAATAAATGACTGTGACTATAATCAGTACTTGCATTACTAGACGAAATAATGAATTTTCTTTATTCTTTAGAATTATTGATAACGTGGAAGACAAGTGATTAGAAATATTTAGACTGATCTTTAAGTGAATATAATTTAACTCAGTAGGCCAATATAAAACATTTTATATTTGGACAAGCGCTTTCAATAGCAAGGTACCATCTTCAAGCTTGTTCCACAAAGAAATACGAAGAAAATGTTTTATATTGGTCTACTGTGTAAAATTATATTCATCAAGTGCCAATATCTCCAGAAGAAGATCATGATCGTTTAAACTCAAGAAGAAAACTAATATGTTGATATTTTAGCGAAACAAACAGAAGCAGAATATATCTCAATCATTTCATGGTTGATCTCGTTAGACAATTTGCTAGCTGTAAGTGTACTATCGTTGCAAACCGAAAATAATTCGACATGTCGCTACGATTCGAAACCGCCCGAGATGGGATGCGATATATTCGTATTTTGAACACCCCATTAAGCAATACATAAAAACCAAATATAATGAGCCTTTAACAGTTCTCAAGTAAAAGACACCCAAGAAAAAGAAAATATTTACTGTTCGAAACCTACCGGTGAACACACAACTATAAGCGAAAAATTCCGACTATCCAGTCGTCATTTTTTATACAACCAATCACATTACCTCGATTTCCACAACAGTGAACCATATACAATTACGCCACGTGCAACACAAGCTCTCACACAATGCGGTTCCCATCTGCAACTACCGTCGCCGGCGACCGTAAATAACTCCTTTATTGACTCGCACTAAGCGATACAATGATTGGCCAAACCAGCGCACCATTCCGACCTATCCAATCACTGTTAGCCTTCTTGGATTCAACCGGTGCATTACTCGTTGTACAAACACTCAGTATTGTTTGCAGGCGAAATATAAACAATGTTTGCATTAATCCGATTGTTCGAATAGTGAGGGCATTGTTTGCACTGAACGCGGTGTGTTGTATATTTCGATTAATTAATATACATAAAGTGTTTACTTCTAGTTTGCGAATGTCCGATGAAACTACGGATGTTAGTGATGGAATATTGTCAATAAATGCGTTTTTATGGGTTTGTTTTATTTTCTCTGTTATTGCAGATGGTGTTTATGTTAGAGCCTTATGCTGCAGTCTGTCAACATGTATTTTTTTCTAAATATATCGTAAGGTAACTCTTTTAGTTTTTTAAAATTGGTTCTGTCCACACAGTGCAGGTAGCCAAAGATCCCTTGATAGTAAAAATAGTAAAGATCCCTTGATAATATTTTGATCATGCCCTTATTGCGGTATAGAGCAAAATCAATGGTGAACTGTAAATGTTCTAAATAATATTTCGAGAGACTGTAGGTTTTAGAAAATAAATAAATCATTCATTGGCTTTCAAAAAATATGAAAAATTAATTTGAAAAAAAAAATATTTAAGGTAAGAAGACTTCGAGCAGTATTTATCACGAAAACATTACTTTCCTGAAATTCTTTCCTGTCTTAAACACTCAGATATGAATTGACACGAACTGAATGAATTCATGTTTAGCCGCCGATTGCTTGTAAACTGTCAATATTATAGCTATGCTCACCTTTGCAATCATCAGATGTTGATCTTTCAACTCGATTTCGAGATCTTCTGTTGGGACCTAGAAACCAAAATATCCTAAAATACCTCAGTCCCAACAGAAGATGGGGTTCGATCCCGAAATCAATTGTGAAAAACAAAATCTGATAACTGCTAAGGTGAGGTTAGTTATCATATTGATAGTGCATACGGATTTTGAACGATTGAAACGAAAACTTTTCCAAATTGAATGCATTATTACATCTCTACTATGATGTTCAAATGACTGTTTCATTTATTTCATCATTGATGTCACTAGGCGTGGGTTCGTGTTCTTCAGTTGATGAATGATGGCAGACAATTACAGCAGCACTAGCAGCAGCAGTCGTACACGGCTCGTGAAGTCACTCAGTCGAGCGTATCCATGCGCGTAGGATACCATGAATGAACTACGCAGTACGCTCACTGGCACTCCCCTTCTGCTCGTACATAACTGTGCATTTCTGAACTTGCTGGTTATTTCGTTCGTAAATTGTATTTTCCCTTGTAGCTTTCAGTTTACTCGTTGGAAAGAACTAATTATTATTTTGTGTGCCTTTTGCTTCGTTTCTACTAATAGATTAGTAGAAAAATGAGACTGTTTGGAAGGTTTAAAAGGCTGCATAATTATTTTTCAACAGTTTTAATCACTAGATATTCTCATACGATCAAGCATACAGTCCAATTTATATTAGTCTCGTCAGTGAGAAATTCAAAATTATTAATTTAAAAAAACCATTATAGTTTGGACGAGATTTCATCGAAAAGTGTTGAACTTTTGGCAACAGGGCAATTAGGACTGAATTTGGAATTATGTTGACGAATTAAACTCCTGCCTGTGAGGGCAAACTGTCATGAACTAGCGTTATGAGAGTTTGTCTCTCATGGTATCTAAATTCATAAGATAGTATATCTATACGTCCTACAAGCTCGTTTCCAAAATGTAGAAAGAAGATGATGTCAACAGTTTTGCATGCTGGTCTGCACGACTCTCTCCCTTGCAGTTCGAATTTCGCAGATCCAAGGGCCAACTGAAAAGTTGCACCCTTAATTTATGGCGGATAATATTGACTATAATATAGTTCTCCATGAATTAAAAAACTACCTGCTCGGACTCATAATTAATTACTTGATGCTTGACTTGAGACCTTCGAAGAAGTTTGTCTCTCATGGTCTCTAAATTCACAAGAGAGTATATCTGCACATACAAAATCCATACATCTCGCACATACAAGCTCGTTTCCAAAATTTAGAAAGAAGATGATGTCATCAGTTTTTATGCTGGTCTGCACAACTCTCTCCCTTTTCTGGCGAATCTCGTTCATCCGCGTCCTTCTTCGATCGTTATCTTGGCGGAGATATGCCTTTTCTTACCGGGATATCTTTTAAATTAGTTTCAAGTTATAGAAACGTGAGCCGACCCATGATGAGGGTGCCACATGAACAGTGTCAGTGAATGGTGCGGTGTACCGAGTGCGGAGGCGGGATGAACAGACCAGGTTACAGACAGTGGAACCGGTTCACCTTGGGTCTGAGAGGTCAGACCGCACGATACCAGACCCAGACCGCAGCGGGGAGTGATTCAGCACCTTGCGGTCACCGGCACGGGCACAGCTCGCTGCTGCACATCACGTACATGACGTAGGAGCACGGGCAGGTCCCATCACCACGCATTAGGTTTGCTAGGGATGTCTCAGATTCGCATTCAAAATAAAGGACTTCTCCAACAACAAAATACTTATTTGACCCAAATTTGCGACTTTTTTACCCAAAACCCCCATTTTTTTCGTGCTGCCGGCTACACACTCTTGGACAGTTCCCCGATCCAAACCTCCAACCGAGCAGGAAAAAGGAACTGGGAGGAGCGAAGTCACTTTGGAGGATGCAAATTTTCCTGTACATTTCGCCGAGCCAGCCATTGGAGGGTGTGAACAGCCTCGAGAGACACAAGAGCGAGCCTAAAGAATCCTGAATAATTGAATGAATACTATAACCTTTTGTGAATAAATTAATTTTACATTCCAGTATCCACTTTGATTATTTTCTTGCCTCTCCCAATGAAGCCAATAGGCCATCCTATCTTTTCTTTAGTTTTTTGAAGCAGATAATATTTATCATAATTTCTAAAACGTCACATAACGCAATAAGCATTATGTAGTATGAAAAGCAACTTGAACTAAGGCAAGAAAAGCATGCCTTTGTAGGTTATTTGTTTCAATCACTAATACACAAATATCAAATTTATATTCTGTTAAATTCAATTTGACTGATGGGGAGTAGTACCAAGAAAAGAGAGGTTGAATCGGCAGCTGGCTGCAGAGTAAGTTTATATCATAAACTGTAGGCCGAAGCGAAACACCAACTGCTACCAGCAAATCATCTTTACCTTACGTTCTTTGAGAGTAGATCGCATAAATATTTATACTCTGCGACGTACCAGAAACATTTCAGAGGAAAAGCGGCCCTTTGCTGTCAAGAGTTTCTGGGAACATTCATAGGTTCTGAGTTTAATAAGTAAATAATTGAGTTTTAGATCATAAAGTTCTTCTTAGAAGGGGAACGCTTCTACGAAGAACAGTTCTGGTAAATCGATTTGCTAGTTAACGAACTTTACCTATAGTTTGTAAAAGGAAAATTTACTCCAAGTATCGGAAAATAATGCGACCCGTCAAGTGTACAAATTCGTATACAGAATGTCATAAAAATTTGTAGCGCGCTGTGCAGGACCGGATTCTACATACAAAAGTAAATCGAAAATGACCGGTAATTTTTTTATTTCGGCTAAGTTAGCCGTAATTCGCTATATTGTTTTTTTTAAGATAATTTGTTAATTCAAATACCTTTTGAGATATTTTTGTGAAACCTGGTATAAACTTCAATTCTTTTATTAATAACATTTTTCCAAAACTGTTCTTATATAACTTATTAAATTTCAAAATGGCGGTCATTTAAAAGTTTCAAAGTCAAAATAAATGGAATAAAATTAGAATTTGACTTTTGAAGTGTTTATCTAAATTTAAAGTTAGATAAAATATTTTGAAAAATGTTATTTGGAAAACAATGCAGGTTTATACTAATTTCCAGAAAAATATCTCAAAGGGCTTTTGAATAATTAGTTACTGTCAAAAACTTACAAAATGGCGGATTACGGCTAGACTAAGCCGGACTGTTGTATGTAGAATCCGGTTCTGCATAGCGCGCTAAACATTTGACACCCCTGTACTGTATACATAATTAAAATACCCGTATATACGTTTTCCCCATTTGAATCCTAGCTCAAACATAAAACCCATTTTCGTTCCTTATACCGATAGAAATGAATGGCTCTAAGGAAATTCGTTAAACACGTATGTTGTCAAACAACCGAGGAGGTAAACTCAACTTGTTTACACTTGGGTGTGGCAGTAACTTAAACACACACACTGACAGGGTAGTAGGGGAGGGGAGGGGAGAGCTAGACGCAACTGATGGGCAATGATTGAATCCATGATTAATTCATGCCGACACTACGCCCAATCAGCGAAAGTGCGGCCCGTACACTACCTTGTAACTTGTTAGACGTAAGGAGCTTTGTATAAGATCCTAAAGTACAACAGGGAGGCCAGTAATCAGAGAGTACTTTATGCTGTTCTATGGTGGCGGTTTTTGGAACTATTCCTGGGAAGAGTTTCCTTAACGTGGTGCAATCGCCAGTAACGCCAAACTATTCCGCTAGGTCCGCGCCACCTGTACTCTGACTATCTGCAGTGTCAGCCGCTACCATTGGATGTTTTATTGTTGGCCTAGCACTTTGATGGGTGATAGCTTTCTTGAAAAACATTAAAAGTTCCTAGTTTTCAGTCAACGAATTATGATCTATTACTCAATAATCTGACAACTACAAATCTATTATATAGATTCCCAAAATTATTTATCCAGGTGAGAGTAAAAAACATGTTTTTTTCTAGTACTGCAATAACTTTGAGTTGGTTTCGGTGAATCTTTTAATATATGTCCTAAACATTTTTCTCATGTAACAAAATATGTTTTATATATATTATATTTTAGTAAAATAGGTTTCTTGTCAAAAAATTTATTTCGCGTAATTCTCGATGTTATCTCCATTTACTTTGTGGTGTTCGTAGCTATACAATGAAAGCATTTTGTACTTTTTACCACATAATATTTAATATGTAAAAATTTAAAAATATGTGGTAAAAAGTACAAAATGCATTGTATATAAGCGTAAGCTCACTCGGCCGTGCTCTCTGCACGGTTTAACTGACCGCCTACTTACCCTAATTGAACAAAATTATTATTAATTTTTATACATCGTCTTTGAACTTGGTTAAAATAGAAAATATGCAAACAAACTATTTGATATAATTATTTTAATTTTTCCGTAAATATTTAAATACACATGTACACGCAATTTTTACAAATTACATTGCAGCAATCCGGCAGTGACTGTGTTTTTATGCAGCTGATTTTACCAGGCAACGAATTAACTACCGATTGTTGACTAAAGCGGGGCTCGAACTAACGACTCAGCCAAAATTAGAAATTGGCGGACACGGTACTTGGTCATTTAATCGTAATATAGTTTCGGATTCAGTATTTTTATTTAGACGTGTTATAAACACCCTGTACAATGGCAACACTGTTGTTGATGTAAAGGCTACTCGATGTTGTGGCAGACCTGCGGTTTGTGACGTACAAATGAAGTTTTTTATCCCGCGGTCTCTCGCAGAGCAGATCAAAGCGGGTTTATCGTAATTCTTGCAGCGTGGAACGTTGGAGGGTAACACAAACAAAACCTCGCTCCATCCAATACAACAGTGTATTGTACCGCATAGCGTCGAGCAGTACCGACGTTATATACCACCCTTCTTCAGTTGTGTAAGCTCCATCCAATACAACAGTGTATTGTACCGCATAGCGTCGAGCAGTACCGGCGTTATATACTACTCTCTTCTTCAGTTGTGTAAGCTCCATCCAATACAACAGTGTATTGTACCGCATAGCGTCGAGCAGTACCGGCGTTATATTACCTCTCTTCTTCAGTTGTGTAAGCTCCATCCAATACAACAGTGTATTGTACCGCATAGCGTCGAGCAGTACCGGCGTTATATACTACCTCTTCTTCAGTTGTGGCTCCATCCAATACAACAGTGTATTGTACCGCATAGCGTCGAGCAGTACCGGCGTTATATACTACCTCTTCTTCAGTTGTACGCTCCATCCAATACAACAGTGTATTGTACCGCATAGCGTCGAGCAGTACCGGCGTTATATACTACCCCTTCTTCTTGTGTACGCTCCATCCAATACAACAGTGTATTGTACCGCATAGCGTCGAGCAGTACCGGCGTTATATACTACCTCTTCTTCAGTTGTGTAAGCTCCAGTAACGCCAAACTATTCCGCTAGGTCCGCGCCACCTGTACTGTATCTGCAGTGTCAGGCGCTACCATTGGATGTTTTATTGTTGGCCTAGCACTTTGATAGGTGATAGCTTTCTCAGTTTTAAGTCAACGAATTATGATCTATTTTCCAATAATCTGAAAACTACAAATCTATTATATAGATTCCCAAAATGTATTTATCCAAGTGAGAGTAATTCTTGATGTTATTTTCATTTACTTTGGTATTCGTAACTATAAAATAAAAGCATTTTGTACTTTTTACCATAATATTTAATATGTAAAAATTAAAAATATATGTGGTAAAGTAAATAACTTTAATTGTATATAGTCAGCTCCTTGGCCGTGCTCTATGCACATTACAGAACACAACGGTTTAAGCGACCCCCTACTTACCCTTATTGAACAAAATTATTATTAATTTTTACATACATCGTCTTTGAATTTGGGTAAAAATAGAAAATATGCAAAAACCTGGCTGATATAATTATTTTGTTACACTGTAAATGGATACCACATGAAACACGCAATTTTACCGAATACATTGCAGCATTACGGCAGTGACTGTGTTTTTATGCAGCTGATTTTACCAGGCAAAAGTGAATTAACTAACGATTGTTGACTAAGCGGGGCTCGAAACTAGCGTCTGCTAAATTAGAAATTGGCGGACACGGTGGTTGATCATTAATCGTAATATAGTTTCAGTTCAGTATTTTATTTAGAGCGTGTTATAAACACCTGTACAATGGCTTTAACCTGTTGTTGATGTAGGCTACTCGATGTTGGCGACCTGCGGTTTGTGACGTACAAATGAAGTTTTATCCGCGTTCTCGCGCAAAGCAGATCAAAGCGGGTTTATCGTATTCTTGCAGCGTGGAACGTTGGGTACCACCTCTTGCAAAACCTCACTCTATCCAATACAACAGTGTATTGTACCGCATAGCGTCGAGTACCGGCGTTATACTACCTCTCTTTTGTTGGTAAGCTCCATCCAATACAACAGTGTATTGTACCGCATAGCGTCGAGCAGTACCGGCGTTATATACTACCTCTCTTCTTCAGTTGTGTACGCTCCATCCAATACAACAGTGTATTGTACCGCATAGCGTCGAGCAGGCGTTATATACTACCTCTCTTCTTCAGTTGTGTAGCTCCATCCAATACAACAGTGTATTGTACCGCATAGCGTCAGCAGTACCGGCGTTATATACTACCTCTCTTCTTCAGTTGTGTACGCTCCATCCAATACAACAGTGTATTGTACCGCATAGCGTCGAGCAGTACCGACGTTATATACTACCTCTCTTCAGTTGTTGTACGCTCCATCCAATACAACAGTGTATTGTACCGCATAGCGTCGAGCAGTACCGGCGTTATATACTACCTCTCTTCTTCAGTTGTGTAGCTCCATCCAATACAACAGTGTATTGTACCGCATAGCGTCGAGCAGTACCGACGTTATATACTACCTCTCTTCTTCAGTTGTGTAAGCTCCATCCAATACAACAGTGTATTGTACCGCAGCGTCGAGCAGTACCGGCGTTATATACTACCTCTTCTTCAGTTGTGTACGCTCCATCCAATACAACAGTGTATTGTACCGCATAGCGTCGAGCAGTACCGACGTTATATACTACCTCTCTTCTTCAGTTGTGTACGCTCCATCCAATACAACAGTGTGTACCGCATAGCGTCGAGCAGTACCGGCGTTATATACTGCCTCTTCTTCAGTTTGTGCTCCATCCAATACAACAGTGTATTGTACCGCATAGCGGAGCAGTACCGGCGTTATATACTACCTCTCTTCTTCAGTTGTGTACGCTCCATCCAATACAACAGGTATTGTACCGCATAGCGTCGAGCACCGACGTATACTACCTCTCTTCTTCTTCAGTTGTGTACGCTCCATCCAATACAACAGTGTATTGTACCGCATAGCGTCGAGCGCCGGCGTTATACTACCTTTCTTCTTCAGTTGTGTACGCTCCATCCAATACAACAGTGTATTGTACCGCATAGCGTCGAGCAGTACCGGCGTTATACTACCTCTTCTTCAGTTGTTGTACGCTCCATCCAATACAACAGTGTATTGTACCGCATAGCGTCGAGCAGTACCGCGTTATATACCCTTCTTCTTCAGTTATTGTACGCTCCATCCAATACAACAGTGTATTGTACCGCATAGCGTCGAGCAGCAATACCGGTTATATACTACCTCTCTTCTTCAGTTGTACGCTCCATCCAATACAACAGTGTATTGTACCGCATAGCGTCGAGCAGTACCGGCGTTATATACTACCTCTCTTCTTCAGTTGTGTACGCTCCATCCAATACAACATGTATTGTACCGCGCCCAGCAGCCGAGCGTTACCTACCTGGTTGTGTACGCTCCATCCAATAACAATTGTGCATGCGATCGAGCAGTACCGGCGTTATATACTACCTCTCTTCTTCAGTTGTGTAAGCTCATCCAATACAACAGTGTATTGTACCGCATAGCGTCGAGCAGTACCGACGTTATATACCTCTCTTCTTCAGTTGTGTACGCTCCATCCAATACAACAGTGTATTGTACCGCATAGCGTCGAGCAGTACCGGCGTTATATACTACCTTTCTTCTTCAGTTGTGTACGCTCCATCCAATACAACAGTGTATTGTACCGCATAGCGTCGAGCAGTACCGGCGTTATATACTACCTCTCTTCTTCAGTTGTGTACGCTCATCAATACAACAGTGTATTGTACCGCATAGCGTCGGTAACGTTATATACTACCTCTCTTCTTCGGTTGTGTACGCTCTATCCAATACAACAGTGTATTGTACCGCATAGCGTCGAGCAGTACCGGCGTTATACTACTCTCTTCTTCAGTTGTGTGCTCCATACAATACAACAGTGTATTGTACCGCATAGCGTCGAGCAGTACCGCGCGTTATATACTACCTCTTCTTCTTCAGTTGTGTACGCTCCATCCAATACAACAGTGTATTGTACCGCATAGCGTCGAGCAGTACCAGCGTTATATACACATCTCTTCTTCAGTTGTGTACGCTCTCCATCCAATACAACAGTGTATTGTACCGCATAGCGTCGAGCAGTACCGACGTTATATACTACCTCTCTTCTTCAGTTGTGTAAGCTCCATCCAATACAACAGTGTATTGTACCGCATAGCGTCGAGCAGTACCGACGTTATATACTACCTCTCTTCTTCAGTTGTGTACGCTCCATCCAATACAACAGTGTATTGTACCGCATAGCGTCGAGCAGTACCGGCGTTATATACTACCTCTCTTCTTCAGTTGTGTACGCTCCATCCAATACAACAGTGTATTGTACCGCATAGCGTCGAGCAGTACCGGCGTTATATCCTCTCTTCTTCAGTTGTGTACGCTCCATCCAATACAACAGTGTATTGTACCGCATAGCGTCGAGCAGTACCGGCGTTATATACTACCTCTCTTCTTCAGTTGTGTACGCTCCATCCAATACAACAGTGTATTGTACCGCATAGCGTCGAGCAGTACCGGCGTTATATACTACCTTTCTTCTTCAGTTGTGTACGCTCCATCCAATACAACAGTGTATTGTACCGCATAGCGTAAACAGTATTGGCGTTATATACTACCTTTCTTCTTGAGTTGTGTACGCCCGTGCAGGTACTCCAGTGTTTAAGGATGCAAGCAGTGTTGGAGTTTTTTACAGATGGATGAGTTTTGTTCGAGTTATCCATACAAAGTGGGTTCATTTTATTGAAAACTTCTTAAGTGACAACTCTTACACATTTCGTGCGCTAAAGCAAAAATAATACAGTTTCTAGCTGCTTTAAACAAAGTAACACTTATTATTGAAAAGAGAACCCTGTTTTCCAGCTTGGAAAGTCTCAGTTACTAAAGATTACGAATGTCTTGAGGAGGGATATTCTGACATCTAATGAAGATGAACGAACCTTTGAAACAGTTTCATATCAAGAATCCCTTTTACTCGAGTAGTGATTTTTTCAGTAACTGCACATGAAACAAGTTTGGGCCTAAATAAACTGTGATAAAAATAGTCAATTGAATAGTATTTTTAATGGATGATTCTCTGTCGGATGATGGAACATTAGTTGGTCTTTATGTTGTCAATGTTTCTACAGTTGTAGATTCATTGTAAACTTTAATCCATTGTCATTATCAGTCAATTTAATATTTCAATTCAAAACGCACTAGAGCTGTTCATATTAATGGTTGTGCAATCAAAGAAAATTCCATCGGGTTACAACTAGCACAAAACCCGATAGAAACCAGGTTGATTGTGCATTTGAAATCAATAATATCCATTTTTTCTATCCATGATGATTTCTCTGTACGCGGTACTGTGGTAAGCCATAAGGTGAACATAAGTGATGCACTCTATGAAATGCTTTATACTCGAATTATCACCAAGAACAAAACGAATGGAGTAAACAGTCGCAAAGAAGCAAGTCAGCCAACATTTACCGTTCTCGATTCATTCAATCGTCGATTGATCCTGTTTTCCGAAACTTCTCAAATTGGAACAAACTGTCAAACTGCTGACCTATAAACGCTTAATTGAAAATGTTGCTTTCGAACTTTGCTATCCGACGAATTATTTATTTAAACTTTTGGCAAATTTAAGTTTCATCCGAGTCCGTTTTACTTTTAAAAGTTTTGTTTTTCTGCATTTATTTTAAACTGGCGACAAGAGGTGAACTCTTCGGATAGCCAATATCTAATCAAAATATATAATTAAAATAAACTGTTTTTTATAATTTAAATTTGATTAAACTTGCTATAAACATTTAAGGCTCTAGTGCGTTGGTTTTACAAATCCGAAATACGTTCGTCAGACTGAAGTGCGGTGGAAACTGACGTTACACAAAACTTTCAGTAAACCTATTGTTCAGTGTCACGAATGTTTATACCAAAACTTAAAAACATCTTTTCTACAGTGCAATACAGGGTAGCGTGCTGTGACAAGCCTCGATTGACAGTCATAGATTGCAAATTCATGACAGATTGCCAATACAAACTAGTGCACAATTTTTTGAATATTATTCCAGTTGAAGTCAAAAGTCTTATATGAGTTCGGTAACTTTCCCAAGATAAAAAACACACACAAATTAAAACAATATTTGCTGCATTTGGCTTCTCTGTTGCAAAATGTATTGATTCCTAGACTTCTTACCTTAACATAATTATACGTCAACTTGTATTTTGTTTTGCATGACTTTTATTAAATTAAATGTCACCCAAAATCTTATCATAAACACTAATTTTTGGCGGGAAACGTTCCCCGAAAGGTGAGTTCTGGGGTAAATCATAACCAATTGTAGAAAATTCGCAAAGGCTTATAGGAGCGCTTGAGGCCAGTTACGGCCATGTTCAATATTAAGCTTGTAGGTTGTGTGCATTGGTTTAAAAACATCAAAACTTAGTTAATTATAAAGCAATGGTCTTTTTTCTATTATTGGCCTATGCTGGTTAGGAACTTTTCGAATTAAGAGTTACTTTAGTACTCTGGAGGTCATTTGTTTTGTCCCATAAAAGCAATGTAAAGCAAAATTTTCTTGACACATTTCACGGTCACAATTTTTAACAGATATTTTTATACATTTGTTTGAAAGATGACAATTTACTGCAATAACCACTTTTTGACCAATTGTATTAGTTTAATAGTAAAACCAAGGAATTCAAATACGTTTTTCATGTTTTTGGATTTATGTCTCGGTTTAATGAATGAGAAAATGGAAATTCGGCTCAACGGAGTCGTTAAAATATTTAGTGCACTTCAAAACAAAGTTTATTTCATAAAAATCCGATGAAAACTGTAGGCGTGAAGTGTCCCGAGAAAATGCATGTTTTGTACTCTAAGAAGTTCCCCAAGCGGCCGCTAGCCGGTCAGAGCGCTAGTGGCATCTCCGTGGGCGTGGCTTAGACAACGCATGCGCACAAGCGTCAAGCAAGCACGTGTTCGTGTTCTCAGTACACAACATTGTGTTGTAGTGATAAAAAGGGAAAGTTTCTGGAGAGGAAATTGCCTCGTATATATTCCGGACTGGAGCCCGGTATTCCCACAAGTGCTGGACCTGGGAGTCGGACGTTACTTTCCTACTCTTTATTGACACAATTGATATTCACAATTCTATACATTTTCCTGCTGGCTCTAAAATATTCAAAACTTTCCCGGGTTCAAATTTTGCAACAAGATGAGTTTTAATTAACTTGGATATTAACAATGAGCGATCAATGAAAATATAAAAACAAAACAAGAGTTTAAATTCAAATCATATCAATGAATTTCGATTTAAAATTAAATGCTCAACAATCTACATGAAAGAAAAGGAGTCATCTTACCTTTTATATCAGGAATGAGCAGCCAAATTTATCCTTTAACACCTGAAAAAAACAACACGCTTTATAATTCGTAGCATTTCTACAAAAAGGTATGTGTCAATGTGTACGTAATACATACATAGCCTATTTGGAAAATTATACTTATATACTAAGTTTCCGACTTCTCTGTCAGGCTCTAAAGACGTCAATACATGATGAGTTCTAACCTAAGAATGTCTTAAAGTACATATCTATAAAACAAATTATTAACCTGTTTAAGCACATCAGTGTAAAATAGTCTTGTTTTTAGTGAGAATTCGAAAACTACGAATGGAATATTTCTCGGTGAAGTAAAAGTAATTAACATATCGGTCTTTGTGTAAAACTCTACAATTACAGGGAATTCTTTGCGTTACTTAAACTGCAAACGCTGTTCTACTACGAACTCGTAAAGATATTTTATTTATTAAAGACGATACCGTAACTAAACAGAACACAAAATTATTCAAACGTGTATCTAAATAATTTTTGAACAAATATTACCTTGACTTAAAGGTAAACATTATTTCTAAAACACATTCGAAAAGCGTAAAGACAAAATGTACTTTACATAAAATCTATTTTTCCAGTGAGTCGTTCGTAACTTTCACAGTCAATTAAAAGAAACTCTCATGAATTAAAAGTGTAACAGCCCAAACGTTGCAGAATCAGAAGTTACGACCCCAATTTGAAGCTCGTTGTTAAAGCACCCTTATAAATTCCATCCCAGCCGCATATGAGCTTGGGTCCGTGTAAACAGGCTTTATTACATTTAGAATTAATCCCAGGACGTGCGTTTGAACGTGAAAACATCGCGACGAACTAAGTGAAGTGAATAAAAGCTCGACTCATGTTATAAGCAGCGGCGAAGCTATCAGACGGAAAACATGTTTGGCGTGTTGTGGACTTTATGTACAGGGTGTTTCTAAGTAATATAATAGCTTCAACAAAGAAGACAGCATTAAACTTTTTAGAAGCTGCCAAACAGACCTGAAGAAGTCTTTTCGATAGTGTTACAGCCAATGGGAACATCGACAGTTGGCATCCCTGCTCCAATGGACAGTTGGCAGCCCTGCCACCAATACGATATCAGACAGCAAGTAGCTCAGTTTCAGCCAATCAGTAACTGAAGATGCTACTCCACAGCGAGACCGAAATATCTCAAGCTAATAATTATGTTGTTTTGATACGGTGTGAACCGGAAGAACTAGTTTATCGGGTGTTTCTAATCACCCATCAAGTATTTCAAGTATTGTTCCTGAAACTAAATGCTAGGAAACCATATTCATTTTATCCGGAGCCCAATATTTGTTCCGCCTTAATTGTTTTTGACATGAGGTAAAAATTACTGTTTAGATAATTTACTGTTAAGATAATTAAAACCTAGTTTTGGTGAAAAGTCATTCCTTCCCTACAAGAGAACTTCTGGTAGTTTGATTTTTCTGGCTAACGAGCTTGACAAAATTATAAAAAAACAAACGTTAGTTTCAGTTTTATGAAAGCCAGACAAAAAGTGACCAATAGAGTTGATCTATCTTTATACATATGTATAAACAGTTTTGAAAATAATTTTAAAAGAGGTTCTGAAAGTCAGGATTGGTGCTAAATTTATGACATGAATGACTCATTTTCTAAAGGAAATTCGCTGAAATCATGTGAGGTATTTAGGCATTTATATTACGAACATATTGATACCACCATAAACTAGCGGACTCTCCTTTAGTCCGCGATACCACGTTTTTCAAAAGCAGTTGCGAAGCTGTGAGTCGATCAAACATGTTCAAACGTGTTCTGTCGTGTTGCGGAGCAACTCGTAGAGTATCCATCATTCACCAAGCTCTGAGCACTTGGACACATTTCCATGATACAGTTAGCTAATGCACAACTTCTGTTGTGAGGTTTGGATACAACTGGATATCCCTTACGTTCTGTGTATGAAGCCTACTGGTTTAGCTCCAGTACTTCCCACTGGCCAACTTTCCAATAAAACACTTTTTGTCCAGATGTGAAAAGTCTGTTCGTATGATACCTGTCACTTTAAAATATCCTTGACTATCGCGATCGATTTCATTGATTCTAATTTTGCCTTACCTTCCAGAATCATACAATTCTAAAACTTGCTTTGTTATGTTGCAGTATCTTACTTAATTATTAAAATCTTTAAGAATGAAAATCTTTACTTTTCGAGTAAATTTTATGTTACATGTCAAATATTGATGCGATTGGGAGTATTGGGACTATCTAACAATGTGTAAGGTTTTGTTATTTTCCTTAGGTCAACTTGATAAAGAGCACATGAAAACCCCATCAGCTGGTTCAAAATATTCCCGTACAGTTTAGCGTTTATCGTTTGGAGAAACAACTCCTGGATAAAATTAAAGAAAACCTGAACTAGTGCCAATTGTGTCGTTGTCGTGCGTTCAAATGAAAGGTAATTTAGACCTTGATGACAGCTTGAGTGAGAACGAACCAGGGTCGGTAGGGGTGGCGGCTATGTTCAATTTACTCCTTTAAGGACCTCCAATGTGAACGCAGAATTCATAAAACACTTACCTGCCACTTATATAAGTATAATCACGCTTGGTATTTCGTTTGAAAGGTTATTTTACTGGCGATGGGTTCGCCTTTCTACGGTTCAAAATAGGACATATCATTCGTTATAACTACACCAAAATAAACCTGCCACTGGTAAGTGAAAAATAGTTACTAAAATGTTATATTTGAACAAGTTAGCTTATTACAGTAATAAATGGTCTGCTGATTTAGAAAAATGGTCATAATCAACCTATATTGGAATTTAAAATGTTCGAAATCAAATTTTAGTTGATTCAAAGTTCAGTATTAGATGGCAATTATTCCTTTCTAGATTCACATTAATCGCAGCCATTCCAATTTCTGAATTATAATTCTAGCTTTCTAGCCATTATTATTTGTTTATCATTCATGGTTAAATTATTAAAGCCTGTATAGAGATTGGAACTTAAATTTATGCCTGTGGTTGGTTCGAAAGTGCATGAGACACTCATTTGTATTAGAATAACACCTACAATTCCGTAATACACCATTAATATACTAGTTTAAATTTAGTATTGATTCACTAAATCACTATTTGAGATGCCGACCACTCTCATGAGGGTATTTTAAGGCAAATATGTGGTGAAGATGAGTGTGATGAGTGGTAGTAATGAGTTATGAGGTGTAGTCTTGATACAATCTAAGGCCGACTCTTCCTTAGAATGGGTCATTAATTAGTAGCCCAATGACCAATGGAAATACAAGGACCAACGGCTTAACGTGACTTCCGAACCACGCAGGTGATGGTCTGATATGTCTAAACGATGGTGGTAGTTGATGCGGGTGTCATCAGATGATCACTGAGACTATCTGAGCCGCTTTAGACCTATATCATCCTCAAACCCTGACCTCCATGAAGCTGGATTACAGGACCACGCCACGAGTCCAAGTCAATGAACCAACCATTTTGTTTTAATGAACCATCCGTCCAACAAAAGAGCTGAACACATCAAATAACTCAGCAAACACAAACCAAACACGTATAAAGTTTGATTTCCGTACTCCTCACTCCTGAACCAGCGTCAATTAACTACCTATGCTCATCAATACAACTAAACACATGACTGCACTGTGCAACCCTTGTTTACTTATTGATGCGTAGAGCGATGAGCCGATATTGTTCAAACAAACCAACCCGATAATGAGGTATATCGATTCATCGCCCTCACCAAATAATGGCGATCCAACAGTGTAAAAAACGAGTGCATATTTTTCGCTGTTCATTATTGTGCATTTTAATTCAATTATAAATCCTTAATAAATGGAAAAATTACACAAATGTTGGACCGAATTGGGAAGTGTTCAGCTTCTGCTTAAAATTCTGTTTGTAATATTTCCAGCTTGTTGATTTAAAGTGGCTATTACCTATTATAACCTAACCTAACAATAGGGCAATGGGCAAAACTGTAATATTTACTAAAAATTCGTTTGTTTCCTATACAGTTATACTGAGTTTCATTTGTCTATCTTCAACCCTTTACAATTTAACAGACTGGGACTCGTGGCGTGGTCCTGTAATCCAGCTTCATGGAGGTCAGGTTTTGAGGATGATATAGGTCTAAAGCGGCTCAGATAGTCTCAGTGATCATCTGATGATACCCGCATCAACTCCCACCATCGTTTAGACATATCAGACCATCACCTGCGTGGTTCGGAGTCACGTTAAGCCGTTGGTCCTTGTATTTCCATTGGTCATTGGGCTATTAATTAATGACTCATTCTAAGGAAGAATCGGCCTTAGTTTGTAACAAGACTACACCTCATAACTCATTACTACCACTCATCACACTCATCCTTCACCACATATTTGCCTTAAAATACCTTCATGAGAGTGGTCGGCATCTCAAATAGTGATTGAGTGATTTAGTGATTTAGAGTGTATCCACCTTAACTCACCCTGTATAAATAAAGCCCCGTATATACATATAAATCATAAAATCGTTGGGTTTAAGCCACACGTCCCTTACAAATAAATTAACAATTTTTGTGTGTTTGGAATGAAACCACAAATATACACAACACTGACAGCTGAACAGAATGAAACCGATGGGACACAATGCGGACCACACAGAGTAAAGTTAAAACTCTCTCATTAACGTAAAGCTTTTCACGTATTCCGAGGTATTTCTTTGATGTACGCGTGTGTGTTCTTTTAGAACCGTATTAGAGCCTTTCTTTGTGTGAACCTCAAAGCTCATTTCATTTATCTTTTTCTCTTTATTTATACCGGCAATCCCGCAGTTCAATGAAGGATTGGAATTCTATTTCGTTGATGTGATGTTGAATAAAGTACTGGTTAGAAATGATGCGTTGTGGCTTAACTCCCAAGAAAAGGAACGAATAACAATTATCGATATAGTACCAATTGAATCAGTGAAGTATATTATTATTAAGAGTGCACAATACCTGACGGCCATTTTGTTTTTTTGTACCGTAAGAAAAATGTAAAACCAAGCATTTACTTGAGACGCCTCACGCCTACAATTTTCATCAGGTATTTTTTATTAGAAAGATGACGATGTACTGCAGTGACTTCTGTGATAATTTTTCGAAAACTCTTCGAGTTTTACAGTAAAAACTAGAAATTTAAACAAAAATGTCTTCAACTTTTGAAGTTATGTACGGTTTTAAGAGTGAGAAAAATAAATTCGGCCTTGCGGAGTCACTAAAATATTTAAGACTTTTTAAAACAAATTTTATTTTTTAAATCCGATAAAGCTGTAGGCGTGAGTGTCCTAAGAACATGCACATTTTAAATTGCTCCTACGAAACGAAATTCAAGATCACTCCTATAAACCCTAAATCATATAAAAACATGTCCTTGAGCGGTTTAAAACATATTGCTTTGTTCAAAAGTTAAGGTGGATGGGTGGACATTTAAAATTGACCCTGGATATGTAATATTTTTTTCATTTCTGCAGGTCCCATTTTTTTCCTTCTTTCACCAAATTTGATAAAAAATGTTCCATTTGTAAATATCTCGCAAAATCAGCAATCGGACAACCGGAACCCTCCCCCCATTTGGGAAGGGGGACTTTTCACAAACAAGGGTTTTGATAATCTAAAACAGTACAATTTATCAAATTTTGATGAAATTTGAAATAGTTATGTATTTTGTTGTTGTACTAAAAATTTTGAAAATCCGTCAAGGCGGCCAAAAAGTAGATTTTTGTTATAGCGGCGGAATAAGTAGTCCGATTTTATTGAAATTTAAAATGTGATTTCCTTTCATGATATGTAGTATACCTACCAATAAAACCCGTAGGGTCCAAATCTGAAGACGAAGGCCGAAGTGAGCCAGCGGCGCTTTAGCGCTTAGCTGCGTGTCGGCCTGGTTAAATATTCCCTACGTTAAGGACTAAGTATGAAGACAACTTGACGAAGGAAAACTGTTTAGCTTCATATTGCGTAGTTTCAGGACAAAATGGACGACCAGTGAACAATTTGATCGATACTCCACTTTTCTTCGTAACTAAGTTTTCTCTCTAGAGCTGCAATTTGTCTCTGTAGTGCATTGAAATCAAGACAAATGCTTCCGTTAACTCGAGGAAATAGCTCTTCCCACTTTATCTGAACAAACATATATATGTTCGATATTTTACGAAAAACTGCTGCCTAAACTAACGTCGATTTTAATCAAATTTTCTTTGGAAAAATGAGATATTCATTTTGTTAGCATTGTAAGATCCAGGCCCGGAATCGTGAAATGAGCACCGGTCCTGACTACCAGAACACGTTTTGACAATTTTTTCACACTTTATATGTACATATGTACATGATATGTACATGATGTATGTATAGGCTATATATGTATGTATGTGTATTTATGTACTCTACAGGTCGCCATTTTGTCCGATTTCCATGAAATTTGGTACAATTGTTCCTTTTGTAAATATCTCAGTCAAGTTCGTTAACCAGCAAAATCGGGCTACTGGAATCCCCTTTTGGGGAAGAGCTTTGGTCAAAAAGTAGTTTTAATGATCTAAAAACAGTAAATTGCATCAGATTTCGATGAAATTTGGAATTAATTATGTATTTTGATAGTATATGCATCAATGTACTAAATATTATAAAAAGTCTTTAAGTCATTTCAAAATGGCGACCAAAAAAGTGATTCTAAAAATGTTTGATTTGAATCAAATTTATAAGATATGTAATTTGTGAATAAAATTTATAAGATACGATATGTTATAAAACTTGCAATAAAAGAACACATAAGTTTGATCCCGAAGACCGAAGCGAATAACAAATTGCAAAAGAAATTCGATTCACTCATCCAAGCGGCGCTTTAGCGCTTAGCTGCGTGTCGGCCTCGTTTACGTCAAACGAGCTTATCAAGCGTATTGTAAAGGTAGTTGGGTAGATTCTATGAAAGTATATCTCATCAAAATTAAAAAATTAAAAGTTGTATTTAGACTTTGAAGGTTCAAGTGTTGAACGTATTTCATTTCCAAACTATTCAGAAACTAATTAAGCTGCAGCAAAGCCATTTAGTACAAATTAACCGACCAATGCAAAGTGTATTTACTAATTGCTGCTATAATTGTGCAAATAGTTTCGACTATGAATCAAAGTGTGGGTTGTCTAGTGGTTATGTCGCTCCTCCTCTTGGCTTTTGAACTTTGTATCTTAGAAAACAGATTAATTTGCTGGAAACTTGCAAAGAAAATTGTAGTAAATTTTAAAACAAACATTTACAGTAATTGACTTAATAAGGTAGGGCTTGTGAATTAACGACTTCAAAAGCTAATAATAAAAACTAATTAGGCCCAGTTGGACCTCACGAAATACGTTAACGTTGTCTTGACAAGTTGACTTTTTGTCTGCTCAAACTTACTTAATATTTAAGGAGTGAGCTTTTTCTTTGATCCGTCCAGGCTAATCCCTGATGTAACTTTTCAATCAAACCCTTTTTTTCTAGATGAGTTTCTATTATAAATTTACGAGGCCAGCTGCTAGCAAACTTCCCTTAACTACCTCGATCCATTTAATTCTTTTTCACACTTCGGGTTTCAAAAATTCTAAAATTTGTTGGTTTAGACGGTTGCATATAGGTTGCTTTTTATGTCCTAGCATTTGCATCTTCGTCACTGAATCACTATTTGAGATGCCGACCACTCTCATGAGGGTATTTTAAGGCAAATATGTGGTGAAGGATGAGTGTGATGAGTGGTAGTAATGAGTAATGAGGTGTAGTCTTGTTACAAACTAAGGCCGACTCTTCCTTAGAATGGGTAATTAATAATAGCCCAATGACCAATGGAAATACAAGGACCAACGGCTTAACGTGACTTCCGAACCACACAGGTGATGGTCTGATATGTCTAAACGATGGTGGGGGTATCATCAGATGATCACTGAGACTATCTGAACCGCTTTAGACCTATATCATCCTCAAAACCTGACCTCCATGAAGCTGGATTACAGGACCACGCCACTAGTCCTAGTCAAATGCCTGAATGAATGCAGTGTATTCCTCTCGTTCCTTATTACAACAAAGTCTTTTTAATTGTAGTCCAGAGAATTTGATTGGGCCTAATATTTTTCTAACAATTAAAACTATGCAGTATTACAATTTCGCTTCCCAAAACAATCATCTGCCTAAATTTACTTTCAGGATCATACTAGTTTCTAAAATACAGACAGATGCCGTATCGGAAGACATTAATAGACTATTAACTCATCGACTGATACGGTCTAGTTACAGAACGAACCTTGTTGGTCTTATCTTATCAGCAAGTAAGCCCAAGCCTATAGATACAGATAGAGGGTTCCGGTTATTGATCAAATATTGGGTCTAGAGTCTCATCTGCTTTTGCTTCTCTGATACTGTCTTGGCTTCTAAGTTGACCGTTGACGTTTTGAAATTAAACACATACCGAGTTTTTCATAGCTATTTCCTATAATGAATTTTAAACGTCTGAAATCGCCAAATACTCTTTAACACACTGGGTAATTGGAAGTAGAATATGTCAAAAGAATTTTGGATTTACCTTCTATTCCTAAACAAAGGTTAATAACTCGACTTGAGACTTCGAGCACTCAAGAGGGGAATGACGAGAGTGATGAGTGTTTTATGGATGGTGAGGTGCGGCTTTGTTACAAATTAGGGCCGACTGTTCCCTAAATTGGGTCAATAATTAATAGTCCAATAGCTCACCGATGGAAATGGACCAACAGCTTAACATGCCTCCTTCCCTCCATTGGCTATGTATAACTAGGTATTTGTTGCAATATATCTTACTATTGGTCAGTACACGGCTGTGATTAGTCGTCCACAGCTCCGACACAGCCAATGGGGCTGTTTGGAGCTGGCCAAGCAGTCGGTCAGTGTGCAGCCGTCACTGGCCTTGGACGTGCTTGATTTATTAATTTGTTTATTTCGTTAAGTTTTTGAACATTTAGTATTGTTTTCTACGCTAACTGTTAGTGGGTTGTTGGTGACTGGAGAGCTTGGGCTGATTACTTTTAGGCTAACTCTTTTGCTTAAGTTTTCTGAGGATTTTTTCTCTTTTTTGTGTTATTTTTTAGGTTACTTTTCACTTGAAGACGGTGCCAGATTCTAAATGCCGAAACGCCGAGTACTATTTCTCACAAAAAACTATGGAAAACGCCCGTAATAATATTTTAATCTTAAGAGCTTAACATTACTTCCGAACCGAAGGATTATTATTATTATTTGATTGAAAATCACATTTTAAATAGTAACCCAAAGTTCAATTTGTGTTGCACATGACTTTTCAAATTAAACGAAAAACGTAAAGTCAAACGTAAACTTTGCTAATTAAATTCAACTTAACGTAACTCTTACAATAAACGTAATTTTAAAGCTAACTTTTAACAAGCCTGACCAAGAACCATACTCGCGCGGCTGTAATTGGATCATAATTATTTAAACAAGTGCTTAGCGGTGAGCCGCGCGCGCTTCAAACTTGGGTCCATTATTTACTCAGACTTAATTACTTTCGGAATTACTCGAATACAACACAAGTAACAAAATGAGTCATTCTTGTTTGCATCGGTTGGATCTGATCATAGGAAAATACTTGTGACTTAGAAATTGAGTAAATATAATAAATTTAAATCTGTTTAAAAATCTACAATTCAAATCAATATAATTTAAGCAATTCTAAAAATTTAGAGGAGTTTAACTTGAATACAAGTAATTTCAAAAAGCAACCATTTTACGTCTTAAAATTTATAACAAAACACCGATCAACATCAAGAAAGAAGATGAGAATTCAAACTTAGATTTAAAACGTCAGGGACTTTCAGCAAGATAATATTTTAATTGTTCAGTAAATTTATCATTACATTTTGTTAGTTTTATTGTTTCTTCTTAGTTTAAACCTACGCACTGAGCCAAATGGTCCCAATGGTGTTAATAAATACTTTGATACTTTTGCTTTCAGACACCGACCACTCTTGGGTATATCAAGGTGCATGTGAAATGGTAGTGAGTGTGATATGTATTTTGGTGGATGATGAGATGCAGTCTAGTTACTCACTAGGACCGACTGTACCCTAGATAAGGGCAATTAATTAAGAGCTCAACGACCATTGGAATGGACCTACGGCTTAACGTGACTTCCGAACGACGGAGAGTGGCCATCGAGAATAGTTCTTACAGCGCTTGGGAATCGAACCTGGCTGATTTGGTGCGAAGCACGCACTATACCACAGAGCCATGACCACCCCGATAAATAAGTAGGAATTCCCATATCTTAACGAGATTTTCTATTTAGGTCTTCAGGTTGATTGGATTTTGTTGATTTTGGGGACACATGTTGGGTACGGTAAGTCAAACGTGCAAACCAAATTTAATCAAAATCGGATCATAAATGTACTTTTATACAGTATGTCCAGTAATTAGGGATCAAACTTCCCCAGGTGGATTATTAGCTCATAATAAACAAAAGGTTCCTATAACACATAGTCCTATCGTCTGTAGTCTGTTTCACTAATTTTATCTCCAAGGTCAATTGTTATAACTAACTTTGCACACTTGTTAGTATAATTAAATCAATATTTAAAATAAATTTGACTATTTTTACCGGTTAATATGGATTAATGTTACATTTTATAATAACTCAAAACCTTAATCTTTATGGTAAAACCATTAAAATAGCAATATGTGGTAATGTTTACAAACATTTAAGACCAAGTTTGTTGTTCTGAAACTATTATTAACGGAGAATTTTTCTGAGCGCACTCCTGTATTTTATATGTTTCTTAAATGTAAACAAAGGAGTGCGCTCAGGAAAACTCAAGTTTCTCCGTTATTATTTATCACAGGACAACAAACTTGTTTACCGTGTTATTATTCTTGTATTTACCATAAAGATTAAGGTTTTGAGTTATTAAGCTTAAAAAGTTTAACATGGACACCATTTTTAAACCGGAAGTGAAAATTAGTCCATTTTTTTAATATTGGTTTTAATTATACCAACAAGTGTGCAAAGTTTTTAGTATATAACTTAATTGGCCTCGGAGATAAAAATTATTTAGTGAATAACACAGACAGACAGACGGAAAACTAAGCGAGATAGGCCTATGTGTTATAGGAAATGTTTTGTTTATTACGACCTAGCAAATCACTTGTTGAAGTTTGATCCTTTAATTACTGGACACCCTGTATAGGTAATAAACAATGTTTAGGGGGAACTCCCAACCAAAAGGGCACCGTTATAAATTACCCCTCACCCCTCCCTTACAGGAAATTCACTTTAAGCTAATATTAATTTAGTCATGTAAGAAAACCACATTTCACAAAACTCAAAATGTTAAAACTTAGTAATTAGGCAAAGAGTTGCAGTGCAAAAGAAAAACTCAACAACATTTTATGTCAACAAGCGTGAGTTTTGCAATTAAGCCCGACTTCACACCGAGTCACGTGACCTTGATTTCCGTCTGGCAAAGAAACTCAACTAAACCAAGCTCGTACATTTGACCCACATCTGCGCAAAGCCATTTACGTTGTAACTTATTCCAGTTTAGCGCTTGAATTAAAGATCTACGTGGATTGAAACCAAAGTTCGCCGCGTTCCGCATAACTTATGTGCTTGGCTGTCTTTTCTCACAACTATTTATGTGTTTCCCCCTGGATAAGTCACCGAGTCCGGTCTTAGCTGGTTTATAGTTCAGCTATAACGTGCAGAGTGAGTTAGTTTTGTGTTTCATAATTTTCATTTGTCTGAAAGGTTCACTTTTTCCTTTTTTGAGGTTTGATGTTGACGGCGGGGAACTTCAGAGTTTATGTTGTTTCCGAGAGAAAATGACCCTCACAAAAATCAATAAAACATTCACACACCATATGTTGTTTGGTTGTGTTTGACTGGGACTCGTGGCGTGGTCCTGTAATCCAGCTTCATGGAGGTCAGGTTTTGAGGATGATATAGGTCTAAAGCGGCTCAGATAGTCTCAGTGATCATCTGATGATACCCGCATCAACTCCCACCATCGTTTAGACATATCAGACCATCACCTGCGTGGTTCGGAAGTCACGTTAAGGCGTTGGTCCTTGTATTTCCATTGGTCATTGGGCTATTAATTAATGACCCATTCTAAGGAAGAGTCGGCCTTAGTTTGTAACAAGACTACACCTCATAACTCATTACTACCACTCATCACACTCATCCTTCACCACATATTTGCCTTAAAATACCCTCATGAGAGTGGTCGGCATCTCAAACAGTGATTCAGTGATTTAGGCTAGCTCATTATCTAATGTTTTGTGATGTTTTAGGTTACATTTCCCATGAAGAAGGGATCAGATTCCAGATCCCGAAACATCGTGTTCTTGTTCACTAACGATGGAACACGTCTGAAAATTTTTCAAACTCAGGTTGAAGAATATTGAAAATTTCATGGTTTATTTGGGTCAGATTTGGCAACAGTTGACGAAATGTGAAATTTGGGTTTGGACAGTACTTGTACCTGATGTCTGTGATTTTTCATGCTACTGCACACACATCAGGTACTGCCCGATTCCCACATTTCGCCAACTATTTTGCCAATCCTAACCCAAATTTACAATCGAATTTTCAATATTCTTCACAAGTTTTCTTTATCCCTAATAAAAGACTAACAAAGAATTGGCTGTTGTAGTTTAGAGTTTGGAGATTAAATAGCTCTTACAATAGTAAAATTATACGTAAGAGAAAAGTGATCAGTAAATCGGTCTTGGTGGATCTAATAAGTGGTGGTCTTGGTGGTCTAAATGTCTTGGTGGATGGCGCCTTTCAGTTCGATGGAATTATTTATTAAATCGATCTCAATGAACACAATCAACTGAATATATTCCAGAAGATAAACAGTGCGAGAGAACTGGAACATGTCATCAGAGATAAACAAATCTCTAGGTATTCTGTGATGTCACCCATTAAGGAACTATATCAAGTCAACTATATTGAGAGCATCTTCTGTCTTGGGCCAAAATAGATGTTTTGAGCGAATGTCCCGTGAAAATATGAAATGTCATGGTAAGACCTACAATCGGATTCAAAAACAATATACTCGAGTTTGACCGCGTACTGTACGCAGCTCAGTGAACGTAAAATTTTGACAATCATATCAAAATGTTTTCTCTCCGTTTAATTCTACGTACGGACATGTAAATAATAAATTCCCCATAAATATGATTTTAAAACTCACCCTGTATGCGTGCTCCTTGCAGGTCCATTTTTTGTACTTTCATAAAATTTGGTAAAAATTGTTTTTTTTTAAGTCTTTTTAAGTTCGTCATCCAGCTACATCGAAATACCCAATCAAATGTAACCATGATAATGTGGCCAAAGGCCGAAGCGAAGCTGTGAGAATAGCGAAAACTATTCGATCATTATTATTAATTCTACACCTTACGTAAACATAAATAAATTCCTTCGCGTGCAACCCATTACCTGAATTACAAAAGTAGAGGTAAAATAGCCTCTAAATACAATAAAAGGTTTCGTTAAAAAAAGGGCCAATTAAAGAGCACAAAACTAATTAATTACCACTACTGCACTACTACGACAATGCTGCTGGTTTACAGAAAGTTTGTTTTGTTTCGTTGAAAAGTTGTAGTTTCGTTCATTGTTTCCTTTCCCACGAGAGAAGTTTGGTAACAAAACCGCGATAATCACGTCTCTTGTTTAATATGTAAACACTAACTTAAGAGTGCGCAGTATGAGCGGGAAAAAGTGACTATACAGTGGTTGAAATCCATCAAACTCCACCCATGCAGTCAGTTCCATTGTTGTTGCGTTAGCTGACTGGAGGAACGCATGACGGCCATAGGCGGTAAGACAGAAATTACAATAACTTCGTTAATTCTCATTAGATTTTCAAAGTGTATACATGGTTGGAAAGGGAAATAAATACACTAAAGTTAATTGTTCTTTATCGTTTGTTGTAAAAATACGCGTTTTAGTTATTTACTTTTGAAAATTTTAAACGGCCGCCATTTTAAAATTTGTATTAAATTAAATAATATATTTTTTCCTAATTAGAAAATGGCATTTTACATTTTTGACTCAAGTTTGGTGAAAAACGGTGCATTAGTTTTATTTTCAGAATTATTTGAGTAAAAACACATCCAAACAGACGGACAACGAAGCGCCGGAGACCCCTGTTTATGGTAAAGTGTTATTGTTTTGACCAGGAACATGTCTACAAACTATATCCAGAGAGTTCACCGACACTGTATACTGTAGATCTAGTATAATTAAGTTTTTAAGGAGAGCATATTATAAACCTTTTATTTCTATTGTAAGTAGACACAAATTGTGATTAACCAAACAGTCGGTCCTTGACCTTTGTTTAATGTGTACAATCATATGTAAAATTAATATAAAACAGAAAATTTATGAATAAAGACACTTTTTTTCTTTCAACTATTCTTTTGGGCGGATTGGAAGCCAATTTTCCAAATTTATTAGTACTTCGAGAAAACTCCTATTTAAAAAAAAAAACCTAAGAATGCATTACTTTTAGAGCTTTGAGTACCTCATTTAGAAGTAGAATATCAAACATTTGGCGACATCAGGTAAAAATTATAAAAAAATTATAAAAAAGCAAAAAAAAGAAAAAAAAGACAAAATTAAGTAGGATTGCAAACCTGCTAAACACGTGTTCTAATTAACACGAGGTTTCGTAGTTTTTAGCTGATGACAAGCAAACAACTTTTCGCCCCATGCCTGCAAGTCAGCTTAGAAAAAAGTATCTCAATAATTCACCCAACTTAATAAAATTTTACATCATTCTAAAACTAGTGGAAACGAAACGGCGTTGAATTCAGTGGTGATTGCGCACTTATGTAGAAAAAGAAGACGCATATTTACGCGTGTGTTTAGATTTTCGTTTTTATATAGCAAACAACAGGCCACTAAAAGCGAAAAAGTTCTAATTTATAAAACACACTGAAAGTTGTTCGAGCACAACTTCGCCTTAATTTAAGACCAGCGAATGCGGTTGGACAAATAAAGAGACAATATAACAAGTTAAATACATCGTTAAAATTCGACAACAACAAAAAATAAAAAAACCTTTTTGAACAGACCAATATAAACAAAAATAGGTCTCATCTTCACTTCTTCCCCACAAATAGAAACAAACCCCAAAACGCAAAAAAATTTCAGAAAATTTCCTCATAAAAATTTTAAACCAACCTACAATACACAGCAATCCCCCCGCAATGATTACAACCATGCATAACTCACAAGGTCGGAAGCAGTCCTAAATCACACCCGGTACTTTCTGGCGGCAGAAGAATACAAAGTTACAAAATTTCGACCAATAAGTGTGAATATTTAAAACGCAATTTGCAGAATGGAAGCACTCATGAATAACGCCAGGTAAACAGAGTGGTTTGGCTCCGTATGTACAGAGAGTATAGTGATACCGCCTGCTGCGGTAGTTGCATGCCTCTCTCATTCCTTAGTGATGGGGTAATTATGAGTCTGGGGTAATTTAGACACGGCACTAGTGAACGTGTTTGGTAATTATTATCAACGTAATTACTGAATGTGTCACCAAATTGAGTATAAAGTAACATATATTATTCCATAAAACTCAAAAGTACGAGAAGGCTTTTGAATTTTGGAACGAATTTTGTTTGTTTGATCATTGTCCAACGCGGTTGTTCGAGCAACGAGGATTTGTTCTTCGACCACTGTTTCCTAGGGTAGCATGTGCAACTAAAATCTGTTGCTTTGCAAACTATGATAAATTAAAGAAAAACACGAAAAACTAAAAATAGAGTTAATTTTAGGTTACTTGTCACCTGAAGACGGGATAAGTTTTCAGATCTCGAAAGGTCGTGTTCTTCAATCTTGTTCACTAAAAAAACTATGGAGGACATCCGCAATGTTATTTCAAAACTCAGAAATTCTACCATATCCAACAACAAAATTCAAACAAAGAACCTGGTTCGTTCTGCCAGAAGACGGTGGAAATGGGGCGAAACATAATCACAGGCACAAGCTAATGAATAAATTTTATCACCGGGTTGTAAAAGGTAAAAAAGGTAAAGTTTGTCTTGTTTAACGAGGCGAAGTTAGGACTACAAAGTCCTCTCTACCACTCAACCTCGACCTTTACCTAGCGTCACCGTATTAGTCACATTGTACGAATGGATTTTGGACAAAGTTTTCGACCTAATGGGTCTCTCTACACAAATCTCCGCTTTTGGTGTTGTCAGAATTTCTTTTGAGAAAATGACTTCATAAGTTATCTCATAGACCAAATTAATAAAAATAAGAAAACGCGTAGACTAAATAAATTAATGTTTTTTTACAAGAACATTATTATGTACATCAGCCGTAAAATGTAAGAAATATAGTTAAATTTGTAATTCTTTTCTAGTATCAAGATAACTTTTCAAACATACAATGTTGACATTAACACCCTCCCTCCCATTTAGTTGAATTATTCCACCCTACATCTCTGCGGTCAGTGAGGCAATTGAGTGGTCTCCCAGTTGTTGGCCAACACTCACCTGAACTGTTTAATTATTTCAGCAGTCTTTAATAATTAGTAATACTATGTACTGGACAACGTGAATAATGTTAATTATTATTAGGGGTTTTCCGTAACCACACAGCTGCTAGGCTACATGGGTTCAATTCTCTATTGAACTGGGATATTGAACTCTTCAGACTGGGACTCGTGGCGTGGTCCTGTAATCCAGCTTCATGGAGGTCAGGTTTTGATGATGATATAGGTCTAAAGCGGCTCAGATAGTCTCAGTGATCATCAGATGATACCCGCACCAACTCCCACCATCGTTTAGACATATACGACCATCACCTGCGTGGTTCGGAAGTCACGTTAAGCCGTTGGTTCTTGTATTTCCATTGGTCATTGGGCTATTAATTAATGACCCATTCTAAGGAAGAGTCGGCCTTAGTTTGTAACAAGACTACACCTCATAACCCATTACTACCACTCATCACACTCATCCTTCACCACATATTTGCCTGTGATATAGTGATATATTAAATGTCGTCCACCATGCCCCTTAATATACGGTACAAGCACTTTCCTTAAATAAACTTATGTTCCATTCTTTGTAAGATTTTACTCTGTCTTTCAAGAATTCAACTTAATAAAAAGGAGCGAGAATTAAAAAGCCCACATTAGAATCCCTCTGTTAAGGGACTTTGTCCGAAATATATTACCCTAAATCGAAACATCGACTTGTGTAAATAAAATTGGTCTGGGCTTTCCAACAAGAACAAATTGTGTAAGTTGGTAAATTTTACGAGAAATCCACAATTTCGGGGTTGAAGCGCAAGAAGTGTGGGATTCAAAGTTCGCAGGTTCGAATCCTGTCTTAGACAACGATCGGTAGTTGATTCGTCCCTAATGTAAATGCTGGATCAGGATAGATCTAGGGCGAATGGCAATGAAATTAGAAGACTTTACTGTCTTCTCTTTCAAGATCTTCCTATTCGCTAAGATTCAGTGTATCATGTTCGTAGCGAAGTACGGGTTCTGTTTTACTGCGAAGTGTAATTACTCATATGCCTGATGAATCAAATGATAACTCATTTACATGATCGATTATGTAAATTCCTCTCAGAATGTCTCCTCAAATTATAGTTTCACACGCCTACAAAGTATGTATATGAGAAGACCACGTAGGAGTCACTTCTAGGCCGTTGATTGTAGGATTTGATTGATATGATAACGACTAAATGTTTTGAATATTCAAGTATAATCCATATTCAGTATCAAGAATATTTCTTAAGAGAGTCCTCGGATTAATTCCTGATTTATGATGACAGAAAACTGACCTCTTGTGTCAAAATTTGGCTCTCAGTGAAAGAGAGAACACTACGTTTTCGTGATGGAACTGATCCCGTCATCAGGTAACTTTTCACCTGAAGACGAGATCAGATAGCAAATAACAAAAGGTCGTGTTCCTCTCGTTTAGTAACGATAGAAAACATCCGATAATATTTCAAACTCAGAAACGAACACATCTTGCAATAACACGAGTTAACTAAATAAATATCCAGAGCTACATTACCCCTATCCATTTATCAGCTGCAGCCGGTTAACGTGCCAATAGATGTAGGTCACAGAATGTTTCGGCGGAGATAATTCTCGACGAGAGGTTGAAATATTTCACATCTGTCTGTTGTGTTCAGTTTGTTCACATCGCGCAGGGAACATTTCTCCCCAGTGTGTCTGCCATCAGTTCTGTACTGCGTCCGATACGATAAAACATTCCCCGCCGGGAGACGAAATAATTGCAGATGACATACTGGCTCCATGTTTGCGTTTTTCTCTCCGCGCGCGATTGAATTCTTCTGCAAATCCATTTCATATTTTCCGTTCGAACTGTTTTTGAATAAATATGTTACTTATTTTATCTAAATCACGATTTCTATGTTAAGCCAACTAGCAATAAGGTACAGTGCGTAATTCATATAAAAACGGCCCGGGTTCAACTTCGATGCTACAACTTGATCAAGATGGCGACTAGTTAAGCCGTTGGTCCATTCCATTGATCGTTAGGCTATCGATTAATGAAACAAGTTGGCTATAGTTTTAACAAGAATATTCATCCATAAATACTCACACCATATTTACCTTAAAATACTCTCTAAAATTTGTTGGTATCTCAGATTTAGGTATTTCAAAGTATGTTGTTGTGTCAGTAGAGTAGGCTAGATTGAGAATGTGAGGGAGAAGGCTGCTTGAAGGTCAATGTATAATCAAGCCAGACACGTCATTCTACTTTGCACTGTAGATAGACAACACGCTAGCAGCCTGTACACAGCACAGCAGGCTAGTATACCAGTACCTGTGCTGTATACACAGTCATGTAGTTGTGTCAGTAGAGTAGGCTAGATTGAGAATGTGAGGGGAAGGCTGCTTGAAGGTCAATGTATAAAAGCCAGACACGTCATTCTACTTTGCACTGTAGATAGACAACACGCTAGCAGCCTGTACACAGGCAGGCTAGTATACCAGTACCTGTGCTGTATACAGTCATGTAGTTGTGTCAGTAGAGTAGGCTAGATTGAGAATGTGAGGGAGAAGGCTGCTTGAAGGTCAATGTATAATCAAGCCAGACACGTCATTCTACTCTTGCACTGTAGATAGACACACGCTAGCAGCCTGTACACAGCACAGCAGGCTAGTATACCAGTACCTGTGCCACAGTCATGTAGTTGTGTCAGTAGAGTAGGCTAGATTGAGAATGTGAGGGAGAAGGCTGCTTGAAGGTCAATGTATAATCAAGCCAGACACGTCATTCTACTTTGCACTGTAGATAGACAACACGCTAGCAGCCTGTACACAGCACAGCAGGCTAGTATACCAGTACCTGTGCTGTATACACAGTCATGTAGTTGTCAGTAGAGTAGGCTAGATTGAGAATGTGAGGGAGAAGGCTGCTTGAAGGTCAATGTATAATCAAGCCAGACACGTCATTCTACTTTGCACTGTAGATAGACAACACGCTAGCAGCCTGTACACAGCACAGCAGGCTAGTATACCAGTACCTGTGCTGTATACACAGTCATGTAGTTGTGTCAGTAGAGTAGGCTAGATTGAGAATGTGAGGGAGAAGGCTGCTTGAAGGTCAATGTATAATCAAGCCAGACACGTCATTCTACTTTGCACTGTAGATAGACAACACGCTAGCAGCCTGTACACAGCACAGCAGGCTAGTATACCAGTACCTGTGCTGTATACACAGTCATGTAGTTGTGTCAGTAGAGTATAGATTGAGAATGTGAGGGAGAAGGCTTGAAGGTCAATGTATAATCAAGCCAGACACGTCATTCTACTTTGCACTGTAGATAGACGACACGCTAGCAGCCTGTACACAGCACAGCAGGCTAGTATACCAGTACCTGTGCTGTATACACAGTCATGTAGTTGTGTCAGTAGAGTAGGCTAGATTGAGAATGTGAGGGAGAAGGCTGCTTGAAGGTCAATGTATAATCAAGCCAGACACGTCATTCTACTTTGCACTGTAGATAGACAACACGCTAGCAGCCTGTACACAGCACAGCAGGCTAGTATACCAGTACCTGTGCTGTATACACAGTCATGTAGTTGTGTCAGTAGAAGGTGAGGATGAAGAGAAGGCTGCTTGAAGGTCAATGTATAATCAAGCCAGACACGTCATTCTACTTTGCACTGTAGATAGACGACACGCTAGCAGCCTGTACACAGCACAGCGGGCTAGTATACCAGTACCTGTGCTGCATACACAGTTGTGTCAGTAGAGTAGGCTAGATTGAGAATGTGAGGAGAAGGCTGCTTGAAGGTCAATGTATAATCAAGCCAGACACGTCATTCTACTTTGCACTGTAGATAGACACACGCTAGCAGCCTGTACACAGCACAGCAGGCTAGTATACCAGTACCTGTGCTGTATACACAGTCATGTAGTTGTGTCAGTAGAGTAGGCTAGATTGAGAATGTGAGGGAGAAGGCTGCTTGAAGGTCAATGTATAATCAAGCCAGACACGTCATTCTACTTTGCACTGTAGATAGACGACACGCTAGCAGCCTGTACAGCACAGCAGGCTAGTATACCAGTACCTGTGCTGTATACACAGTCATGTAGTTGTGTCAGTAGAGTAGGCTAGATTGAGAATGTGAGGGAGAAGGCTGCTTGAAGGTCAATGTATAATCAAGCCAGACACGTCATTCTACTTTGCACTGTAGATAGACGACACGCTAGCAGCCTGTACACAGCACAGCAGGCTAGTATACCAGTACCTGTGCTGTATACACAGTCATGTAGTTGTGTCAGTAGAGTAGGCTAGATTGAGAATGTGAGGAGAAGCTGCTTGAAGGTCAATGTATAATCAAGCCAGACACGTCATTCTACTTTGCACTGTAGATAGACAACACGCTAGCAGCCTGTACACAGCACAGCAGGCTAGTATACCAGTACCTGTGCTGTATACACAGTCATGTAGTTGTGTCAGTAGAGTAGGCTAGATTGAGAATGTGAGGGAGAAGGCTGCTTGAAGGTCAATGTATAATCAAGCCAGACACGTCATTCTACTTTGCACTGTAGATAGACAACACGCTAGCAGCCTGTACACAGCACAGCAGGCTAGTATACCAGTACCTGTGCTGTATACACAGTCATGTAGTTGTGTCAGTAGAGTAGGCTAGATTGAGAATGTGAGGGAGAAGGCTGCTTGAAGGTCAATGTATAATCAAGCCAGACACGTCATTCTACTTTGCACTGTAGATAGACGACACGCTAGCAGCCCTGTACAACAGCACAGCAGGCTAGTATACCAGTACCTGTGCTGTATACACAGTCATGTAGTTGTGTAGAGTAGGCTAGATTGAGAATGTGAGGAGAAGGCTGCTTGAAGGTCAATGTATAATCAAGCCAGACACGTCATTCTACTTTGCACTGTAGATAGACGACACGCTAGCAGCCTGTACACAGCACAGCAGGCTAGTATACCAGTACCCTAACATACAATCTGTACAATGAACAGTTGCAGTGTGTAATTTGCGCCTAAACACGGAAATGCGATTGTGATTGACCGGATAAATACCACGGCTCACTTAGTTATTGTAGTTATTGATTTCAATGAGCACGACATTTTATTGTTCGAGCATAATTTCAGTGTAATTGCGCCCAGCAAACTGTTGAATATTAAATTTGATTTCTGTGATCATTTATTCCAACTCATATTATTAAAAGAAATATTACGCCAATATTTCATTGTCATTACTCAGCCTGTCTGGATTTAATTATCAAAAACGAGATGAAGCCATCATGAAAATACTTTCCTTAATTTGTGAAATGAGATTTTCTTGAATTATATTATTATTATATTGCAACATGTCGAGATAGAAAGAATTTCGTAAGTTTTGTATATCCATGTTGTGGACATCCCCAATTTAATAGGTCGACGAAATTTAAACCAATACGACTATTTGATTGATTTTTCTATTGCTCTTTGTCTCTTGACATTGGCATTGAAAAGAAGGCTTATGGAATACTTACAGTAAAAAGAGTGATAAATCTCAAGAACGTATCAGCAATCATGTTTAAGAGCAGTTTGTTTTGGCAAAGCCTTTAGTAGCAAAAACATGGAAGCAGTTTAAAAATGATAGACGTAGTGAAAAATTACATGATGTGACTAAATAAAATGATATTGCAAGCGAAGCCGAAATTAAGAAGCGCAACAAAACATTGCAATTTATGATTTTTATATCATTAATAATTAAACATTTAAGTAAAGATAGAATATACATCTCAGACAGAGGTTGTATGAAAGATATTGTCAGCGAGCTAGACACTGGACGGCAACAGTATCAAGCTAGTTGACCTACTTGGTTTAATAATCCTGCATAACATAAAACCAGCTCCTTCCACTTATAGCGGTCAATAGCACATGCAAGACCTGATGCTGCATACTACTAAAAACCTGTCAACTGTGTGGTTAACAATAACAATTCAAGTTCTACACGCAATTGAGGTACTGTAGTTTCATTTTTTGAATGATTTATGTTTACAGTACAGTCGTCATCCTCGATAGCTCAAGCAGAATTTAGCAAGTCTTACTTGGACATATTGAAGGAACACGATTATGACTATACCTTTATTTAGATTAAAAAATGAAGATATTGTGTTTTGGTTTGATCAATCATGTGCTACATAATCTAGAAATAAAACTCATAGCCAGGATACGAGTAGAAGAACAGAAACGATCATAAACAACCTCTTAAAATCTTCCGCAAAATGCCCTACCACAAAATTTAATCGTTGAAAAGTCGTATCTAAATTTTAAAAACGCATTAACAAATGGTTTAAATGGTTATAACAATGAATAATCTAAAACCCATATGTCTCAATTTAATGATGCTATACTTATAGGTCTTTTTGCTAAGTGCTAGACTGGGACTCGTGGCGTGGTCCTATAATCCAGTTTCATGGAGGTCAGGTTTTGAGGATGATAGGTCTAAAGCGGCTCAGATAGTCTCAGTGATCATCTGATGATACGCATCAACTCCACCATCGTTTAGACATATCAGACCATCACCTGCGTGGTTCGGAAGTCACGTTAAGCCGTTGGTCCTTGTATTTCCATTGGTCATTGGGCTATTAATTAATGACCCATTGTAAGGAAGAGTCGGCCTTAGTTTGTAACAAGACTACACCTCATAACTCACTACCACTCATTCTTCACCACATATTTTCCTTAAATACTCTCATGAGAGTGGTCAGCATCTCAAATAGTGATTTAGTGATTAAATTTCCTTCAATGTTTTATCTTTTATCATTTGTACATATTTGCTTTTCGTTTTTGTAATAACTTGTTCTTTTTTTTCCGTGTCAGGACAAGTGAGCTTTGTAAAGTCACAAACAAAATGTTCCATGTTTTCTTTTGCAAAAAAAAGTTGCTACAAGTTTCTAACTCTTAGGCTTTCTCGGCCGGTGTTACAACTATACTCTAGTTCTTTCGGTTCACACCGCGTCCAAACTTCATAATTAGGTTGATATATTTCGGCCTCGCTGTGGAGTACCATCTTCAGTCACTAGTGAAGAAACTAGATTATAATTACTAGTTTCTATAATTTTGCAGTATTAAAAAGTGACTGGTAAGGTTGGAGAGTACACATTCGAGTGAGACATTTTATTTTTCGTCCTTTTCGTGCACTTTCTTGGCACACATTTGATTTGAAAATGGTGTTTACGTGCCTTTCTACACCTTTCCTGCGCAAACTCATCCTGGCCCTGTTTTTACAGATCAATCTCCCGTAATCTATCGCCACTCTACAGGAACATAATCCATTTGTTTTGCAAGAGCACGAGTTTCGCTCAGTAATTCACGATCTGAAACTTCCAACTGACAGTTTTATTGACGAAAGCTCTCACCTAATCACCAATACTTGAACAGCGCCCTCTGTGTATTCATGCGACAGACACATTTTCACGCCGAACATTTGCTCTATTGTATACATTTGCATAATAACCCTTTCTACTCGTACAACTCGGAACTAAAGTGTTTGTTTACGAGCTCGCCCCTTGTGGTTGTAAAAGCGTTAAACCCGCCTTTAGCGCGTAAAAACTGCCTTACTGTGTTGATTTAAACACAGTTGCTGTAAAATTACGTTCAGCTGATATCGGAGATTATTTTTAAGTTTTTATTAGCACTTTATGACGATAAGAGTAGAAGTGGGATTTTGGGACTAAGCAAATTTTCTTTAGGATAGAAGTATTTATGCCGTCAGCATGGTATGACCCAGACCCGGGGCCGTGAAATGAGCACCGATCCCTACCCCAGTACACAGTTTGAGCATTTTCTGAAAACTGCATATACTTATGTACATTTGCGAATCCTTTCTAGAGGTCACATTTTTTACCGATATTCTTAAAAGTGTACAAAGTCCTTTTAAGGTGAGAGCTTTCACCCAAAAGCTGTTTAAATCGTTTAAAATTACATTTCGTAAATAATTTTAAAACAATAAATGTCGTCAATATTTAAATTGACTTAAATAAATGTTATTTTAAAGTTGTTCATCAACATACCTTGATTATGAAAATCCGTTAGTCGTTTAAATGTGTTTTCGATAAATATAGCGGAATGAAAAGTCCGATATAAAAAAAAAAATTAATATTATCTTCAATATTATATGTAATAAACCTTACAGTAAAGATCACGTAATCTAAGGTCGAATGTGTCTAAGATAGACTGGGAGCGTACAGCCTTGTAACTTCTGTGATAGAACAGGACGAAAAGCTGAGGCCTAAGGCCAAAAGAAGAAATAAATAAATAAGCTGCCTGTTGGCCTGGTTTGCATTGTAAGTGATGACGGCTTTTACTAAATACCCTAAGCTATCTCAAATTTAATTAAATCCAACCCAGCATTTAACGGAACAATTGTGTGTGTTAAAAACATTCACTAGCCTACTAAACCAGCTCCATAAGATAAGATCATATTAAGTTTTTTTTAAGGTAAAAAATATCCTGATGCAGTATACACAATTTAATTTTTTACAAGTAAACTCTAGTAAAACTATTCGTCCACTGATGTTGCAATACATGTGGTATGTTGGCGGACGGGAATGTGTGGGGGATCACAGAATATTTGAACCCCGAAGTTGAAATCACATGCGGGACGCAGTCACCGTGTGGAGTCTGGAATGGATCTGAGGTTATATTCGCATCGCCCGCAAATATTGCATATTTCACTACAGATCAAGACGGTTCCGTCAGCTATTTCCTTCTTCGGTTTCATCCGTGGGGTGTTTTTGGATTCTACCGTCGAAACTATTGGTAGAGAAACCCGTACATTGGAAATTGTACGGTTTACTAATAGATGAGAAATACGAGGGCTGATCAAAAGGTTCCAGGACTTTGTACAGCGTGTGAGAATCAATTAAATTACAACATTAAAGGAGATCACCACTCATGAAGATTTTAAGGCAAATATGTGTTGAAGGATGAGTCATGATTGGCAGTAATGAGTTATGAGGTATAGTCTAGCTACAAACTTTAAGTGTCGACTCTTAGAATATCCCACGACCAATTGAAATACAAGGACCAACTGTTAACGTGACTCCGAACCAATGCAGGTGATGTCCCAAACGATGGTGAGAGTTGGATGCGTGATACCAGATGATTACGAGACTATCTGAGCCGCTATAGAACATAAGTATCATCCTCAAACTGACCTCCATGAAGCTAAATTACAGACCATGCCACGAGTCCAAGTATGAAGATCTTAACTATAAGTAGCGACAGCACAAACAATCAAGACAGTGTCAAATTATAAGATGCAGGACCAAATCTCGCATTTAATCAAGTAAACAAGAGTCAGAGAGAAACAATTGAATCACGATGAGTTGTATAGAATTGCTACTGAAGACAGAAAAAATAACCTTGACGTCGCCCTATTTGCATAACCTGAATAACATCACGATTCAGGGCAAGTTACACCTGACAAATACAACCAACCTCAAAATGAAAGAACGGTACCCTCACGCACATTTTACCCAGGGTGTTTTGTTAACATAATTTTATTTTAGTATGTGTAAAAACATCCCTTACCATTTCAAATTTTTTTAAACCCAATAAAAAATCGAAGTATGTAATGACAGGGTGGTAGATTTTCCACAACGCACATGCGGTGTCACTAGAGGATGAGGATGAGGCAGAAGTTGTGTCGTGCTTGTTAGACATTAGCAACACGCGCGGGAATTGTAACATTTGCATCTCAGATAGAGCAGTGACGTCACTGATACTCTGCCACACTAGACTCTCCATGTACCTCAGTATACAGGGTGAGGCAGACACACACACGTACATGCGGTGTCACTAGAGGATGAGGATGAGGCAGAAGTTGTGTCGTGCTTGTTAGACATTAGCAACACGCGGGAATTGTAACATTTGCATCTCAGATAGAGCAGTGACGTCACTGATACCTGCCACACTAGACTCTCCATGTCCTCAGTATACAGGTGAGGCAGACACACACACACACGTACATGCGGTGTCACTAGAGGATGAGGATGAGGCAGAAGTTGTGTCGTGCTTGTTAGACATTAGCAACACGCGCGGGAATTGTAACATTTGCATCTCAGATAGAGCAGTGACGTCACTGATACTCTGCCACACCAGACTCTCCATGTACTCAGTATACAGGGTGAGGCAGACACACACACACACGTACGCGGTGTCACTAGAGGATGAGGATGAGGCAGAAGTTGTCGTGCTTGTTAGACATTAGCAACACGCGCGGGATTGTAACATTTGCATCTCAGATAGAGCAGTGACGTCACTGATACTCTGCCACACTAGACTCCATGTACTCAGTATACAGGGTGAGGCAGACACACACACGTACATGCGGTGTCACTAGAGGATGAGGATGAGGCAGAAGTTGTGTCGTGCTTGTTAGACATTAGCAACACGCGCGGGAATTGTAACATTTGCATCTCAGATAGAGCAGTGACGTCACTGATACTCTGCCACACTAGACTCTCCATGTCCTCAGTATACAGGGTGAGACAGACACACACACACACGTACATGCGGTGTCACTAGAGGATGAGGATGAGGCAGAAGTTGTGTCGTGCTTGTTAGACATTAGCAACACGCGCGGGAATTGTAACATTTGCATCTCAGATAGAGCAGTGACGTCACTGATACTCTGCCACACTAGACTCTCCATGTACTCAGTATACAGGGTGAGGCAGACACACACACGTACATGCGGTGTCACTAGAGGATGAGGATGAGGCAGAAGTTGTGTCGTGCTTGTTAGACATTAGCAACACGCGCGGGAATTGTAACATTTGCATCTCAGATAGAGCAGTGACGTCACTGATACTCTGCCACACTAGACTCTCCATGTCCTCAGTATACAGGGTGAGGCAGACACACACACACGTACATGCGGTGTCACTAGAGGATGAGGATGAGGCAGAAGTTGTGTCGTGCTTGTTAGACATTAGCAACACGCGCGGGAATTGTAACATTTGCATCTCAGATAGAGCAGTGACGTCACTGATACTCTGCCACACTAGACTCTCCATGTCCTCAGTATACAGGGTGAGGCAGACACACACACACGTACATGCGGTGTCACTAGAGGATGAGGATGAGGCAGAAGTTGTCGTGCTTGTTAGACATTAGCAACACGCGCGGGAATTGTAACATTTGCATCTCAGATAGAGCAGTGACGTCACTGATACTCTGCCACACTAGACTCTCCATGTACTCAGTATACAGGGTGAGACAGACACACACACACGCGGTGTCACTAGAGGATGAGGATGAGGCAGAAGTTGTGTCGTGCTTGTTAGACATTAGCAACACGCGCGGGAATTGTAACATTTGCATCTCAGATAGAGCAGTGACGTCACTGATACTCTGCCACACTAGACTCTCCATGTACTCAGTATGGGTGAGACAGACACACACACACGTACATGCGGTGTCACTAGAGGATGAGGATGAGGCAGAAGTTGTGTCGTGCTTGTTAGACATTAGCAACACGCGCGGAATTGTAACATTTGCATCTCAGATAGAGCAGTGACGTCACTGATACTCTGCCACACCAGACTCTCCATGTACTCAGTATACAGGGTGAGACACACACACACACATGCGGTGTCACTAGAGGATGAGGATGAGGCAGAAGTTGTGTCGTGCTTGTTAGACATTAGCAACACGCGCGGGAATTGTAACATTTGCATCTCAGATAGAGCAGTGACGTCACTGATACTCTGCCACACTAGACTCTCCATGTACCTCAGTATACAGGGTGAGGCAGACACACACACACACATGCGGTGTCACTAGAGGATGAGGATGAGGCAGAAGTTGTGTCGTGCTTGTTAGACATTAGCAACACGCGCGGAATTGTAACATTTGCATCTCAGATAGAGCAGTGACGTCACTGATACTCTGCCACACTAGACTCTCCATGTACTCAGTATACAGGGTGAGACAGACACACACAACACGTACATGCGGTGTCACTAGAGGATGAGGATGCAGAAGTTGTGTCGTGCTTGTTAGACATTAGCAACACGCGCGGGAATTGTAACATTTGCATCTCAGATAGAGCAGTGACGTCACTGATACTCTGCCACACTAGACTCTCCATGTCTCAGTATACAGGGTGAGGCAGACACACACACGTACATGCGGTGTCACTAGAGGATGAGGATGAGGCAGAAGTTGTGTCGTGCTTGTTAGACATTAGCAACACGCGCGGGAATTGTAACATTTGCATCTCAGATAGAGCAGTGACGTCACTGATACTCTGCCACACTAGACTCTCCATGTACTCAGTATGGGGCAGGTGGGTGAGTGACAGCAACACGCGCGGGAATTGTAACATTTGCATCTCAGATAGAGCAGTGACGTCACTGATACTCTGCCACACTAGACTCTCCATGTCCTCAGTATACAGGGTGAGGCAGACACACACACACACGTACATGCGGTGTCACTAGAGGATGAGGATGAGGCAGAAGTTGTGTCGTGCTTGTTAGACATTAGCAACACGCGCGGGAATTGTAACATTTGCATCTCAGATAGAGCAGTGACGTCACTGATACTCTGCCACACTAGACTCCATGTCCTCAGTATACAGGGTGAGGCAGACACACACACGTACATGCGGTGTCACTAGAGGATGAGGATGAGGCAGAAGTTGTGTCGTGCTTGTTAGACATTAGCAACACGCGCGGGAATTGTAACATTTGCATCTCAGATAGAGCAGTGACGTCACTGATACTCTGCCACACCAGACTCTCCATGTCCTCAGTATACAGGGTGAGGCAGACACACACACGTACATGCGGTGTCACTAGAGGATGAGGATGAGGCAGAAGTTGTGTCGTGCTTGTTAGACATTAGCAACACGCGCGGGAATTGTAACATTTGCATCTCAGATAGAGCAGTGACGTCACTGATACTCTGCCACACTAGACTCTCCATGTCCTCAGTATACAGAGGCAGACACACACACACACGTACATGCGGTGTCACTAGAGGATGAGGATGAGGCAGAAGTTGTGTCGTGCTTGTTAGACATTAGCAACACGCGCGGGAATTGTAACATTTGCATCTCAGATAGAGCAGTGACGTCACTGATACTCTGCCACACTAGACTCTCCATGTCCTCAGTATACAGGGTGAGACACACACACACGTACATGCGGTGTCACTAGAGGATGAGGATGAGGCAGAAGTTGTGTCGTGCTTGTTAGACATTAGCAACACGCGCGGAATTGTAACATTTGCATCTCAGATAGAGCAGTGACGTCACTGATACTCTGCCACACTAGACTCTCCATGTCCTCAGTATACAGGGTGAGGCAGACACACACACACACGTACATGCGGTGTCACTAGAGGATGAGGATGAGGCAGAAGTTGTGTCGTGCTTGTTAGACATTAGCAACACGCGCGGGAATTGTAACATTTGCATCTCAGATAGAGCAGTGACGTCACTGATACTCTGCCACACTAGACTCCATGTCCTCAGTATACAGGGTGAGGCAGACACACACACACACATGCGGTGTCACTAGAGGATGAGGATGAGGCAGAAGTTGTGTCGTGCTTGTTAGACATTAGCAACACGCGCGGGAATTGTAACATTTGCATCTCAGATAGAGCAGTGACGTCACTGATACTCTGCCACACCAGACTCTCCATGTACTCAGTATACAGGGTGAGGCAGACACACACACAACGTACATGCGGTGTCACTAGAGGATGAGGATGAGGCAGAAGTTGTGTCGTGCTTGTTAGACATTAGCAACACGCGCGGAATTGTAACATTTGCATCTCAGATAGAGCAGTGACGTCACTGATACTCTGCCACACTAGACTCTCCATGTCCTCAGTATACAGGGTGAGGCAGACACACACACACGCTACGCGGTGTCACTAGAGGATGAGGATGAGGCAGAAGTTGTGTCGTGCTTGTTAGACATTAGCAACACGCGGGAATTGTAACATTTGCATCTCAGATAGAGCAGTGACGTCACTGATACTCTGCCACACTAGACTCTCCATGTCCTCAGTATACAGGGTGAGGCAGACACACACACACGTACATGCGGTGTCACTAGAGGATGAGGATGAGGCAGAAGTTGTGTCGTGCTTGTTAGACATTAGCAACACGCGCGGGAATTGTAACATTTGCATCTCAGATAGAGCAGTGACGTCACTGATACTCTGCCACACAGACTCTCCATGTCCTCAGTATACAGGGTGAGGCAGACACACACACACACACACGTACATGCGGTGTCACTAGAGGATGAGGATGAGGCAGAAGTTGTGTCGTGCTTGTTAGACATTAGCAACACGCGGGAATTGTAACATTTGCATCTCAGATAGAGCAGTGACGTCACTGATACTCTGCCACACTAGACTCTCCATGTCCTCAGTATACAGGGTGAGGCAGACACACACACACGTACATGCGGTGTCACTAGAGGATGAGGATGAGGCAGAAGTTGTGTCGTGCTTGTTAGACATTAGCAACACGCGCGGGAATTGTAACATTTGCATCTCAGATAGAGCAGTGACGTCACTGATACTCTGCCACCAGACTCTCCATGTCCTCAGTATACAGGGTGAGGCAGACACACACACACACGTACATGCGGTGTCACTAGAGGATGAGGATGAGGCAGAAGTTGTGTCGTGCTTGTTAGACATTAGCAACACGCGCGGGAATTGTAACATTTGCATCTCAGATAGAGCAGTGACGTCACTGATACTCTGCCACACTAGACTCTCCATGTACTCAGTATACAGGGTGAGGCAGACACACACACACGTACATGCGGTGTCACTAGAGGATGAGGATGAGGCAGAAGTTGTGTCGTGCTTGTTAGACATTAGCAACACGCGCGGAATTGTAACATTTGCATCTCAGATAGAGCAGTGACGTCACTGATACTCTGCCACACAGACTCTCCATGTCCTCAGTATACAGGGTGAGGCAGACACACACACACACGTACATGCGGTGTCACTAGAGGATGAGGATGAGGCAGAAGTTGTGTCGTGCTTGTTAGACATTAGCAACACGCGCGGGAATTGTAACATTTGCATCTCAGATAGAGCAGTGACGTCACTGATACTCTGCCACACTAGACTCTCCATGTACTCAGTATACAGGGTGAGGCAGACACACACACACACACGTACATGCGGTGTCACTAGAGGATGAGGATGAGGCAGAAGTTGTGTCGTGCTTGTTAGACATTAGCAACACGCGGGAATTGTAACATTTGCATCTCAGATAGAGCAGTGACGTCACTGATACTCTGCCACACTAGACTCTCCATGTCCTCAGTATACAGGGTGAGGCAGACACACACACACACGTACATGCGGTGTCACTAGAGGATGAGGATGAGGCAGAAGTTGTGTCGTGCTTGTTAGACATTAGCAACACGCGGGAATTGTAACATTTGCATCTCAGATAGAGCAGTGACGTCACTGATACTCTGCCACACTAGACTCTCCATGTACTCAGTATACAGGGTGAGGCAGACACACACACACACGTACATGCGGTGTCACTAGAGGATGAGGATGAGGCAGAAGTTGTGTCGTGCTTGTTAGACATTAGCAACACGCGCGGGAATTGTAACATTTGCATCTCAGATAGAGCAGTGACGTCACTGATACTCTGCCACACTAGACTCTCCATGTACTCAGTATACAGGGTGAGCTCAGATGTGAAAACTCGTTCTACTGTTACATTAAAAAGTCCCTTTTTAGCCGCCATTTTGAAACGATTGAATGGATTTTAAAAGGTTTAAGTTTTTGTTGAGGTTTTAAAATGCATATTTATTTCATATATCATCAAAATCAAATGACAATTTTTCTTTTGTGTAGTTTAAACCGCGTTCTTTGTGGTAAAGGTACCCAAAAAGGTACTTCCTGTAGTAAAATCTTTCTAAAGGCTGGTATGTGACTTGGCTGGGTATTTACAAAAGGAGTATTTGTACTAAATTGTATAAAAATTCGGCTTGCAAAGAGTATTCTCATATGTACATAATTATCATTTATATAATTATAACAAAAATTCTCAAACAGTTTTCTGATGGCTAGTATCTGTGCTCATTTCATGTTACCTACATGTCATTTCAAGCTGTCGGCATGAATGTCTCATTTGTGAAAAGGAAATTCTCTTATAAAATTGTTACTTTGTTAAATTAACCTATCTACAACCACCTCTCTACACAGTCCATTAAACAAAACAAACTCGTAAGAAACCCGTACAATTAAGACCTGAGAGGGTAAATAAATTAGTGGCGGGACGGTGAGAAAGGTACAATGTTGTTCATTGTCACAGTTGACGATTTACGGGAGGAAAAACATTAAAATCCAACAGCCGGCATAAATAACCGAGAGCAGCAGACAACAGTTGCAAGAGTCTGTTTTCTGTTTACACTTCACAGTTCCCCGCGTACAGACTAATGTGTCTTTCACAGGGGATTTCCCTGCGCGAGAGGAGAAAAGGGATTTGGGAGGGTAATTCAGGGATGAGTTTCTCCATCAAAGAAAGAGTTCAGCAGAATTTCCCTTTGTGGGAGAAGAATAGGGAAAGGAGACGCGCGGACAGTTAGGAAAGGGAAGGCTGATGAGATGTTTTGGGTAAAAAATACTTTAAAAGGGAAAAGAGGAGAGAAAAATGTTTTCGCTACATGGGCAGAAAGAAGGATTCTCAACAGGTGACTTGAGAAAATGTTTGTTGCACAAGGAAGCCTCAATTATAAATTTAAGGAATTCAGAGGAATGTTTATATCATTATATTCGTATATCGAAGAAAACCCCCAAACAAAATGTTTTGGAAAGAGAAGATTATTACACTACTTGAGACAAGAAAAGGGACTCAAACAAGTAATTCCAGAAATATATTTGGTTTCAAAGGAAACCCCAATTACTGTATACGTTTGGAGATGATTTTCCTTGCATAAAACTAGATGAGGAGTTCAGAAGAGTAAATATATCGAAATTGTCTCATCTCTAAGGAAATCCCAAAGGGATGTTCAAGAGGGATGTGTTTGCGTAGGACTAGGCAAGAAATGCAAAAGGAAAATTCAAGTAAAAATTTTGATATCAAAGGAATAAAACAAATTATGTATTTGGACAGTGAAATTTCCTTTCGTACGCATGGCAAGAGAAAACACTCAACAGGAAAAACTAAAAAATACTTGATATCACAAGGCAAAAAACCACCAAAAAATGTTTTGGAATTTCTCTGATTAAGACAAAAGTAGATTGAAAGGAAAAATGCTAGAAAGGTTTTACTTGGAAAAGCACAACTAAACGTTAACTGTATAGTATAGATAGACCAAACCATTAAGAACCATTTTGCTTAGCTCTATTATTACTTTAGAGGCATCGCAAAGTAGTTTGAAGACAATCCTTTTTTACTGTAGTATCTAACGCTGTACAGGTTTCGAAAAGTATCCTTCGGTCATATACATTTAGAGTTAGTTTAACATTGTGTTAAAGCTTTTGACGACCGGAGATATGTACTATTGATTTCTCTGTTGACTGTTGACGACACATTCAGTTCGTTGAATAACTTCAGCTTGTGAACAATTGAACACCAGTCCTGTCGAGGATTTAAACTATTCAGGTCTCCAATAGCGGCCAGTTTGTTTCTACGTACAATTCAACTAGTTGTTGGTAAAAGGCAACCCTTTGAAGTGTGTTTATGAAAAAATACGTTGTCAAAATTGAAGTCCATCTGTGTCAGCAAAGATAATGTTAAGACTGCGCGTCGATGCCACATGGTTCAAGCAGCAAAATCAACATAGTTCGGCAGAAGCCAAGCACTGATAGCGCTGTGAGCGCCGCAATCTCTCAACGTCTTTGTCCCCCTTCGACTAAACTTCCTCGAGTTTGTCCAATGTCGATGACTTTAAACGTGACCAAATCGTGCGAATATCGAGAACGAACTTGTGTTTGTCAGTGGCCTACTCGAGACTCGTAAAAGAATTCCTCGAAGCCGATATCTGTGCTTGGGCTGCCACAACTATGTTACTTTTCATGCCTCAGCCATTCTAAGCGCAATCTACTTACCATAACATTGTCTATGGTGTCAGTCAAATTTGAAATTGTAACTATCTTCAAAAGTGTAGGGTCTAGTTTATGGCCAAAAGAACTCGAACATTCGGAAATTGCGTTGAAGAGAGTCGTGTAGGGAAGCATTCAAAGATCTGAAACTGTTGACACTACCTTGCCTCTATATTTTGGAGACATGCCTTTTCTCAACTCAAAATGTAATGCCATAAGAGGTAGTGACATACACTCTTATGAAACTAGAGGCAGAGAAAACTACCGAACTGGGAGACACAGAACGGTAGTTCATGAACGTTTGCCTTCTCAGACAGGAGTTCATTTTGTCAACAGATTACCAAATTCGTTCAAAAATGGCCATATGCCCAAGGCACTCAAAATAGCGTCTGAAAGCTATTTTGATCTCTCAAGCATTATATAGCACAGACGAGTTCTTGGCATTTAATTGGGAGACACTGCATCAACTAGGGTCTAGAGTGGTATGATTCGGATGAATGGGAGAGAGTGAATGTAACAAATCTGTATGTTTGAATGTGTTTTCGATGTAAGAATGAGTGGCAAATTTTAGCGATTAATCTGACGATGGCTATGCATTTATTGTAATTGTTCACGCAATAAAATATATTTATTTCAAACTAATACCATAGAACCTACCTATAAAAACACAAACCGTCCTCTTTGAATTTGAGATATCGATGCCCTTGAATACACATCTAAATCAGGATGATCACTTCATATTCCATCATCTTCCAAGATCACCAAACATTTTTCCGTGATATCGGTCAACCAAAACACACCGGTAGATGAAAACCAGCGACAAACTTTCAGAACACAACCATTCAAACCACATATTCAAATTCAACCCACACAAAAAGCCACTGGTGATAGAAAATTACGGCGACCACAGAGTAAACAGTTGACAGTTTGCAGGCCTAATTCACAGTGTGAATAAAACTGCGCTTTTCCCGGTCGGCGCGGAACAAACACGGAATGGAAATGTAGCTCACACCACTCACTGTGAATAACTCATCTACAGTTCAGCACAGACGTGTTGGGTCGAGTGTAGAGGTGCTTCAGTCGTGGGCATTTGTCAAACTCCAACCGCCAAATTGACTATTCATTCTTTCGCCCATTTTTTCCTGTAGAACAATTTTGTGATGCGTTTTAGTTACGACAGAATTTTGCGTTACGGTGTTGATAGTTGCCGCTAGGAGCGCTGGAGCGGAGGAAGTAGATAGCTCTTGTGTGAAGGTTAAATTTGGACACGTTAATTTTTATGGAATGAGAAAAAGTTTAGTTGTTTTTATCTGATTTCAGATTTGTGACAAACCTATTTTTAGCTTCTTCAAACGATCTTAAAAATACTCTATATTTTCAAACTTGTAACGTCTCAATTTTATTTCACAAAAACCTCTCCAACGACGCTCCCCCAATCTAGTAGAACGCTCTTAACAAGAGAGAGATCTCTTGACCAAAATATTCAATGATTGCAACTAAGACAGTGCTTGCAGAGGCTTTTGGACGTTTATGGAGTGATCCCCTGAGGTTTTTATTCTAATACATCCTGGATTTGGCGTAATTTCACATATTGTTACCCAGGAGGGTTGTAAAAAGAATCATTGCAGATTGTTTTGTGGGTTGGTTCATCAAATGCAAGTTTCTTACATTTTCACTGCCTAAAAATGCAATGTGTTCAATCGCTCAGAGAATCGTGCAAGACTAGCATTTAAAAAACTTCGAAACTGCTCCTTAAATGTGTCAGCATGTATTTATTTAAAATAAAAATGCGATCCTATAAGACCATCTGACATAGTATCTTACAAAACTAGAAATTAGGTGAACTGCAAGACAGAGACAGGTACAGTTCATGAAAGTTTGCCTTCTCAAACTAGAGCCAGCTTGTCAACTAATGCCAAATTTTAGCAATAGTATCCAAATTTCAAAGGGTTAAAAGCTTGTCAGAAACAAGTGTTGATGGCAGCCTGAGTATTTTATACTCGTTGAACAGACGTGATAACTACACATTACTGGAAGAACGCGGAACTCACTGACTCACAAGGCTAGAGTGGAATCAATCGGTTCGAATGAATAGGATAGAGTAAGTGGAAAAACTCTACGTTGAATGAGACTTCGATTTTAGAATGTAATGCCAAATTTAACCTTTCAAACCGACAAGACGATTGCGCTACTACAATTATTTACGATCGTATTCATCTTGTCGGGGGAATTTTCCAACTGGAATTGAGACTTTCATTTTGGTGGTTTGCGGTACATTAATAGCGTAACGTACATAATGCTGGTTTTCAGCTTTCTCGGGTAAAAACGCATTTCTTAAAGTCGTGTTAATAGTATTGCCAGCGTGGTGGCTGAATTGATAGCGCACGAGGCTGCGGATCCGAAATTCGAGGTTCGATCCCCGCCTCAGCCAACGTCGGTAGCTACATCGCCACTAAGGTTACTGCACAGACTCCATAAGTTCGTGGTGACTAGGTCAGGTAAATAGGGAATTATTTATCAGTGTTGAGATTGTTTTAGACCTAATCAAACATGTTTTGTCTAGTTATAACAGTTCTGACCTCATCACATTTTGTGTGATTTAATACGGTCAACAGAGACAAATCATCAACATTCAAGGTCGACGCCAACAGATACGATTGTAATCCATCAAAAGATCATCCCTTAAACTTTAAAAACATGGATGCCCAAAGCACTTTCTCCATCTTCCAGCCCAAGACAAAACCACGAATCACCCGCAAAAGGCCGAGTATGATCCACCAATCACAGCACGAGTAATCTAGTTGTTGACTCGAGTATGCAAAAGCGAGCCGAGCAGAGAAGCAGAAGACAAGGTCAAGGTCTAATTGTGTAGAGGATCTACAGTGGCGCCTTGCCAAGAGAGAGCTGACCCCATCCAGTCAAGTCTCGTCTGACAAGAGACCGCAGACCGCCAAGAAAATAGACTCACGGGAAATAGCTCATCCAATCTTGTGTATAATTTAAACTGTGTTGTTTTCATCTAGAGTATATTCAAGCTGAATTCATTACGTGCAAAATGGTATTTTGTTCATTTAGCCACTGGTGTGTTGCAATGTCATTATGTCTTTAATTGTTTTAAGCAAGCTATATTGCAGCTTTAATCAAAGAGCTGAATTTGGCCTATTGAATTTGTGAATCTGAAGGTCGAAAACCACTGCCGTGTCGCCAACAATACAAAAACAACATCCCCAAAACAGAGAGAGGGGCCTACCTTGTTTTTTTCATTTTGGAAACATGTATATTTTAAAGTAGCAACGCGATATTATAAGAGGAAGTGACATTCACTATTATTTAGACGAAAGAAGGGGACAACTACTGAACTGGGCAACACAGAACGGTGGTTCATAAAAGTTTTCTTCGCGACAGGAGTTATTTTGTCAACAGATTTCCAAATTCGATTATAAGTGTCCTCATGCCCAAGTAATTTTAAACTCGTCTAAAAACATTTTGATCGCGCAAGATTTTTATAGCACAAATGATTTTATAGCAAACCATTGGGAGAACGCGTACTTAAACAACAGGTACATTGGACTAATAGTGGAATTATTCGAATGAACAAAAGCAAGAATGGAAATTACATTATGTGCTTGTAAAGGACTTCGATGTCGGAATGAGTGGATAATTTAAGCTCACTATTTCAGTGATGATTGAGTTACGTAAAAATGTATAAATGCTATAAATTACTGTATGTTTACGCAATAAACAAGTTTATTTAAAAAAATTTAATAGAGGAACATAATTGTCTTTGATACGGTAGCAATTTATAAGTGCCTGAATTAAATTTTTACTAACATATTTGTGAATCTAATTAGCGGATCCGTGGCGTTTTGGAATCGCGCGCGATTCGAAGCTCATCACTCCGGTAGCGCGAGTTCGATCCCGCAGTCACCACTTACAATCGGTGACTAGGTAAAGGTCGAGGTTGAGTGGTAGAGAGTGTTTCGTAGTTATAACTTCGCTCTTTTACATTTTTTTTAGACACCCGGGGCTTGAACTCTCACAAAGAGTGTGTAAAAAGAGAAAGAGGTGTCTAAGAGCGGGGCGAAACAGTGCGGCGCGAAATGTACCGTAACTAACACCCGAGAAAATTGGTTCCCCAAATCTCAGGTCACTTTCTCCCAGCCCGGCCTCGGAATGTGCCGAGCCGCCTGCTTGTGTTCAACTGAGAATGGAAAACAGTCGGCAATCGCTAAAGTGAATCCTTGCGAATTTCCTCCCTTGGTAAGACGTTGCCCCTAAAATGGGTATTTATGATCCGATTTAGATGAACTTAGTATGAGCATTTATGAAACCGTCCCTAACATGTGTAGTTCGGAAGTCACGTTAAGCCGTTGGTCCATTGGTTTGTCAAGACTACATCTAATCATCCAAAACACGCTTGACACTCATTATCATCCCATATTCACCTTCAAATACCCTCCAAGAGTGGTAAATCTTAAAGCAAAGCGAAAAGAAAAAGGTCATACAATCAACAAAATCCGTTTAACCAATCCAAGATGGCGACAGAAATCACTATATCACTATTTGAGATGCCGACCACTCTCATGAGGGTATTTTAAGGCAAATATGTGGTGAAGGATGAGTGTGATGAGTGGTAGTAATGAGTTATGAGGTGTAGTCTTGTTACAAACTAAGGCCGACTCTTCCTTAGAATGGGTCATCACTTAATAGCCCAATGACCAATGGAAATACAAGGACCAACGGCTTAACGTGACTTCCGAACCGCATGGTGATGGTCTGATATGTCTAAACGATGGTGGGAGTTGATGCAGGTATCATCAGATGATCACTGAGAGTATCTGAGTCGCTTTAGACCTATATCATCCTCAAAACCTGACCTCCATGAAGCTGGATTATAGGACCACGCCACGAGTCCCAGTCTTTTCAAACCCTATTCTTAGGGAGTGGGGGACACCCTCCTATAAGGTTCACTACTGGTGGATTGATTGGCTGGTTAGTTAGCTTTATCTACTCCAAAATAGCGACGAAAACGATTATAATATAAACTTTACGTATACCGTATATGTACTTTACATATAAATATACGTGTACAGTTTTCCATTTTGACTCAGGAGGTGCTGCAAACCGTTTTGTACGACGTTTCATTCTCTGTGGGGGAGGGGAAATAAAATCTATGGAAATTCGCCAAACAAAAATAGCAAATTTGCTTCAGAACGGTGATGCTTTTGTCAAGAAATCCAGCACGTGCTCTGAAATGCCACGTCTAGCGCAGTCTATAAAATATTGAATATTTAAATCCGAACTGCAATTGGGAGCTTGTCACACGTCGTGTTTAAACTATGTTCGATCCTTCAAACTCGCATTTCCACTCCAAAACAGCTGTCAAAGTATGTCACCGCTTACACGTCCCTTTACTGAGCTGTTTCAGGAGAGGTTTCTGCAAGAGATTTGTCAAACATTGATTCTACAACTGTGTCTATTATGAGTACTTTTAATTAGACTGGGACTCGTGGCGTGGTCCTGTAATCCAGCTTCATGGAGGTCAGGTTTTGAGGATGATATAGGTCTAAAGCGGCTCAGATAGTCTCAGTGATCATCTGATGATACCCGCATCAACTACCATCATCGTTTAGACATATCAGACCATCACCTGCGTGGTTCGGAAGTCACGTTAAGCCGTTGGTCCTTGTATTTCCATTGGTCATTGGGCTATTAATTAATGACCCATCTAAGGAAGAGTCGGCCTTAGTTTGTAACATATACACCTCATAACTCATTACTACCACTATCCCACTCATCCTTCACCACATATTTGCCTTAAAATACCCCTCATGAGAGTGGTCGGCATCTCAAATAGTGATTTAGTGATATTAGTGAATTATTAAGTTATTAAGAAATCAGTCACTCGAATTCCGAGTCATTTTTAAGCTGATCGATACATAACGATCGAATTGTTATTTAGATTTTGCTTTGTAGGAAAGGGTCTAATATGTATTATGCTTGGGTCAAATAAACCAAAAACACCTGAGAGATATTAAATTAAATTCTGGAAAAACTATCAGTACCGAAATTAAACCAGAAGTATAAACAATGTTACCATGATCAAAGATTATATTATAGTATGTAGATTGCGCATAAAAGCCAAATGGCTGAGGCAGGAAAATCGACATAGTTCGGTAGGCCAAGCACAGATAGCTCTGTGAAAGTAGAGCCACTGCGCTAGTTTGTTCGTTCTCGAAAATCGCACGATTCGGTCACATTAAAGTCATCGACAACGGACAAACTCGGAGCCGAGGGGAGAAAAACGGCAAGAGATAGCAGCGCTATCTGTGCTTGGGCTGCCGCAACTATGTTGATCCTAAGCCATATGGCATCTATGTCCAATCTACCTAATTATCATCCTCCCGAAGTAATTTAACAACATCCCTAAAATATTTTCACTCAGGCCTTTATTAAACTAGCTGTAAACATCGAGAGAACGACGAGCGTAAAAAATCAAGTGTTCCCCGCTCCTGCTAGGGTCGTTTAGAAATATGGACCATAACGTAGGAAGGAAAGGAATTCGGGTCGAGTTTTTGTGGACGTGCAGGTCAATAGTGAGGTCTGTCTCCCTCGCTCTCTGTGTTCTGTTGAATGTGGACCACACCAGACCCTACTAGCATCAGAGGGGAGATCTGGCAGCGGTCTGATATGCTTCTCATACGTTCCAATTGTGTTTTACGATGAAGAAGCGTTTCGCGTTTCGTGTATTAGGGATTTAAAACGTGGAGAAAAAATTCGGTCTTCTGTAAGAAAAAGTTTTGGTGAGGATGTTCACTCAGCCATTAAAATCTTAGATCATAAATCAGTGGGCATTGCAGGAATGTGACCCCATAAGAGGAAGTGACATTCACTCTTATGAATCAAGAGGCAGGAGAACTATCGAATTGGGAGACACAGAACGATAGTTCATGAACGTTTGCCTTCTCAGCCAGGAGTTCAATCCAGTCGGTTGCCACCCGATTAGTGCAAATGCCGAAAGCGTTCAAAGTCGTCTAAACAAATCTTGGTCACAAAGGCATTTTTTACAGTACAGACGAGTTTATGGCACACATAACTGGGAGATCAAGAACCTAACGACGCACAATAAGGGCTAGAGTGGAACAATTGAATGAATGAGAGAGAGTGAATGAACAAAATGTATGTTTGAATGGGACCTCGACAGTCAGAATGCAAGGAAAATTTTAGTTCAACCAATAAATATGACGATTGCATAACATGTTTATGTTTCCGCAATAAACTATTTATTTATTTATTTTATTTATTTGATAAAGCCCCGTTTTAATAAGCCTTGAATTTGTCTCCAAATATTTAAAATCAAGGAGAGCCAATAACTCATTAATCATTTTTAGTAAATATTTTCTCCTTTGTTTAGCACTGTGCAAAAAGGTTGCAATCGTTGGGACAAATGACGCTATGATGACCTTTGATGTCGGTGGGTGGAGCATAAAAGTAGTACCTAAAAATAGTTCAAAACTCCTGTTTTAAATGTTTGAAATTTCTAAGTAGAAGTCTTCGCTTTCCATTTTCCCCAAATTCATCGTACTTAATTACCTTAAAGAAGCCAAAATTATAGAGCCTTGAAAATCATCGAAAAGACCGTAAATTTGATAAGCATCAAATGGTCAGATGGCGAATCAGTTCATCTGAGCAAAACATACAAATTATTTTGACTTGAGTTGATCTAAAAATGCACCCCAACAGCCCAGCCAACCGAACAACTCTAAGGGAAGCCCATTTTTTTTCATATTTAGTGCCATTTTGATAGAAATTCTTAGTTCTGGACCAGTCTGGAAAATTTAAAATGATTTATGAACAAAAATAAAACTCGCTTTTCCAGCAAAGCAACGACATTTTTTATTGTTTTGGTCAGGTCATTGTTTTGGTAGGTTGCACAGCACTTTAATATCTGTGGGAATATCGTAGCTTTATATCGATGTCGAGGGTTGGGACAGTGAAAGCCCAGTCTACATTGTGCGGATCCATTAGTTGGAACTTAGTGAAACTGCTGGGGTTTGTCCAGTTTATGGCGAGGAGGGGTTGTTTGTAGCTGTGGGGAGGAGATTCTGTAAAGTGAATTGTTAAGGGTTCGCCTCAGTGGTCACCTCACACAAGGCTGAATTCGTCCGCGCAAGGAACACATGACACCGCGCTCGTAACAACTGGCTAAACAACGGGCCTTCTTTCAACTGATGCGGTCTAACGGTGAAATCCTCCGCTTGCAAGCGTTTCGTAAAAAGTAGATAGCTCTCTTATATGAAGGTTAAATTCGGATATGTTCTATGGAAAGAGAAAGAGTGTATCTGTGTTTGCCTATGATTTGATTTATGACAAACCTATTTTTAGCTTCTTAAATAAGGTCTTGAAAACCTTTATATTTTCTAACTTTTAACCGTTAATAGCCTAAGAACAAAGGACATTTTGAAAAGTTAAACTACATGCAAATCTAGATAGTATGTTCATCTTTCACTTAAGAGGATTGTTCCGTCAAAATAGCATTAACACTAAATTCTCGATTTTATTTCCCGCAAACCTCTGCAACGATAAATAAATATTTTATTGCGTTAAACATATACATGTTATGCAACCGTCATAGTGTTAAGTATCTAAAATTTTGCATTCACACACATCAAAATCCCATTCAAACATCTCCCGAACAGCTGAGGTGGACCCGAATTTGTATTACAATCTATGTTCTGATGTTATAGTATTCTGAATTTCTAAGGGATCCATTAGTTTCGGAACCGCTAATTGTGTTGTAAAACCTTTAGACGATTTTACAGCTTTTCTCCCCATCTCGACGTACAAGTCAGCTAATCACAAATGAAGATTTTATTCGAACAAGTTGTACAGTTCTATCTCTATTATGTACACTGCATTGTGAGTGGAGATCTTTTATTGAAAATGTTTAAAGTGTAGTTTGCGGCGTTTATTTCCATAATTAGTATCATTACTAAGGTGAAAATATATAGTTCGGACCCCATTATACGTGCTGATTTAGGGAAATAACAATAAAAACACTTAACAACCACAGTATGGAAAACTGACAACGTATTTAAAATATGAATTAATGTCAGCGCGACGGGCCGGATACAAACCTCGGTCCACTGCCGCGGAGTGAAGGTTATGGTTATTTTTATTTCTGCTCTAGACGCAACACATAAATTTTATTGCAGACGTCGTGTGGGATGGGGAGGGGGGTTAGATTTACCGTTGTGGGACGGTGCCAGCGCCGTAGCGAGCCTCAAACCGAGTAGGGGTCGCCAACCCGCATAATCAACTCTGAATCCGACGTGACCTTTGAACTAGATATGGCACTTGTTTATAACTTATCTAGAGATAGTAATACAGCAGTGTTACATAAGAGCTGTTATAACTTTGCGTCTGGTTTTGTAAATGTATGAACGGAAATGGCAACACTGTGCAACAGTCTTGTAAATGAAAGCATTTACAAAAGAAAGAGAAATTATATTTAAATTTGGTGAACCTACAACTACAATTTACCAAGATATTATAAGACTGATCGACATTATTTTTGGACAGACACTCTTAAATTTGCAAACGCATTTAATTTTTTAAAATCTATGTATGAAAAAGCGATTTAGTAGGGTTTTAATATCTAAATCGGAGACTACCCTGACAGGGAGCTTGACTTTGAGATTTCTAGAAAGAGCTTCCCATTGAGACATGTTTCTGACAATAATGTCTTGAAAACGTGTTCCTACAAAAGTACTTGGCTAGTTAAGTGCATTTTTCTGTATGTGTTTGTATGTATGAACTATTTTTATTGAAAATAAATCATTAACTCATTTTATTTATTTATTTTTCTTATGTTTTCGCCTAAAAATAATTTGAATCGGCCAAATATAGCTGCAGAAATGCGAGATAAAGCTGCTAAATTGTCCTGTGATCCCAGAGGCAAAATTAAAGCAACTATGGTCTAGAGTTATCACTAAACTACCAAAACAATACAAAATTAGAAGTAACAAACCAGTTAAAACCTGTGTCCCCAAACTAAAGCTATTGCAATTTAATAAAAATTCTATCGTCTACAAAAGGGAGGCGGCCATAGGACAAATTGAATAAATGACTTTGACACCAGTTTTCAATTGTAGTTGACAAACTTGGGAAAAAATGGTTGAGTCAATTGAATTTGTTATTATTACTATTAACCTCTAGGCAGAAACCTAATATACCATACCTTTAATGCTATAGGTTACGTTCTAAACCTTTTAGAAAATAAGGGTTTCGCGCCAAAACTATTGCAAGTAAAGCCATGCGACCATTTGTCGAGAAAAGGAAAACATCAAATGTATTCTTCTAATACGAAGATATCTCATACCTCACAAAATAATAGCCTACATCTCAAAAATCCAACCGAAGATTTTCACACGACCCTCGTCGTATACAAAACCCAGGTCGATCGGCCGGTCGGTAGAGCAGCGACGGAAGCCGTTTAAAAGGTCGCATACATCAAAGGGTTCGATCCCTCCCATGACACGGTTGGTGGAGGGGTAAAGGGGGTAGTGAGCCACCTGTGGGCCAGCCTCTACACAGTACAGGCCATAAGAAAGCGCAAGTGTGTGAGATATATACCCGTGTGTGTGTCTCACCTATTGTAACACAACCCTCTCTCTCGCTCCTATTGTACAGCCATCGATCTCGGCGGTGAAAATGGCTTGGGTAAATAGACTGACATTGTCGCCTAAACGCCAGTATAAATCTCGCCTTACGGCAGCAACGCCCGTAAAATCTATCGCTCACCGCACCGTCGGTGTAAACGCTGCGGCGATATTTTACAGTCGAAAATTTTGTGGATGAAGACACAAATTTAGGGGGATAAGGGAATTGAATGGGGTCGTCGAATTTTAGATAAGTTAATTACACGCACGTTTTCCTCTTTCTACAAAAATATTTCGACAAGTCGGAGAATTCCTTGTACACATTGGAAAAATTCTGTATATTTAGAAACAGAACAAAGGAAATGTGTTTTCGTGACAACTCATGAATTTAGGCTGTCGGAGCATACCTAAAAGATCAAACTAACGTTTTCATTTAACAGAAAATAAACCTTTTTAAGTACTCTTTTTTCATAAACTCTTACATATGAATTCAGGTTACTCATAGAGCTACTTTATTTAAATTCGAACATAGAAGCAGTTACAAAAAACTCAAGCATTTACAAAAATGGCATAATTTACATTTAATTTACCCGTAGCATGCGTGACTTTCTACATTTACATATTTGCTAACTTATCGGGGAAATATGTAGGCCTATGTTTCCGGATACTGAAGAGAACCATCCCACAATAAAGTAATTAGTATAATTTGCGTGATATTTTTTGACCTATTGGCGAAAAATTACGTAAGAAAAACACCCTCTTTACAATGTAGTTTATACAAAATATGTGGTTTATTAATTAATTGTAAATGATGTGTGGACATCGCGTCTCCTTTTAACTTAATATTGCAAAAATTAAGTTATAGTCAGTAAAAATGGCTGGAAAGTCCATATAATGTTAAAATTTACACACAATTAAAAGCTACTATTCATTAGTTGACTTGAGATACCGACCACTCTTTGAAGGTATTTAAATTTACATTAGATGAGTTTTGATTGTGATGATGGTTGGTGAGGTGTAGTCTTGTTACAAACTAGGGCCGACTGTTCCCAAGATTGCCCAATGACCAATGGGAATGCACTTAACGTGACTTCCGAACTATTAGGAGGTCGTCTCGACGCGTTAATACGAATTTGCGTGTTATACTTAAAACGTAGTTTCATGATCATTTATTTACGATCATTTATTTACGATGAGGGTAAAACATATTATTTATTTTATAAAAATCTATTTTGGAAGTACGATTTTACGGTATTTCTAGACCTCTAGAAAACAGATTAAGATGGAATATTATTGTGACAATACGAAGCTTTTTAATAATTTTACTAACTAAATAAACATTGTAATGGTCAGTAAATACTGGGATAAACTTAACATGTATGATTGATATTATAATATTTAGATGCGGAAACACTAATCTGAAGGTTTGGCTTCACAATGTTATGTTCAACACACTTATATCAGCTGATTTAGAAATTCTGTTTTCTGATCACAACAAACTCTGCTGAATTTACAATAAAATTTGTTAACTCCTTGATTAGAAAATCGCGGTTTCAAAGTGCTAAAACTTAATTTTCCTTGCCGACTGCCGTCTATAATAATAAGTAGACACGGAAAAGGTTATTGTGCAAACCTGAGTAGATAGTTTTAGTTAACCTAGCAATACAAATGTACAAGGCATTATTTTGCTATGACAGAAACTGCTTAGTATTGTGTTTTAAACGTTTTTTGGAATGATTTCAGCCCACAAGCTGGCCTAAACGCCCTCAATAACAATAAAATATGTGCCCGGAATGGAGAGAGAACGGAGAATTTATAATTGGCCAAAACATGCATCTGTTAGACTGTAGTAGTCCACTGTAGTTGTTTGTTTTATCGTACACTATTTTTTACTTGATAAACGCACAAGAACACAAGTAAATACATCTGCCTGTAGTGTGGGATGTTGCTGAATGGGTTACCACTCAAGAATCAACGATACTCAATTGACCGGCAGTAACCTTCTAAACGAACTCAATTGGTCTAGAGTAGAAGCTAAAGAAGTTAGGTCTCTCAATCTTAACTTACCAAATAAGATGAGTAGGTATCCTATCCGAGGTAAGGTAAAGTCTTGAAGCACTGACACTCATAAAATACCTAAGCACCACACAGCACTGAAACACTAACGTTAGAAACAGAGAAACAACCGGACGTAGAGCACCTATAGACACGGTAGCCTGACGCCGACTAACAGACGAGGGGAAGGGAGGGGGGACAGGGCTGCCGCGGGAAAAATAGTTACCGCGTAGAAACGAAATTTCCCTCCGGTTCCTTTACTTCCTCCCGTCATTTTATGCATTTTACATGTTTGTTTTGTGTTGTCTTGGCAACTGAGTGTTGTTGTACTGTATAAGATTACCTATGTTCATTATAGTACATATTGTAAAAACAATTTTAGACATGTGCTATCGGGAAAATGGATAAAAGGTCGTTTGTTTCAAAGATTGCCCAATGACCAATGGGAATGCACTTAACGTGACTTCCGAACTATTAGGAGGTCGTCTCGACGCGTTAATACGAATTTGCGTGTTATACTTAAAACGTAGTTTCATGATGTCATTTATTTACGATGAGGAGGGTAAAAACATATTATTTATTTTATAAAAATCTATTTTGGAAGTACGATTTTACGGTATTTCTAGACCTCTAGAAAACAGATTAAGATGGAATATTATTGTGACAATACGAGAAGCTTGCTTTAATAATTTTACTAACTAAATAAACATTGTAATGGTCAGTAAATACTGGAGATAAACTTAACATGTATGATTGATATTATAATATTTAGATGCGGAAACACTAATCTGAAGGTTTGGCTTCACAATGTTATGTTCAACACTTATATCAGCTGATTTAGAAATTCTGTTTTCTGATCACAACAAACTCTGCTGAATTTACAATAAAATTTGTCAACTCCTTGATTAGAAAAATCGCGGTTTCAAAAGTGCCTATTAGTCTACAAACTTAATTTTCCTTGCCGACTGCCGTCTGTTATAATAAGTAGACACGGAAAAGGTTATTGGCAAACCTGAGTAGAGAGTTTTAATTAGTTAACCTAGCAATACAAATGTACAAGGCATTATTTTGCTATGAAGAAACTGCTTAGTATTGTGTTTTAAACGGTTTTTGAATGATTTCAGCCCACAAGCTGGCCTAAACGCCCTCAATAACAATAAAATATGTGCCGTGAATGCAAAGAGAACGGAGAATAATTTATAATTGTACACAACATGCATCTGTTAGACTATAGTAGTCCACTGTAGTTTTTTTTTATCGTACACTATTTTTTACTGATAAACGCACAAGAACACAAGTAAATACATCTGCCTGTAGTGTGGGATGTTGCTGAATTAATTGGGTTACCACTCAAGAATCAACGATACTCAATTGACCGGCAGTAACCTTCTAAACGAACTCAATTGGTCTAGAGTAGAAGCTAAAGAAGTTAGGTCTCTCAATTCTTAACTTACCAAATAAGATGAGTAGGTATCCTATCCGAGGTAAGGTAAAGTCTTGAAGCACTGACACTCACATAAAATACCTAAGCACCACACAGCACTGAAACACTAACGTTAGAAACAGAGAAACAACCGGACGTAGAGCACCTATAGACACGGTAGCCTGACGCCGACTAACAGACGAGGGGAAGGGAGGGGGGACAGGGCTGCCGCGGGAAAAATAGTTACCGCGTAGAAACGAAATTTCCCTCCGGTTCCTTTACTTCCTCCCGTCATTTTATGCATTTTACATGTTTGTTTTGTGTTGTCTTGGCAACTGAGTGTTGTTGTACTGTATAAGATTACCTATGTTCATTATAGTACATATTGTAAAGCAATTTTAGACATGTGCTATCGGGAAAATGGATAAAAAGGTCGTTTGTTTCAAGTTGTTGTTGACGATGGGATAATTACTTAGGTTAGTTTTTTGCGAGGAGGTACTTTTCACCTGAAGACGATATCAGATTGCATTAATTACAGATCTTGAAACGTCGTGTTATTCTTGTTCACTAAAATTAATACTGTATGGAAAATATTTGTAATAATATTAATTTTCTTGAAAAGCGTTCACAGTAAGCTCTTTCTTAGTATAATACTAATGAAAGTTAACAATGCGTACCCTGAAACAATTTTGTCACGACTAGTTTCGGGACCCCAGGCCCATTCTAGTTTTAATGGCTCAGTCTTCGAAATAGTCTTGACATTTGATTCAAATTATTATTACTAACTATATTTCATAGATAAAATATACATTCATATATAATGTACATGCGTTTCATTTTCCTTATAACTATTGTTTACTTTAAATACCCCAAATCACATCGCAAAACTATTGTTCCTTGTTGTATTTGTGATATAATTAAAGGTTTTACGAATTTAAAATGATTGTGGGTTACTAACAAAGTTCACAAATACTTTCAGCACGTGTCAACCCATGTAAAAATACAATTTGTAAGAAAGAGTAATATTTTACCTACACATTGAGTCATGATAAGTCCTCTATAGCCTATCACATTACTCAGAATTGTGGAAACCAAATATTTCACAGCGAACTTCCGCTGCGTACGGTTGACGCTTTAAATATAATTACATTTGAAACACCGTTCCGTATTTTTATTCCCAGCAGTCTGGTCAGATACGTTCTACAAAGACATTCTGGTGTTGTACGCACTTATTACATTTACAGTCTGTTTAGTAATGCTTTCTTTCAGTTCATTTACATTTTATGACCTTCATTCCACATGCTTTTCCATTTTACAAAATATTTCCTTTACTTACTACAAGCCTTCTTGCCATGCTTGCTGCTCGCCATTAAAAAGAACAGTACTGTCTGTTGGACTAGCTGATGTCTGCGGAGTAGTGCCACTTGCAGGAGTGGTGCAATGTAGCAAGCGGCACTGCTTTCCCTGTGGACACAACTGCTGTCTTCTTCATGCCACCAGGTTTAACTGTGCGCTACCGCTACGACAGTGCAGGAAGGTGATATCCCTCGAGAAGGCAGGATTTTCACGCTGTCTGCTGTTACGGTTGGTGAACCACAAGACCAGCACGGTCTTCCGCAGGTGAATTGGCCACGAACAACTGCTTCATTTGTTTCTACACTCTTGTCCTCCTGGCTGTGCACTGTCAGCTACTTCTAAGTGAGAATGTTGAAGTCCCTCGAGAGGGAGGGCGGGATTTTCACGCTCTCTGTTGTTACGGTTGGTAGAGACCACAAGACCAGCACGAGTCTACCGCAAGTGAATTGGCCACAGACAACTGCTTCATTTATTTCCTACTACACTCTTGTCCTCCTAGCTGTGCGCTGCCGCTACTTCCAGTGCGGGAATGTTGATGTCCCTCGAGAGGGAGGGCGGGATTTTTACGTTATTGTTAGTGGAAACTATCACGAAGTGACCACAGACCACTACTCTCTCCGATCAGATTTGGTATTGGTAGGAGGAACTTTTTTGGCGGTTTTTGATTGATAGTAGAGTCTTAACAGTCATTTAAATCAACTTTGTAAGGCTGCCATCTGAGAGCGAAAAAAAAAGAATATTATAGGAAAAAATCATAGGAATTTCTATCTAGTCCATATTAAAATTAAGTATATGCATACAAATGACGTAATTAGAACGGAAATACATAGTATTATTGATTTATCAGTATTATTCACAAGATAAATGTTTCTTGACACAAAAATTAGTGATTACAATTTGTTGGGAGGGCTGCACCAAGATCCCTCATGAACAAGCCGCCATTGAACGAAAATTGTCGTTTTTTCAAACTATAGGTCTACAAAATGACAGTGGGAAGGTAGCCTTTAAGTATGGTAAATCTTTCTTCCAGAACGCTCAAAAACGTGTTTCATGGGTTGGGGCTATATCACAGCGTCTGTAAACCCGACCTTGAACCGGCGCCCTAGTCAGTCGAGGCAGTGACAAGTCGCTGTGCAGCAGCTAACCTCACACACAAGTATTGCAGCCCTTCACGATGCAATGACCTAACATTTATACAGTACTGTTAAATAAAATATAACAATAATAGGTAAAGTGAGTAGAATTCGCAAAGCAACGCACACGTTTGGGGCAAAGTCATTTGCTATTGCTCATTTCAATACTTCCATCGGTGATGCTTTTTCTTTCACTAAACTAGAGATGACCATTAGTTCATCGGCAATTTCGTTTGAAAACACGAACTTTCCCCAACCGTTAAAACTTTTAGAAGTTTTGCACACATTTGAATCAGGTCATTTTTAGACAAGGATTTTATACTAAACACATCATACAGAAACTAAAAATTGGAACTGTGCGTTTTAATTTTTTGAAAACATTCTTCAAGTGATGTTACAGCGTCGTCAAGCGTGTAAAAATAGGAGTTTACTTTAAAGTCTGTTTAATTTTGGATCTAATGTTATTGTTCATCAGTTTCATGTGGAAGTGTTTTTTCAACCGTCGGATGCGGCTAACCGGAAAATAGTAGTAGAATCTGGCACCCCTCATCCACCAGCAGCAGTTACTACAGTCAGCTGGCTGTCACGTCAGCTGATTTCAGTCTGTCTGTCGCGCGCGGGGGCTGGTGTAGGGGCGCCGGCCGAGTGGCGTCGTGCGGTGGGGGTAGGCAGATACTACCAGCGTAGCCAACCTCTAGAACAGTGGCTGCTACACTTTGAATAACCTGCGTTACGTATAGTGACGAACTGTTTTAATAATCGTTTTAATGTCAATATTTATGTCGGGAGGAGCGCTCTATTAGAATTTTAAAAGTTTTATTTTAAAGGGTTTTCCTTTTTGTAGCGCCCCTAGGCTCGGCACGCCCTGTGCAAATGCACGGTTTGCACCTATGGTAGCGCCGACCCTGTTCTACACTCTTGTCCTCCTAGCTGTGCGCTGCCGCTTCACTGGTGCGGGGATGTTGATATCCCTCGAGGAGGGGCGGGATTTTCACGTTATCGTTAGTGGTAGACTATCACGAAGTACAGACCACTACTCTCTCCGATGTCCATTGGTAGGAGGAACTTTTGGCGGTTTTGATTGATGGTAAGTTAAACAGTCATTTAAATCACCGTTAGAGAGCTATCTGAGAGTGAAAAAATAATTACTTACTTGCCTTAGTTCTTCATCTGTGATTGGTATACCAGCATGGATGGCGTTTTAAAAATCTTTTTGGCCTTGACATCTACACAACAAGACTTTGGGCTGCTTCTATGTACTCAATTATATAGATGACTCAAAAATCATAGGAATTTTGTATCTAGTCCATATTAAAATAAAGTATATGCATACAAATGACGTAATTAGAACGGAAATACATGAGTATTATTGATTTATCAGTATTATTATTTACAAGATAAATGTTTCTTGACACAAAAATTAGTGATTACAATTTGTTGGGAGGGCTGCGCCAAGATCCCTCATAGACAAGCCGCCATTGAACGAAAATTGTCGATTTTTTCAAACTATAGGTCTACAAAATGACAGTGGGAAATTGTAGCCTTTAAGTATGGTAAATCTTTCTTCCAGAACGCTCAAAAACGTGTTTCATGGGTTAGGCTATATCACAGGTAATCTCTTGGTAATCTGTGGTTACTTTTAAATTCTTCCCTGGAAATACCCCGGACCCCGTTTTCTAGTTCCCCATGGAATTATAGGCACCCTTGTATAATTGTCGTGGCATGGCGCTTTTATCATATTTTCACCCTCTACCGCTACTCATTACCTAATGGCACCTTTATACTACTCTAGTATACTCTGTGCTCTAATGGACCTATACTCAGTCAGTCCGTGTGCTCTCTCAACTTCCGGTGTAAACTACAATGTGATGGTTTATCACTGCAATTAGACCATTGTGAGCAGAGCTGGCCCGTGCAGCTACAGGAAGAATAAACAACCCATTAACAAGCAACAACTCACTGCTGGGCTCTGTGTACCTGTTACTGTGAAAAAGAGGACGAACACACGAGCTGCTTTCATAAAAGCTAGGAAAAGTGACAGTTGAAAGATTTTTAGCTGATTTCCATAAGGAATAGAGCTGATTCCTATTGCCAAAGAGAAACGTCGTAGCACAAAACTTTGGCAATTTTGAGCTTCTCAACACCACCAGAGTCAAATGGCAAAACTTTAAAATTATATAAACTTTTTTTGCCGCCATCTTGGTTTGGATTACTATTTTTTTGACATGGAAAGTTACATTTAAGTTTCATTGACATCAGATCATAAATCCAGTTTTTATAGTATTAAGTCCATTTTTAAGGCACCTAAAGGGCACTTCCGGTGTAAATTAACCTCCGTTACTGGGGATTCGCTTGAATTCACGGTAGCACTCGGTGCTACGCGTCGACTATGTTTTCTAATACCTTTGCAATCGAGGAACATCGCAACTGTACTGAACTGCTATTTACGCTAAGATAGTTTGATACTTAGGTGAAAGTATTATTTTGTCTATGTAGTCTTCGTTATCAAACCCAAGTTGTAAGAAGACACAATCTAGACGAGATTTACTGCTGTTATCGTAACAGAGAATGGACTTGGCAAACAGAGTGCTTCTGTGTGAGTGCTTGAAAGTGTTTTGTTCGATGCTTATGGCAAAATCTCTTCCCAATGACAAGCAAATTTTATGCGAAACTAACCAAAACCAGTAGCGTAAATATTATCATTGACTATTAATTTTGTACTATCGGACGAGACTTTTTTTCGGTCTCCTGCTTTGCCTCCTGTATAATCACGGACGTTACAAGGCTGTAAGCAGAGGGAACAACTTCGCTTCGGCCTTCGGCCTCAGATTTACTTGATGGTTTAATGCGAGTTCTAATGTGTATATTATCAGGGAAAACTCATTTCATTTAAGTCGTACTACTCATTCCGCTGTTATGGCATAAAACATTTTTTGACAGCTATTTTGAAAAGACTGAATATACTTTCACATATTTTTGGTTGTTTGGTGGGTCACGTTAAAATGAAGGTTAGTTTAAAGAGACAGTAACGATTAAAACTACTATTTGATGAAATCCTTCCAAAAGTACAATACGGTATTCTGATTTTGCTGGCTAACTAAATTGAATGATGCATTTAGAATAGAAAAGCTTGCTCTAGATTTCATTAATATCCGGGAAAAATGCTACCTATAAAACCACATATGTATACAGTTTTTAAACATTCTCAAAACGTGTTCTTTGGGTCAGGATTGGTGCTTGTTTCACGGATCATACAATTAACTTCCCGACAATGTTAAAAGTTACTGTACGTCAAAATTCAAAACCAACCTTCAAAACTACCTGGCTCAAAATTCATTTTCTAATATTGCGGAATTCATGAATATTTAAAACTCAACTACTACACTATTATTTAATTACGATTAGAGGTCTTACTTGTGGTATATAGTATGTTTTATTACTTAAAAAAAAAACAATTTTATTGTACAAGTTTTGACATTAAACGTGTTGTTGTTGTACAGTCCCGAGTCTGGGTATTGCTACGTTGACGGCATGAGTACAAACACCATTTTTTGAGGGAGAATGAATTAACATCGATGTGGGACTAGTTTTGTACACTGTAAAAGCTGTTTCAGTAAGTGAATCATACCCAAACCTGAAACGACCCTGGAGCTTTTTACTGGGGCATTTTATAAGTTGCAGAAAGGAGAGTTGAAGTTTGGGGAAAACTATGGCTCAAACGTTGCCATGTCGAACAAATCCAAGATGCAAACTTACCACGGTGTAGGATGAGTTACTGAGGGGGAAGGAGTGTCAACTACCAGTGATTAATGAAGGGTCAGGGGACCTCTCCTGGGAAATTTTGAAATTTGAACCTTTCGTGACCGTGGCTTAAATTCTTGATTTTGTCATAAGTTATGACCTTGAACTATTGGCTATACTGAACAGAAACCAAATTAGTACATAACTTTTTATGAAGTTAGCCTTGAATGCAAGTTGAAAACAAATAATAGTTTAATACAAACATTTGTTGTTTACCTTATCGAGAAATCAAAATAAAAGTGACCCAAAAGAAACTACGGAAAATTGAAAAGCCCTGTCACTTGGTGTGTTTGAATTCGTTGTGAAATTCGAGGACTGTTTGTCGCCTGTTCAGTTGAAAAGAATTTAATAACCTTTATTTCTTTAACTCGCTGTAACCTCGACCTCAGAATATATAAAATTACACTGCAAAAAGCAGACTATCCCATAAAGATACTTATAATACGTTTTATTGATACTGCGAAAATGGCCAAAAACTAATCTAAAAATAACCGAACCCCACTTAAACTCCGCTATAAATGTACAGACACAAACAGAAACTTTCTACAGACGTCCATTTCTTCGTTATAAAACCACAATCAACTAATCCATCACCGAACGCAGTTGCCATATCTTGCCTCACTGCAGGGTACACACTCCACCCCGCACAACATGGCAACCACGCTTGGTGACGCATACACTTTCCACATCCCATTAGACATCTGTAGAACAGTCCCCTACATTTCACCGCAAAGAACCCGCCACTGACACTTACTCACTGTAGAGAGAGCAAAGAGAATGCAATTCGCTCCAGTGGTCAGACAATACAATACAATAGTTTCACAACTTAATTCCAGTTTCAACACAGACAGAGTTGCGTTGTATCAATGTTCTACTCTCCGTCATCAATCACAATACCAACTGACGTTTCAATCTGCACCCTACATTGGAAATGGATTATTTAATTTTTCCTGTCCGCTTAATCTTTTATGTTCTGTACAGTTATTATTGTTATTCACTCACTATTTGAGATGCCGACCACTATCATGAGGGTATTTTAAGGCAAATATGTGGTGAAGGATGAGTGTGATGAGTGGTAGTAATGAGTTATGAGGTGTAGTCTTGTTACAATCTAAGGCCGACTCTTCCTTAGAATAAGTCATTAATTAATTCACGTGTAGGCCCAGTTGGACCGCGCGAAAGACGTCAACGGTGTCTCGAAAAGTTGGCTTTTCTTTGTGCTCATGGCAGCTTCGTCCTTTTGCAATGAGCTGTTTTTCTTTTATCAGTCTAGGTACTCCTCTGCTTTTTCCCTCAAACCAACCTACCAATCGAACACAATTTACTGTCTAAATGTGTTTCTACCATAAATGTCCGTTTGTGTAGTCCGTTTTTGACTTCTGCGATTCATTTCATTGTTTCTAGTTTTGCCGCTTAGAGACGTTATTTTCATATGTAGCCGTAGAATTTCAATGTTCGTTTTTTAAGATTCTGCAGTACACAGGCGTGATCTGGATTGGGTTCCCACAAGGATCATGCAAACGCATTTTCCATAGAACTCAGCCATTTGTTATGATAACATTACGGTTGATATCTCATCAGAAAGGTGATTTTATTATCTAGTGGCTTCCGAAAGTATATCAGTGATGCTTCCACTATGTTCTAGTACTGCATAGCCTATTTAGTGGCTCAGCGTTAATTGGACCTAATTTTTCCTAACAATTTTCTTTTTTGTTTTTGAACTAAATCCGTCTTTATTTTAAAACTAAAGATTCTCCTGAAAAAAGGAATTATTGTTTGATTACTGAGTCATAGTGTTTTGCTTATTTATAGATCGATTTTTCATTGTGAACGTTCTTTGTTAATCTAAAGTCTGTTTCCATTTATAGAAATCATCTGCAGAAGTCTAATGCGAATCCCCATATTTTATGATAAAATCAGCTACTTTAAAAACGTCTCCCTCCTTCTTGTCTAATCTATTCATCTTCTTTCATCCACCATCCTTTCTTGAATTTCTACCTATGCTTTTCGCTTTGTAAAAGTTCATAGTGATATACAGTACTCATATTTCAAACTTATAATAAGGAGACGAAACTTTGATTGTCCTGGACTTGGAATGGATTACGTATTTTGGATGTAGGTTGTTAGACGGGTAGCGTACCGGTATACAAGAATTAAATTTACGAACGATTGGCAATTTGGTTTACCGTGATGGTAGAGCTCAATTTCTTTTATTCATCGAAAATCCATGTAAGTGTTCACGCAGGTTGTTGAAGTTAACCAAAGTCATAGCTTGTGAAACAACAGAATCAACAAGCTACAAACAAGGCAACAAATCACACGATTATCCATTACGCTTTACCGTCCCTGATTTCAAACCAATGTCAGTTTTCATTGCGTCATTTGCCCTGATTCCACTTTGATATGTCTATTTAATGTTAATGTTCCAAAAGCAACTATCAGACTGGAGAATGGTTTCATTGTCTGTAGTTTAGTACTTTGTTTATGAAGTCGGTCATGAGGTCAGTACGATGAGATCAATTGAATCGGAACAACTAAATCTAAATGTGACAAAAGTCAGAAGAGTTTGTTATGATTATTATATCCTCGATCTTTCACAAAAAATTTTCAGCAAGTAAAAATCACGTCGAAATTATGTCAAGCCTTCTAGACTAACACACTTTGCTTTGTTACTAATGAGAGGACACCGAATTCTTTTCACCTTTACAAAATAAGACCCCCGTCGCCTGATTATATACTCTTTCCAGTTGTGTTCATTTATTTTCTAGATCTTGTTAAAAATTTCTATATTCATTTCAATCGCCAGACCTAATAAAACCCTTAAAATAAAACTGTTTGCACTTTTCATCTTCTCGACAGTCTACTAAGTCAAAAGGCAAAACTTTATTATATGCGTGTATGACCTCTCTACAGGTAGCATTTTTGTATGATTTTCACGAACCTTCTACACATTTTCCTCTTGCAAATCTCCAGGTTAAGTGCGTTAACCAGCAAAATTAGTCCACCGGAAGTGACCTTTGGGGGGAGCCAAATCGGGTCCCCCAAAATGTGTCAAATATGTTTACGCTACAAACACTATTTTCACTATCTGATTTTTAAACATGTATGATACCGTATCTAGTCTAAGATGTGTGCCAAAAATAACCAAAATCCTTTCAGCCTGACTAAGATGGGATCAAAACTCCCAAAAGGGCACCGATGTAATTTGTACCCTGATTTAGGAAATTCGCTAAGAATCACGGTAGCGCTTGTGGCGACGCGGCTATGATTTCAATCCAGAAAATTCCAACTACAACCAGTCATAAACTAGAGCTCCTGAACAAGCAAGCCCTGCTCGCTTCTTGTAGAAGTGTTTTGTAGTTCCCCATTCTCCCCCTGATCGGAAATAGCTCTCCACGTAAATAAAGCTCTACTTAAGCATGCCTCGTCACTGTAGAAGAGACCCTTGGAAGCGTCGTGTGGCACATCGTCAGGCTTACTACTGAAATAACTACCCCAAGGGTGCTGGGATTTATGGGGATTTGACTAATTTGTTTTAGGACTTATTTAGTTATTCCTATCGTTTCAACTATTTACAGGATTTTGAGGTTTAATTTTGCAAAAGCTACTCCTGTCAAATTTGCAGATGGACTTTGGTCAAGATCAAGGTTGATCCTTTACACCGGAAGTTACCCCTAAATAGCTATGGGGAGGTCATAGCTTAGTGGTACAGTGCGTGCTTCGCACCAAATCAGCCCGGGTTCGATTCCCGGGCGCAGTGATAACTTTTCACAATGGCCATTCCCCGTGGTTCGGAAGTCACGTTAAGCCGTTGGTCCATTTCATTGGTCGTTGGGCTATTAATTAATGACCCAATCTGGGAACAGTCGGCCCTAGTTTGTAACAAGACTACACCTCATCATCCATCAAAAACTCTCATCACATTCACCCTTCATCCCATATTCACCTTATAGTGGTCGGTGTCTCAAATCAAAGTATAAGGTTTTATGCTATAAAAACTGTATTTATTAACGGAATTTAAACGTGTATGTTAACGTAGAAAAGTGGGTGAAAAACAAAAGAAATCCGTTCACCCAGACAAAGATGACGACGGAAAACCATTTTCCCACTACAATCTTGGTCTGTTGGTTGATCAGAATTTTGTTGCACGCAAGTTCAATTCGGTGACGTTTAGATTTATACACAGTTGAATTAAAATCGGAAGGAAGAAATACAATTTGTGTAGGCCACAAACCATTTTTATCTTTTTGTGTTCTTTTTTAATTGTTATTTCCCTGCTTGTAGTAAATGCACTAGGATTCAGGGTAACAATTTCGGCAACGAAACTGAACTGACTTTCTTACAAACATTACAATACGTTGATAGTTTTCAATAAATTGTGCTACATAGTGCCTACGCCGATCTTGTCTTCGACACTTGAGATAACAAAATTGGAAGAACTTGGTGCAAATTGTGTTTAGAGGTTTAAAAACCATTTGTTGTAAACAATTTCAATCAGCTGGTCAAAATCAACTGATTTAAAAAAGTGTTTATTGAGTTGCATTATTGTGGATTCTTTTGTTTACTTCAAACATCAATAACGTGATCAGGTTCAGTTTTTATCGATAAATGTGTCAAATGCCTAAGTATAGTTATTCTAATCATGAGCTGAATTCAGTCGTGACAGACGCTAGGTAGTAAAAGTGTCAGGCTTGCTCAAGGGTCTGAAAATCACTAATAGACCGCCCCATTGTCGCCCTCACCGTAGCTAGCACAATAGACTCGTCAGGTAACCCTTCATGACAGTATTTTGAAGTCAGAATGAATGTAAACAATTAAAAGAATATGGCATCCATATTGCGATTGATTACAAACAGCTACCAGTTCCGGCTCTTCAAAGAGCCATCATCTGGCCGAGGTGTCGAGAAGACAGCTTTAATTCATGTGATATTTGATACCCCGGTCGCTAGCTTTGATGAACCGAAAGAAAGAATTAATACCATATTGAAAGCATCTGCTATTCAGTTTTTCGACAGGTGCTCATTTTAAACGGGTCACTATTGATATTTTGTAGATTATGAATAATGAGATATGCTCTAAGTAAGACTTAACCTTTTTTTTTGTTACGATACGGCTAACTTGAGAATGTCTTACCCAAATATTACGGTAAATTCGGACTTAAATCTTATTTTTTAATTACTTTTTTTTTACCTGATACTCCTCATGTTTAAGAGCTACAGCCTAACCAAATTTTCAATTAATCCCATTTGAATGCCATTGCTTGAACTTTGGAGAGCTCTGGCTCCTAAACTACTTACTTAACCAACATTTTCAAAATTAGTAACATCTAAAATATTTGTATTTTTAACTAAATAACGTCAAACTAGTATTTTTCTGAACATATTCAATGTTGAAAATAGTGAAGAAAATTGAAGAAATGTCATAAAAATTGTAACTTTATGGTTGGAATAAATAGAAGCTTGAATTTTGTTGTTTCGTACCTTTAGAAGTCTTGTCCGTAATATAATGTGTGATTGCAAGTATAACGCAATGTGATTGCACGTAAACGTAATATGATTGTGATTGTGGTGTAATATGTGATTGTAGTGATTGTATGTGTGATTGTGATTGCATGCAGTAAGCTTTTCTCCGGATGAAGTCGAATGGTCAGGCTTAGCCCCTTTGTACAGCGACAGTTGCTCCGCTAAGATAAGTTAAACCTTTCATTCAAGGCTTTGGTTCGCTCAGAGATGAGTTTCCTGTGTTTGTATTGAGTGTGAAATATACTAAGAACCTAACAAAATTGACTATCCGTGGTTCGGAAGTCACGTTAAGCCGTTCGTTTATTCCATTGGTCATTGACTATTAATTAATGACCCAATCTGGGGAACAGTCGGTCCTAGCTTGTAACAAGACTACATCTCATCATCCATCAAAACACACCACACTCCCTTCATCCCATATTCATCTTAAAATACCCTCTAGGAGTGGTCGGCGTCTTAAAGCAAAGTATTAAAGGTTACAGGAAAGTTTTGGTCATGAATCAATAGATACTTTGTTATCACATGGTGGATTGGTAGCGCGTACGGCTCCGGAGCTCATCACTCCGCTGGCGCAGGTTCGATCCCCGCGGTCAGCACTAACGGTTTCCTAAGTGACTTTGCTGTAACGCTAGGTAAAGGTCAATGTTACTGGTAGAGAAGAATGTTTAGTCTTGACTTCGCTTCGATAAACAAGACTAACTTTAACACATTGGACTTACTGACTAATAGTTTAAACATTAATACTATTCTAAGTACACAAATCTAACGACGGAAGATGGAAACAAGTTATCAAGGAAAAGTAACTACTAAAGTTTGTGTGAATACTGTAGTCTACTACAAAGACAAAGAATTAAAGTATTCCGAGCGGAAAATTTACAACAAAAGAAAACTTGGTTGAGCCTTTGTTGAAAGGATTTCTTCCGTCGCAATGTAATTCTGGAAAAGTCCAGTAAACTCTAGAAATTGGTTCTTTAAATAGGAACAACAAGAAATCCTTGCCAACGTTCTATTAATGATTTGAATTCTTTAGGATCTTGTATTGACTTGCTGGTGTTATTTACTTTTGTTTTTTAATTTTATTTTAGCTGTACTATTCAATTTAAGCGTTTTTATTAGTTTGTCCATGTCTCTAAAAAGGTTATTGGTTTGAAATACAATTTTCGGCGGTGTTTTGAATGTCTATTAAAGGGGAAAATACTAAGACATGAACAAAGGAATGGTTGCGTATACACAAAAACACTGAAATATTTAGTACAGTATATGAAAGTACAGTATTGATTTAATAATGAATTTTAGAGGTATTAAAACGGAATTTTAAACATTCTTTGGAAAAACGTGGTAGTTTATTTCGAAGGAATTATATTTGATAAAGGACTTTAAATTGTTTACTTTTGGAAAATAATCAACGGCCTTGCGACAGTAAGAGTAAAAGAGATTATTTTAGCTCCACTGTAAGGCGGTTTATAGGGCTGTTGGTTTTCAAATACGTAGTGCAAGGTCAATCACGTTGAAAATATTTTATGTTTACTTAATTATGTATTTTAATACTTAATTATTAAATTTGAAAATACACGTAATGTTAAAAACAATAGTGGGCATGGTAAGTATTGCATGTTAAAAATTGCGTCAAAAAGTATGTTCTGTTGTGTGTTGTATGATTCAGATCTAACTTTAATTTATTTTATAAGTTATAAAAGTTGTTGTTGTTATTTCTCAACCACTGCAGCAAAGCAGACTTCAACCAAGTACAGAAAAGCAGTCCATTTAATAGAGAGAAGAGGTGTTTACCGGAGTTGAAAATAGCTTTCTGAAGAGGTTATTAACTTTTATTCAATTGGATGTTGTTTGGTAATCCACCTCCACGCGAATGGGAAACTCTCATGTTTGAAGTACGTTGTTGTCGGATGGATTACTGATCAAGTACAGGGTGGCCCAAACAGGTAGTTTTGGAAATAACGGTTTTATGTATGTAGACATGACACAGATTCCAAAAGCAATCATGTTCAATAATCATCCGAAAAAGGTGATTCGGAAATCACGTAAACCTTTTAAACATAAATCCTTATCAAAAGATAGATGAGTTTTTATCCCATAATAGAAGAGCACTATTGGTGCAAATTCGATGCCTCTAAGACACCTCGGTACAAAATGGGGCAAATGAAAATTGAAGGGCAGACTATATGTCTTAAATTTGAATGCCCGTCACATTCTAAAGGGCGTCTAAGAGGGATGAAAACTGCAGAATTAAACTGTATTTATCTTTGTAATTAGTTAAAAATAATATGAATTGTTATTTCTCAAAGACAATTAAACTTTTAAATATAATGTTTTACGAATTTTTCTTTATTGTAAGCAACAAAGAAAACTTAAACAGTTCTTTACAAAAATATTGTCACATATCAACTTAAGAATGTAAAAAAACACAATTAAAAGGTTCTGCAGGATGTGAAGGCCATTCGAAGTCGATACAAAAGCCTTTTCAACTTTGATTGGCCGTCATTTTGTACTAGGTTGTCGTACAGACTTCAAATATGCACTATTAGTCTAATTCTTTTAATATGGGTTGAAAGCCAATGATCAAAATGGGAGTTTGCCTTGAACAAACTTTGACGTAATTCCTGAATCATCTTATATGGAAGGAGATACAAATCTTGTTACTTACCAAAGGAAGAGTATAAATTCTGATTGTATATTTCTAGCTTGTTGATTTAAAATCACTATTGACAGTCACACGTTTCAGAAAAACATTCAGATTTTAGTACTTCTAAATTTGAAGGCATAAATAGTTAGGGCCAGATGGTGTAGTGGTCAGCATAACCACCCGGTAGGTGAGATCGGGTTCATATCCTGGTACGGCGCATTTTGTCTTCGAATTTCTTTAGTAACAAATTACGTAGCTATTTAGCGTTTATAAAATTTAAGATATTCTATTTTTATGAACACACAGTAATAGTTTTACGCCTGCATTTAATAAAGAATCAACTGTTTTGGGCCGATGTTTTCGTACATAACACACACTAAACTAATATTAGTGAGAACTACTTTAGAAACTTGGCTAACATTAAATGCAGTGGAGCTAAAACATAAACGCTAGATCAAAGGAGCAGCTTGCGCTAGCTTACTTCATCTAGCTATTAATCACTAAGGTGGAACTTTCAATTAATTTCCAGCTTGTAGCAGTTTGTTGTTCAGTCATCACATTTACTCGGAATATATTCTCTTGTTTTACTTAAACATATTAAACATTAAGCTGATGTAGTTCCTCAAGCTTTTGTTTCACTCATTTGTGTTTGCGTTATAGTTTAGAAAATGTGTCAAGACACGTTCTTGTTTTATTTTTTTAATTATAAATGACTTAAAAGATATTACGTGAGAGCAGTATAACAGCTATATTAACGGAGTTTTATCAGATAACCCAAGGACAATTTTTTAGTAGGTTGATGGAGCCTAGATGACTGAGACAGGCAGCTCAACATAGTTGAGGCAGCACACGCACAGAATGCGCTGAGAGGGCTGCCGTCTTTCTCCCCTCTCTGCACTATACAGGGTGTCCCATCAGTAAAGTTCCAAACTCCGGGAAACGTTTCTATGGGTTTAAAAAAGACAAATTCAAGAATAACCTTTCTTCCAAAAACGCTTTGTTTACCAAATATCCGCCATTTTGTATTTTTATCTCCAAATTTTAACCAATTTTATTAAACTCAGTATGTACAGTTTGTTGAAGTAGATAAGATCTATTATAGAAAAAAAACTTGGTCCAATGCAAAATTTCAAAATGGCGTCCAGTTAAAATTTTAAACTTAAATGGCGAGAAAACGATAAAAGAAATCAAAAGTTATGAACAACAACTTTTTTCATATTTTTCTATCAATCTACAAAAAAATTAAAATCGGACTAAAAATAACACAGATTTATTGAAAATATTATCAGCGACAACATGGATAAACAAATTAAATACAACATTAAACCTGAATAAGAAAAGCTGTACAGAAGAGTTTTAAAAGTTGTCAATTACAACAACTGTTTTTATAAATATTATTATTCATCTATCAACATTGTGGTATAAATCTGAACTTATTATCATCAAATCTGTGTTATTTTCGGTCCGATTTTAATTTTGTTGTTGTTGATAGATAGAAAAATATTTAGAAAAAAGTTGTTCTTCATAACTTTTGATTTCTTTTATCGTTTTCCCGCCATTTAAGTTAAACAATTTTAACTGGACGCCATTTTGAAGTTTCAGATTGGACCAAGTTGAATTTTTTTACTATAATACAGTAGATCTCATCTACTTCAACATACTCGTACATACTGAGTTTAATAAAAATCGGTTAAAAATGTTGGAGATAAAAATTATTTTGTAAAAATACAAAATGGCGGATATTTGGTAAACAATGCGTTTTCGGAAAAAAGTTATTCTTGAATTTGTCTTTATTTATATCCATAGAAACGTTTCCGGAGTTTGGAACTTTACTTATGGGACACTCTGTATACTCGAGTTTGCCCGATGTTGACCAAAGCGCGCAGTTTCGAGAACAGCCGAACTTGCGCGTGCGTCAAGAGAGACTCGCAGCGCATTCTATGCGTGGGCTGCCTCAACTATATTGAGCTACATGTCTCAGCCATGTGACATCTATACGCTAGATCATACCTAGGTAGATCATGGTACCTACTTACTATAGCATTGTCTTTGGATAAACCAAATATCTACATCTGAGAGTATATACAATTTTCAAAAGATGAACTATTATTGCGGACATTTTCCATCGTTAGTGAACAAAAAAGATCACGACGTTTCGGGATCTGCAATCTGATCCCGTCTTCAGGTGAAAGTACCCTAAAACATAACACAGAACATTAGAAAATGAGCTAGCCTAAAGTAGTCAGCGTAGCTGACCAGTCAAACTCTACCAAACAACATGTAGTTGTTAAAGTCAAACAAAAATTAAATCTTAGAATTTAGGAGTAGCCTAGAAAAATAAAACTACAATATTACAAACACAAGCCACACTATGAAAGTAAACAAGTCACCGGAGTAAATTCAAAACGAATCACAAAACACGTCCACTAACTGAACGAGCTAACCCTAGACTAACTGGTTGGCCGGTGACAGGCCAGTCACACACACTAGCAGCAGGCTAGCCAACTGTAACAAAGAAACACAAAAATCCCTATTTCTCGTGATCTTTTTGTTCACTAACGATGGAAAATGTCCGCAATAATAGTTCAACTTCTGAAATCCTCCCATCGTCAACAACAAACTTCAAACAAAGAACAATTTTCAAAATTTTATCTAAACACAGATTAAGAGTTATATGAAGCTAAGACTAAAAAGCTGTGTAAAACTACCAGAATTATAGACTATAAAAATATGTTTGAACGTGAAGAGTGAATGAGTTTGCCGTCAGTCTTGTGAAGATTAGATTTTACAAAACGTGAAATTGAAGGATTCCGGGCGGAAACTAACAACAAAAGGAAAACTTGGTTCAGTCTTTGTTGAAAGGATTCATTCTATCATACTTTTCAAGCTAAGTCCAGTATATTCTAGGAATTCGTTGTCGGAATTTCACAGGGTGAGTGATAAGTCTTAACGCAGATTTCAATCGTAGAAATTAAATTGAATATATATACATACATATACAGGGTGTCCAGTAATTAGGGAATCAAAATTTAGGGAATTAGGTTTATCAGCTCATGATAAATAAAAATGTCCTACAACTCATAGTCCTATCTCGCTTAATTTTCTGTCTGTCTGTGTTTCTCATTAAATAATTTTTATCTCTGAGGTCAATTAAGTTATAAACTAAAACCTTTGCACTCTTGTAAGTACAATTAAAACCAATATTTAAAAAATAAATTTGACTAATTATCACTTCCGGTTTAAAAGTGGTGGCCATATTAAATTTTGCCAGAATGAGTAAGCTACTTGACCCATGCTGTTACTAAAAACCTCCTTTGACGTCTTGTGGACCATTCCTTAAAGGGCTTTATAAAAACAATTAGATTAATTCACTCTAGAAATGACTTAAAAATTTTGAAATGTTCGAGTAAATAATTTTCGTTAAACTATAAAGAAGTCAAAGATATGATTTTCAATGGCAGATAAATGTGGACGCAAACAAAAACTCTTGACACATAATGTTATAAATGAAAGCCTCCCCACAGATAAACATATCACAGAACTGTATTATGGACTGTATTTGTAGAACACGTTTGTCACGTTTGAAATCATTGTGTTTATTCGTTCTGCGAGGTATTGTTTTTAAACTTATGTTAATATTGTGTTTTCCAATTACTTGTTTTTCTCACGTACTTACTAATGCTTTGTTCAATTATGTCTGTATGAGAAAATGAAGATGAAATTTCCAAACCAAGGGGCTATATTGTACACAACTAGTTACCATAACATATCCCTATCTGTAGTATATTGAACATTACTGTGTTGAGTTATTATGTGCCAAAAAGGTCTTGTTAACAAAAAAAAATTATCTTTTATGTCCCAAAATCCCCAAGAAAAATAATAAATGAATAATTAAGGTAACCAAATTATTTTTGGCATTAAAAACCAAATTACTTATAAAACTTGGTTTCGTGAAATTACAACACAGGCCTAGGTTAATGCTTAAATAAGAAAAAAAGAGTATTTCAGCTATAAAAGAAAACATATATTTGAATAAAAAGTTTCAATAATAACAGTTTTTAGAATATTTCTCAAAATGTCTCTAGAAGTTAAAGATTTCTGTTTTGTTAGTGAGCGTAACTAAAGAACAAAGAATCCAGTTACAAAGGGAAATATACAAAGCTTTCTTTTCCTTTGGGTAAAATGACACTGTAAGAAATCACCTCAGTTACATAGTTTCTTTATTATGACAAAATTACAAGAAATGAGGGAGAATATTAAAGAAATAGTCACACTATTTGTGTTTATATTTTGCAACAGTAGACAAAATTATAAATTAAATTCATTAGAAAATTCCAACATATGTAGATTGTTATGAGTAGCAATGTATGTTTTTTTGGAATAAACGCAAATTAATAATTATACAGGCTGAGTTTTAAATATCCCCCGCCTCCCCACCTTAACCTTTGACAAAGGAAATATTTTTAAAACCCTTTAGAGAATGTTTTTATAAAACTCTAAAGTTTGCTTTGACGTACTTTGCGACACCCACCCCTCAGAAAAAACCGTGGGTGAAGGACCCCCAATCAAAAAAATACAAACTCCCCCTTTGTGGCCCCTCAAAAGAAAGGGAATTCTAATACAAATTCAACGAAGCAAAGAGACATTTTTTATCTCGACTCGTTCTTTGTAATACCTAATTAATTACTTGCCCCTACTTACGAAGTGCTTTACTATATTAAAAAATCAGATTTCATTTCAAAATTTGATTTCAAAGACATTTTACTTTGAGCGCTGAAATGAGCCTCTAACGCATCCCTTATAACAAAAATTCGAAAAAATTTTTTAGATTTGATGTGGTTTACCCATTAGAAGTAATTCAGTTTACCTTC